>VWZN01007182.1:44380-54612 GCA_013396955.1 Regulus satrapa | reverse complement strand
TGTTTTTTTTTTTTTTTTTTTTTTTTTTTTTTTTGTAGCCTATTGAGGTAGAAAATTTTGCTTTGGAGTTTTTCTGGTCTCTTGATAGCAAGCAAAGGCTTATCAAATGTTGACGCAATTTTGGCAAATGTAAAATGTATCATATTACTCTCATAGCACTCGTGTCTATCTACCACTCATGAAGAAATTCTATATGAAATTAAATGTTTTGGGCTTTTGAAATTTTGATCTTTACTTTCTACCAGCTACTATTTTACAGTGATCTGGTAAGAGCTAGGAATTTACATACTCCATTTTTAATTTAATCAAAGGCTGACAGTCATCATCCGATATTAGATAATATTTCCATCAGAAGAAACTTAAAAACAACAACCTGAAAGATTAAAAACCTCTTCCTCTTGAAGATAATAATCTTAGTGAATTTTAACAGATTGCTTTAGCAGATGGAGATGTGATATTCACTATAGTAAATTACATTAACATGCTCTCAGACAGAGATGTCATATTTGCCACAGTAATTTACATTAACATCATCTGAGACAGATTTGATTCCCCAAAAAGAATCAGAAAAAAACTTATCAATTCATTTTCTATTGCCACTTGTTTAGATAATTGTCAGCCTGGTATGGGACATGTTTTTCATCAAGGGATGCCATGATGAACAGGATGGACATCTATAAACTATACAATATACATGATTCTGCATGGTACCAATCCAACACCATGTACCAATACATAAAGCAAATGAATTCCATTTATTGGTATGGAGTTACCCTTGACTTAGTGACTCATATTAATTTGAGTTTTGGACAATATATCTGCTCTTTTCTATGTCTATATAGCTTTCCACCACTGCTTTCAGGAGATCTCATCTTAAAAGGTTGATGAAGAACATTCTGAAAAGAAATTTAACCATCTCTGCTGTGTGTTGGCATCTTTAGGCAGAAGGCTGTGTAGGTGCAACTTATCTGTCATCCACTATTGTGCAGGGGATCTGGGAAATATTTGTAATGACAACTGATCTACTGTGTGAAATAAAGTATTCCTGCATTTCTGTGGACCAACTGAAATTATTCATTTTCCCAGCACCTTTCATCTAGTCCTGAAACCAGGACAGAATATGCAAAATCCATCAGCAACAAACAAGCCTGATAAAACTGCACTGGGAGAAAACAAAGCAGCTGTCTGGAGTTTTACTGAGTTGTTTTCAAGATCTACTCCTCAAATTACTGGATTTTTGAGTAACAACAGTAAGACACTCCACAATTCCTGCTATGGAGCTTCAAAGACATTCTTATGGTGAGAGGCTTAGAGGCCAGCTTTGGAGAAAATACTTTAGGGATATTTTAGGAGAAACTTGAGGTTGTGGTGAGACCGTTTCAAGTGATTCTCTCTGTGACTTTTCTCAAAATAGATCTCAGAAATGACCAAAAAATTTGTAAGACATGTTTCTTTAGACAATGAATCCTTAAAGTCTTAAATCCAAACCTCCTTAGAGCAACTAGGATGTTCACTTTTCCTCAACTAGGCAACATAGGCAATTGACATAAGCTAATTGATATAAGCTAATTGATATAGACAATTCTATATCAATAAAAGTTATATACTGCATTCCTACCTATCTTTTAGAAAAGCAGATGCTGTACAGTTAGAGATACTGAATGATATATTAGGCTGATTGGAAACAAGCAGTGTTTTAATGCAGGACTTTGTGAAAATCCTAATGTCCCTCCAAAACACTGCTGAAAAGCTGTGTGTGGTGTTACACAATGAGATTTTTCTGTTCTGGCTTTTAAAATTTTTTTTCTTTCTTTTTTTTTTTTAAAATTCATTATTGAACTCTTAAATTTGGAAATTATAATGCTACACACTTGTAAATCAGAATAGGTTAGGATTAGGATTGCCTTTAATTATTCAGTAAGTAGTGTTAGGTTGTGACCAGTGTAATCATGATTCATGTTTGTAGTGTCTGTAAAGGACACTGCAGTTTGTGGTTTCCCCAGCTCAGTTGCAAGCAAAGTATGGAATATGATGGCATTGCAAGCGAAGCCTTCTCCCACATAATATGCATTCACCTTGAAGAAGTGACTGCTGATTCTGCCTAGTTCACAGAGCTCCTTTTGATAGTAGGCAAACCACTAAAGACAGTCTTATTTTGATCCCCAAATGTCTCATACTGTGTCTTCTGGGGCCTGACTGAAGGCCTTGAATTGTAGTTTGCAGATGCTTGTCACCCTGTGATGTGTGCATTGTGTGGGAAAGTGCCAAGAGAAACCCCTAGGAGAGGAGCTGAGTATTTAGGACCTCAAACCAAGTACACAGAATTGGTGAGATTTGGCTGGGACATCTCATTGCCTTCTCTATTTGTAAAACGGGGATTATCCTCAGTCATTCTCGGACAGGGAAAGTTTAAGGAAAAAAAGGATCAGTTCTCAGACAACCATTAGAAGGAAGAGTACCATGGCATGAGTAGAGAATTTAATCATCCCCTTCAGAGAATAGTTTTAACGTTTGTGTTATGATCCAGTTATTGAGAGAGGTGTCTACCTGAATTTAGGTGCAAATGAGACCATAAACTGAAGTAATGAAGTAGGTTGACCCTGGCTGGCTTCTTGGCATCCAACAAAGCCACTCTTCCACTGCTCTCCACAGCTGAAAAGGGGAAAGAAAATACAACAAAGAATTCATGAGCTCAGATAAGGACCAGGAGAGATCACTCACCAAATACCAGCACAGGTAAGACAAGCTAGAATCAGCTATTAATTGAGATTTTTACTAACAAAAATCAGAGCAGGATAATGACAAGTAAAAGAAGACCTTAAAAACCCTACCTCTCCCTCACTTCTCCTTCCTTCTCAGCTCTACCTGCTCCCCAACAGGTACAGTAGTGCAGGGACACAGTGAATGGGTGTTATGGTTGGTTCATCACAAGTTTCTGCGCTGCTACTCAGGGAGAAGAGTCTTTGCTCTGCTCCAGTGGGGGTGTCCCTTCCATGGGAGATGGTTCTCCATGAACTTCTCCAATGTAAGTCCATCTCATGGGTAACAGTTCGCCACAGCCTGCTGCCTGGGGCTTGGCTGCTGGCTGGGGTTAAACTACAACATGTTTGGTTAATAGTGCCACCTTTCCTTATCTCATGTTCCTGTCAGGTGGCTTAATTTATAATCTAGGTTCCAGGAATCCATGGAGGCATATTTCGGAGCAGGAGAGAGTGTGTGTGGGGATTGGGCCTTCAGTGGTCACAGATGCCATTATTCCCATAACTTGGGGTGATACCAGTGACATGAGTACAAGCAGCTGCCATTCCACCCAGCTTGCTGTGATTGGAACCCTTTTCTGGAACCAGTGCCACCCTGCTGCTCCATTTGCAAAGTTCTTCTGTGGTTTTAAATGTGTATGAGGAAGGCAACTGTGATTTTTAAGTCCTTACAGGGATTGAATCGAAATTTACTAAAAAATAAATTGCAGTTATGGCAAAACAAGGCATGGTATATGCTCTTTCAGTTACTAGTCTCCTTTTAGGAATGAATGAGACAAATGCCCTGAGGACCAAATGGTCTTATCACCATACACAGGAAAGCCTAGCAAGATTTTATGGGAAATCTTAATTCTATAATTTTCTTATTTTAGAGTGTTTTGATATACTTTTTAATTCTCAATTTTCCTTCTGAAGGTAGGTGGTTTGCTATTTAAAAGTGATGTAATAGAGTATCTGAAAGAAATGGAATAGCAGTGAGTGTTTGCCAGCCTAATTTCACATCAATTTAGCACGACCAGGATATGTTCCTTGTTCAGTGATGCAGTTCTGACTGTCTGTATCATCCATAGAGATTTAGGTCAGTTAAATCTGAAATTTTATCTAATCATCCTTTAGGAATATAGATCAGCTGCAGCACTTGTGTTGTGAAGCAAAAAAGATCTCTGTGGTTTTGGATATAAATCACTTTAATGACTTTACTTTTTAATTTTAATTTTTTTTTAAGTATATGAAGATATATTTTACTCTTCTTACACACAAAACCAAAGCCCTTCTAGGCATTTTAGCTGGGCAGTCTATTTTCACTAACTGGTCTTCTGCACTCAGGAGTTTGCTGGTTTCTCACAAAGCTCAACTGTTGCTATTGTTGTGTTTTCTCAGTCCCATTTTTCCCAATTCCCTCTCAGAGCTTGCAAGATTAGAGCTGGCTGGCTCTTACTTCAGTGTGAAAAGCTCCTACACACTACAGTGTGATTACTGAAGGCAGGTGAGGTCTTGCCTAAACTGTAAATTTATACTGATTTAAAGCTGGTGCAGTAAGTAAACTAATCCATCCCCTCGTGTCAATTCCTCTTACCCCACTATAAGCATGTAATAACATGTGAGATACATCCAATGACATACGCCCATATTCTGTCCAGTAAAGCATTATGCTTACAATAGAAAGACTGCAGCAGTAAATCTCAAGTAGAAAGGGGAGAGTCATAACTTATCTAAGAAGAATTGATTTGTGTACTAGCATCTCACCAGAAATGGCTGAAAAGTGTATACCATCTCATGGAAACTTCAAAAACTTCCTTTCTCTTTTCCTCCCTTCCCCTTTGTCTGAGTGGGAAACCAAGTGTAATAATTTTTTTTCATCAAAAAAATATTTTTTTACTTTTAAACAAGGTAGAGATCTTCACTCCAGTGGGTCACAAAAAGTCCTGTTTCCCAAAACTAACAATAATTTCCAAAGATCATGTACAGACTGTAGAATTCACTACAATGACATTCAGCCAAATAATTATACAAAAAAATCCAAAAAAATCCCAAAAAACCCCAAAAAAGTAATTGCAAAACTTTAAAGAAAAAAAGCACAAAGATTGGTCAAGAGTGAGTTAAAGAAGTGCTATATGAAGAGAAATGTGTTGGTGTTTATCTTAAAGAATTCCATTATATTACATATCTCTTTTGCATGTAAACAAACAGAAGGTAATAGAGTGAATCTTAAAAGAAATATTGCTATTTTAGAGACAATAAAAGAAAAATATAGAGAAAAATGGTTACTTTTCTGTTTTTGTTTCAGAAGAATGAGGTGCAAAGAGCTGTAATTCTGTGTTAGTCATATGACTAGATGCTTGAAAAACGCTTCACAGAAATTGGTGGTGTTCCATGGAAGAATTAGAACCCATCTTCATGTATCACCTTGGATGACTGGGTTTGAACAATGAATACACACACTAAAAAGTAAAGCTCTATCAGTCTAAGATACCTGTAGTAAAATTGACATATCTAACTTAATTTGTTCCTTTTGCTTCAAAGCCACTTTGTACATTGAGGGGAAATGCTGTTTATGATCCTCTGATATTGTTTACACTCAGAGGCATCTGAAAGCTTAAAATTGAACACAGTTGGAGTGACACAATGCAGGGCTGCTACAAAAATGCTGCTTAACAGAATTTTTACTTAAGGACTAGTGATGGCTGGGAACTGCTGTTCTGTACATTTCATTTGACCTAAACCCAAGCTTTTAAAGAGAACTTAAAGACTGGCCAGTGAAAAGTCTTGTATGCTTTTGGAAATGTTAATCTGCATTCCTGAATCTAGGAAGTGTGATTAATACTCTAGTTAGAATTGCAAAACATATTTTTTGGTTTGAATCTATTAATGAGATTAAGTTTTATTACACTGAGAAAATAACCTCAATCTTCTACTTTTGATGCATTGTGGAAACAGAAGAGTTGAGCTGACTTTATTTTTATCAGTATTTTCACTTGCAGGTGAAATTTGACAGGATGTCACAACTTACTTTCCATTTGAGTTCTAGCAATTGCCAGTCTACACCTTCTCTTGAATTAACAGCCTGGAGACATGAAAATTTCATATTCTGACTCAGTTGCACTCAGATTGTGGTACTATTTTTTCTCCCATTCCTTGAAAACTTTACTGTTGTGAGTGGCAAACTGTATTTTTTATTCATTTTATAAAAATTAAATTCTAGATACCTGCCATGAGATCATCTTTTCTGACACAAATCATAGTCCCTAATGCTGTCATCACTGATGACATTCCTTACATTATACACAAGTTTATATTCAGTCTATGAGGTAAACTAATAAAGTAAGAGAGACCTATACAGATTTTCCCATGTTTCTTTTCAATTCAGCACTCCCAGCTCTAGCTGGAGGATTTTCTGCAGTGTGGGAACAATGAAGTTATTCAGTATATACTTTTGTGTCATATGTCCTGGATTCCCTGGTTGGGGGACATGAGGAGAGCAGATAGCATAAAGAGTCCAAGTTAAATTACATCAGTGGGGTGGATGCAAGTAAATAATGATGGTGTTAAGCAAAGGTATTTATTTTTCTCGTATTGCCATGGTTATTAGAAAAACTCGTGCTGGTTTAAGATTGGGAGCCAGCTGGGCCTACAGTTAAGAATAATTGTTGTTGCTGTTCTGTGCAATGCTTTATGAGTTCCTGCTGGTTTTATAATTAATTCAAAGTGCACTGGGACTATTACATGGCCTTGCATGTTGCTTGATCTTTCTCAATATCTACAGAATTTCTTGGATTTGGTTTCTGGGTTCTGGATTGTTTTAGAAATTTGGTAAAAATAAAGTAAAAAGGTGTTGTTTGATTACAGTGGGGTTAGACTTCTCCTTCTTTGTTCTCCTTTGCTTGGCAGGAATAAATTCAGTAATTGATGTGGGGAAAGTACAGGGACATAGCACATTCTTGTCCAGAACAGGAAAGAGGGAGATCTTACTTAAGATCTGTTGTCTCCTTTGACTCCACTTTCCAGTGCCATGACCCTGGTTTATGGCTTATTCTGTGTCTTAAAATAACAAATGACAATATCAATGCTATTAGGTTTTGACAATACCAATGCTAATAGGTTTGAGGACAGGATCACAATATTTAAGACTGTAGGGTCTTGTTCTCCCCACTGTCGGACATTCACAGTGATAACAATGTGGGATTGCTGCAAAACTTAGAACAGAACCCTGTGATCTCCAGATACTTGAATTTCAGGCCCATGAAACATGGATTTTTGTCACTTGAATATTGGCGAAATGAAGAAGAAACATCTAAACTAAAATCCTCAGACCTGTACAAAATCTTGGGGACAGCAGAACCAAGAAGTCTGCAGACCAACTGGAATATGCATAGAATCAATTGAAGAAAGAAATAAATCTGGCTTAATACTGGATTTGGTGCTTGTTTTCACATGCCATCAATTCACTGATGTGCCTTTTGATAGTCTGGCTTCAAAAGTGCAACATTTGAGGCACTGTTACTGTTACCCTTAGAGGGGCACCTGGGAAGAAGGTAAATGGATAAGGATATGCTGAACTGTATAATTGCAAGCTCTTCCTCTGAGTGACAGAATCTTCACCATGAGTCCCATCCTAGAGCTCAGGCATTTAAAACATGAATGTCTAAGTCTTAGATTACTATATCAGCTCCTCCTGATCGAAATAAATATAAAGAAAAAAGTGTATTTACAAGCCATTTCAGCTCCTAAAATCAGACAGGTGACTTTGAATACATACTAGCCTAGTGTAATTAATTAAATCATCAGGAATCCTTACAGACTTTGTTCCGTTTTAAAAGATAGATTATGCTTTGAGGGATTGTTCTTTGTGTAAGGATAGTTCTGAGGTCTCAAGCAACTGTTCTAACTGGGCAGCTGTACAAATAATTTTCATACCATTTCTAAGTTCAGCAGAAAATGAGATGAGAAATCTGAGGATGGATGAGAAATCTGAGGCTGGACAGATTTTATGATTACATTACATTACACTCACATTTTGTGAGAGAATTTTAGTGATCTTGCAAGAACAAGATGTCCTTCTCCAGTATCCTAGTAACCCCCAGGGGTTAGTGTTTATGAGGAATTTGCACTCTGGTGGGGATTTCCAGAGCTTACAGTCAAACAGGAATGGTTTGGAATACTGGAGAGCTCACTTTATCTTTGATTCATCATGTGTTCTCTATCACGAAATGATTGCCTTTCTCCATGACAGAGGGAAAATACTTCAGTTGTACAACAGAATAGAAGAGGAAGGTTCTGGGCTCTGGTATCCACTTGATAAGATACCAACATGAAAGAGCAGAAGGACTAATAACAACCATTAATGAACCTCAAATTTTTTGGAGATTATGTAACAAATAAAATCTGGACTTTTGTGTGATAACTTGAGAAAAAAATTGTTTATAATAAATATTTGTTAAGTATAACAGCAATCATGAAGGTCTTTGCTTTTTTGCCTTACTTTATGTTAGGTGTAGACTAGCCATGAAAGTCTTGGATCTGCAATGGCAGTGACAATCTGGAGTTGTCTCTGATCACAGCACTGGAGGAAAGAGACAAGCTGCTTTGCCAATGGTGCCACGCATGAGTGAGAGAGTGATAGGTGCCTGTGTTAATAGGGAACTGGACTTTGTGATACAAAAAGTTCAACCGGGGACCAGATTTATCATCCAGGAAGGCTGTAAAAAGGGAATATGGTTTCTACAAGTCATATGCTTCTTATGCCTTACAAAATATAATGCCACCATTCAGATTTTGTGTTAAATTCACCATGTAGACATTCTGTAGATGTACAAATCTGCTGGGTATAGCACAGCAGAGAATCTAACTCTCTAGTCCTAATTGCTGATGTAATCCTATTTACTTTGATTACAGTATTCTGCTACCTTTGCCAGGTGAACACATTCACAGGTGAATTGCCCTTGGTTACTGTCTTCTCCTTTTTCTGTCTTACTGCCTTGGCTCTGTAACCCAGCAGCACTTGCTTCTTCAGCCACGTTTACTCTTTAGTAGGTATAATTCAATTCTGGTGTAAATAAGGGGCTATAAAAGCAATTGAGTTGAAGCTGTTACTTGTACGTAGAAGTTGTGGTTTGGATGTGATCTCGTATCTAAGATTTTGTCACAGAGTATCTCACCAGGAGAGCTCTTTGTTTCTGACAGATTTTAAATTAGACTGCTTTTTGCTGAGGTATCTTGTCTGGCTTCTGATATTTTTCTTAGAGTAAAGGCAGTTCTTACAGAGTGCATCATTTATATAAAACTTGTTCTAATGTCTAAAGCTTGTAATGACACATGGAATAACATAAAAGGCAGATCTTTCCTTCAAGTCAATATGCTTCCATCATTCAGTCTTTGGTTTTGAAAAGACCTCTTATCACAGCATTTGAGAAGCACTGTTTGAAACCAGACTAATGTTCCAGCATGTTTTATATGTTGTGTTATTTAATGCTTAAAGACAATTGTGAATGCTGGTTTTGAGATTTTTTTTTTGTGGAAATGTATTTGTTGAACATAAAAGAAAAGAAAAGAAAACAAAAAAAAACCCACAACCAAAAACTCAACAGCGCTCTCCTTGTTATTTCTTTCCTTCTANTTCATTGTGTTTCTGAAAGAAATTACATATCCTTCAAAACTATTTTTAAAATTCTGTTCTGAAAATATCAAAAAAGAACTTCACGTGGGATATAGGATCTGACTGTAGAGATTCTAGCAGAGCCATGAATCCTTAAATTTCAAAACTAATGCTGCTTCCCTGCTTGATTTGAGCCTCTTATGTGGAATATAAAAAAAAATATTCCTCATCTCATGATCTATTGGATAGACATGGAAAATTAATATGCTTTGGTTTATTAAGGCAGACCTGCTTAAATAAGCTGGCTGTTCTCCTTGGTTCACTTATTCTTCCTGGAACTTTTAAAACTAAACTATATGATTGGTCCCTTTCTTTAATCTGTCAGGAATCTAATTACCACAATTAATTGTGGTAATTAGACAAAAAGACTAATATCAGAAGTGTCTACTCTTCAAAAAGTTGTTGATGTTATTAATCACCAATTTTTTGCTACTTCCTTGAATACCTTTACTTGGATATAGACAGTATGAGATGCACACAGTGGTTTCGATAGTGGTGTAGGATTCATCTCAACCAGCCTGAGATATTCCTAGTGAAACTAATGGTCTAGATTAGCCTGTAATGCATAGATTAAACATCATTAATATGAAGAGTTTAGATGAGTCCAGTGACTCATGTTTATAAGTACTTATTTCTCTCAACTAGTTTTAAAAGGTGAATATAATAAGTCTGTATAAAAATGCTATATATTCCAAAGTTAGTGAACATTAATTTAATTTCTAACGTGTCTGCCATCTCTTAGTTGCAGCTCTGGGCTCTGATAGGTGATATATGAAAAAAGAACATGTTTCAAGTGCAGGAAAAGTGGGACAGCTTTCCAG
>VWZN01007182.1:21609-44370 GCA_013396955.1 Regulus satrapa | reverse complement strand
GAAAAGTGGGACAGCTTTCCAGCATTTTTTGGTGTACCAGAAAATGTCATCTTGCTTAGCATAATGTGTTTTGTAAACCATCTTTCAAAAAAGTCTGAACCTTATCCACCACAGCCTTCCAGCCATCCCTGTAGGATGTACAGGGATAGGATCACATCTTCCCTAACTCAGATTCTTCTTCACACGCTTCCAGGGTTTATTACTGTAAAAACAACAGCTTCTCTTGGAAGCTCCTTAAAAAAAATCATTCTGATACCTTTTTGTCACTAAAAGTCTGTCCAGTAGAAGAGGGATAAATTAAGGCTATTTGGACCATTTAATTCACATGCTGATAGTATTAAACCCCAATGTCCCAGTGTGTATCGGGACAGCTCCCTTGGCTGCCAGTGTCTTCTCATGAAGAATATTAATTCTTAATCTCTGGCCTGAAAGCATAGTAAGCAGGCAAACCTGTAACAACTTTTGAATTATGAGACAAATCCTCATCTGACGTACAAATAATTGTATACGAGATTTAATTTTTGTCTTGCCAAATAAACAAATACTTTTTAAGCTCTCTGGATTTTTATATTTTAAAAATATTCTTCTCAGGAGGTAATAAAAGGCTTGTAAATAACCTGAAGTACTTGAATTAAATAAAACAATTAATTAGAAATGAATATAGTCATAACTCAGGAGGGTTTTTTGCAATATTGAGAACTTTTGTTGTGATTTTACTTCTGATGAATTTTCTATTTATCCGTAACTGATGTACCATTTTTTGGACTCATGAAATATGTGTTCTTGAAACCATGTTCTGGATTCTCTGTCTCTCAAAGTTAGTTCTCTGGAGTGGACAGCTATTTAGCTTATTTCTGCTCATAATAAGAATTTCACCTCTCTTTTCTATTATCCAAGGGACACTTCTCCACAGTTTTTCCCCCTCTGAAGATTTTCAGTTGCTGATAGTATTCCATATGTCACTCTAGTGCTAATGTATACCCATGTGAGTTTTGACTACAATATGATCTAAACCTGGGAGAACTTTAGTTGTTTATGTATAGACTTTGCTTTGATAAAATATAAAAGACAGCTTATATTTTCAAAACATATGCCACCCTGAGATGTAATGATATTTTTTGCTGTTATTTCCCTTAATTTATCAGTCATAAGTCCAGATCATATTGGTAAATTCTGAAAAAAAAAGACACACCCAAAACTTGCAGAGAAACTCCGGGGGTTTATTTGTTTGGTTGGTTATGCGGGGGTTTTTTGTTTGTTTGTTTTTTGTTTTGTTTTGTTTTGTTTTCTTCAATCATACTAGTGCTACTGAATTGATTGTTAAGTCAACTAGAAGGTGAAAATGTGTTTTGTAAGAATATATCCTAGGTATGTTTCAAATTTTATAGTCTCTAAATCTTCCATAAGCTATAGTGGTTAAATTGATTTTTTTTTTTTTTTTTCAAGTGATGAAACTTCTTAGAATTAATCTGTGGAACAAACTTTTCACCATAAGAGGATTTGCATTTGCAGCAGGTTTTTTGTGGTTTTTTTTTTCGTGCTGGCTTTTTGTTTGTTTGGCTGTTTTTTCCCCAAACATTTACATTTGCTTGATGAATCCAAAGGTAAAAAGGAGCTCCCTGAGGCAGGGTAGATGAAAAACTGAACACGGCAAAGGCAAAGGAGCATGCAGGATCCCTTGTCTTGTAGCATGAAACTCAACATTTAACTTGATTATCTGCTAAGTTTATTTATGGATTTATGAATATAATCTTCCTTGTGACCTTACCTTGAAACTGTAGACTATCTTTAACTGAGGTAGCTACTTTACTAAGATAATTAGCATAGTAACATGCTTGCTTAAGTGCACTTGCTTTCAAATTTTTAATAGCTATTATTAAAAGGGTCTATAGAACACTTATTCTGTCACAATGCAACACAATTTACAGAGCTATTGGTAAATTTGATATATTTGTATGTTTTAGAAGATGCTTTGAGGTTATACCTTTAGTATACAGTGATAAGGCGTTTGTGATAAGTGATTTGTAATCATTCATCAGTTTAATCTTTGGAAATGTTAGTAAATGTCCAGGATCATACTTTTTTTGTGGTTGACACAGTCAAAAAGGTGTTGGAAGCCTGGAGCTGCATAAGCTGAAAAGATAATACCTAATTGTGTTTTCTCCAGATTTCTCCTCTATTCCTCTTGCATTAATTTATGAAATTTATAGTTTCTTTTTAAGCAGTGTACACCCCCTTATATATATTTATACTTCACAGGATATCTCCATCATTATCATCTTTACCCATGCAGGAGTTCTGCCTTCCTGATCATGAGATACTACAAGAAATGCAAAATTGAACATTTCTGGCTTGAGGCTATTCTGATGACTGTGAATGTCAGACTTAAGAACAGACACAGAATGAAGACATTCCTAATGAATCACAATCTGTCCAAAAAATGCCACCTTTTATTTGATCAATTTAATTATCCTGACTTGCATGCAACACTCCTCTCCAAAGCCCCAAAAGACATATAGAAATCATAACCCACTCCCCCACAAAGCAAGCTTATAATTTTTTTCCACTCTTCTACAAATTTCACTTTTAATAGGCTGCTTTGGAAATGTTGCCCTCTGATAGAAATAGCTTTGGGCTTCTATTAAACATAACTGTTAGAATTTTATAATGCATACCTTCTAGAGCAATAGATAAAGAGAATTTAGATTTCTGCAGCTCCATAATTGCACAGTTATTCACCCTCTGCTGAAACTGTTTTCTGCAAATTAATGTTTATCTTTCATATATAGAATATCTTATAATTCAAAGTAGTTAAATAAAATACCTAAACTTTCCATACTAATATTTATTTTATTGTCCCTGACATCAAGGAGTCTCTTTCGTTCCTCCATAGCCGCCTCCTTTGTGGACCTAATTAGATTTAAATTATGCAATTTCTCAACCAGCATCCCATCCTTTCCACAAACTGAGATTCCTGTGTCTTAAATCTGAATTATAAATGTTAAAACTAAAAAATTCTTGATTTTTTTTTAAACTAAAATTCTGATAATTTAGCTTCCAATGTTCACTGAGATATAATAAAGACTGAAAACACACACAAGTACTTTATTTCTCAATAAAGCTCAGTTTATTCTGGTCTCAGAACTAGACCTTGCTAAGGCTTAGGTACATGTCTTTCACAACCAAAGTCTGTTATGTGTTTTCAGTGTGTGTCAAATGCACCAACTGGACAAGATTTTGAGGTATGACATTAAGGTGGCCACCCCTCATGTACAGAAGATCAGACAACAAAGCATGGAGTCAGGACAAAGAAGATTGAACTTTAGCCCTTCCTGGTTAAGATTTTCAAACTCAAATCACTTGAGAGTTTAGGTTATGGGATGAGAAATATGTTTCCCATTCCATAATAAAACAAAGAAAATAAAGGATTGCTAAGATAAAAAGACTAAATGAAAGTGCCATCTTCCTGCTTTTTTATTTTTTTTTTTTAGTTGTGTAAGCAAAAATTCAAGTACATTCTTCAATTTTTGTTTAATCATTTGCATGCATTACCTGGGAAATACTATGAAAACAGCATTTTTTCTAAGTCTATGTATGAAAACACTTATTAAGCTTGTGCCCAAAAAGGTGAACTGTTTTCTTTAGTCTTAAACCCTAGGAGATGTGCAGTGAAGGATTCTGGGCTGTGAACTGGAAGAAAGGTGCTCCGTGGTAAAAAAGAGACTCTGTAAGCCCTTTCAAGTGAAATGTTCAGACTCTGAATCCATCCTGTAACAAGGTGAGTAAAGTATTTGGCTTCCTCACAAACATTTTAGCACTGTATTCCTAGATATCCCTGAAGAATGTAACTTTTTAGGATGCAGTGGAATTAACAAATGCGTTATGGCTAAGAGATCTGGGGCAAGTTTTGTGGATTGCCCGTAATAAAGACTAAGATGGGAGAGAGGGAAGAAAAATATACAAATAGGAGAATGAGGCTCCAGTCATTAGCAACATGTGATTGGCACTTCGATGGAAATTATGAAAACTTCACATTGATTGGCCCAGCTATGATCTTAGCTTCTCTGCTCTATTTCTTCGCTTTTCCAGAACTATACTTTGTTCAGAAACAAGAGAGACCAGAGCTAAGACTTTTGTGTAAGTAGGGATTAATGACATGTAAAAACAACAAGACCAAAAAAGCATTTCATTAGCTGAATTGCACCTGGAAGTTTAGGAAGTTGAGGAAATTTTGCTGGCAAAACTGGAAATCTTGGTTCTGCTCAGTGTAAGTTGTAATGAGGTTCCTGCCCCACTCCCACAGCCGCATGTAGTGAAAGACAGCAGATCTGCAGCATTTTATTTATTAAACTCTTATTCTTTGAGTATTTATATATTAGGTGCTTTTATGGGGTTGTGAAGAGACACTTCCCTCACTTTTTCCCAGAGATACCACTTTCTACATTGAACTTTTGCAAAATGATATCTAGGCAGCCTCCAACTTCCCTGTCATGCTCTGTTGAAAGCAATAGCTTTCCTTATTGATCCTTCACCCCTTGAAGGGGTTGGACCTGTACAGAGCCTGACTGTGCAGCTGGGAGATAGGAAATCTTGTTACAGCTTGGGACACGGGGGGAAGAGAAGAAGGTGATATAGGAAGTTTTCCAAAATTATCTACTCAATATGAAGGAATGCCTTGTTGATTCAGTCATGTTGCATGTGAGAGGATTTAAAATGAAATAGATTTAGATGTTAAAAAAAAAAATAATTTTGAAAGTTTATAAATAAATTATTTAAATGTATTTAACAATAGGATTCTCCCTAGCAGTTTATGTATCTATGCCAGCCTTCAAACCTGACTAAAATGCCAAAAAATAATTTAGGGATTGGTATATCTTTGGGAGCTCTTGAAACTGCAGTTGCCTGACTTTTGTTTTGCAAGGCATTTATTGAAGTCATTCATGTTAAGGTTTGAAGCAAGTATTTCCTTCTATAGTCCCAAATGATATTATCTGCAGTTCTCTTTCTTGTTTATTTTCTGTAATTTCCTGTGAATTAGCGCCAGGATATCATCTTCCAGTGCAGGAAACCAAATCCTTTCCTTTCTGTCTTCTTCTTAAGTCTCTTGATTAATATCTGTGTACCTCAATTAGCATATTTCTGGCTTCAGGCTTTTTCTGTTACTGACTTCTGAGAAGAAACTGGTAAAATAATGTTATGAGAAATGTTTATGCATGGTTTTCTTACTGGATGCATAATTAATTTCTTTCTCTAAGCTTTATGTAAATATTAAACATGAGATAGCAGATGGTAAAACTGGGAATAAGTTGTTCTGAATAACAATCCCTCCCCTCCCCTCCACTCCTGTAGTTTTAGAGGGAACATCAGGGGACCCTGCCTATTGCATCTCCAAAGCAGAAACTGCATGTCAAGTCACTGATTCCCATAAACTACCCATTTGTAATTATGATATGTTCAATCTGTCAAAAGAAAATGCTTTAGATTAACACCAGTTAATAAAACTTCTAGGATTTTATTTCCTTGTTTCTGCATTTGTAATTGGAAGCATATTCTTTCATTCATCTCTGTCCTCAGAATACTCAGCAGAGGCCTCGGCCTTCTCTTTGACTGTCCTCCTCTAGAACATGTAAGTGGTTTAGTCTCATTTCTTGAGAAATCTTTGTCAAGAATGGAAATGTTTTGATCACTAGTATGGATTGGAAACAATAAATTTGTCATTTTCATTTGTGTTGACAATGTCTGAAACCAATTCCAGGAGCATGAAGCAAAAGACAAAGAGGTCTTTGATCCTTTTGAAGATTTAAACAGGCAATGGCTGTCACAACTTGTTTTTTTTTACTCATCATGTGAATATTTTGTATGGCAGCAAAATGCCTGCTTGGATTTTTTTTTTTTTTTTAACAGCTTAATAATAGATCCTTTAAAAATGATTTTGTCCCAATAGCATTGTTAGTCATTTGTCTTTAAATCTTTTTCTTGAAGCTTTTGACTACTTTGCAGGCAGTGTTCTGCCCTACCTCACAACCTTCTGATGGCACTGTAGGGTTCAGCTTTGGTGATTTAGCAGGGTGTCATCATGAATCACCAGGATGTTAAAATATTAATTATATGTGACAGACCAGTCTGAACCTTGCATCTGCTTGTGATGTTTCCACCCATATTTGCCCTTACTTGAAGAATGCCCTGGAGCATATGTTATTCTTTGGAAGTGTGTCACTATGCAACAAACCAGCCAATGCCTTCTAGGCTAAGAAAATACATACATTTACATTTCAACACCTCATCACCCTGCACTTCCCCCAGAATGAAGTCCTACTACCTGTTGTATGCTGCAGATTCTGACATCTCAGGCTGTGGTCAGAGCCTGGATCCTCCTGCTCATTCCCCTCACTGCACATCCAGGGCTCTCACATTTGGCACTGGGTAAGAGTTAAAGATCCCAATACTGACATTGTGGCCTCTTGCACCCCAGTCCAGCATTCAGGACTGCAGCATAAAACACTAGATTGATTCTTTTCTAAAACAAGTTGAAAATCAAGCATTTAGTATCCTAGCCAAACTGACTTCCAGATGTTAGATAGGATTTAAAATACCTACTTGCTCCAAAAGAAATACCTCTAGGAATCTGAGTCAACAATCAATCATCAAGTTCCTTTTGAGAAAATTATTTTTTTATCAAATTATTTATAACACACAAGTAATGATGCTATCAAAGTATTTGGGTGATTTGTTGACTAAAATCATATTATTTTTATCCTGTCCCTTGTTTTTGTTTTTTTTTGTTTTTTTTTTTTTTAAATAACAGCATGGGGTTTTTTTTTATAATAATCAAGAGAGCAAGAAAACAATTATCTTCTACCTATTCTGGATTAATTATATATTTATGGCACAGTGACTGGTTCTCCATAACTAATTTTTCTCAATATTTGTTCAAATAACTGAATCAGAAGTGGGAGAGAGGGAGGAACTTTTACATCAAGATGAAAACCAAAGCAAACCAAACCAAACCAAACCAAACCAAACCAAACCAAACCAAATCACAAAAACGCCACCTTAAAGATGCATTGGCCTGAGACTCAAACAATATGCATTACCTAAAATGATACTTGACTCTAATTTAATTCATTTCCTTTAAAACCAAAGATATTTCAAGGTCTAGTTTCCCTGACACAGTCTTCCTTTAAATACCCTGAAATACTTTTATTGAAGTAATAAGTAATATTAACAGTATTGAAGAAATAGTAGCAATTGAGGTTTGTGCGAGGTGTCTGTATGTTTTACTCTGTGTAATGCATGTTGTTTGTCATAAAATCTAAATATATATATAAAAATTTTCAAAATCCATGTATGCTAGAATATCAGCTTTTATCAGAATGTTTAGCAAACAGAGATGTGGTCACTGGTTTCAGATGGAGAAGCAGTAGCTATTGCTGTATCGATTTATTCAAATGCACAAAACATGTCCTAGTAATAACCATATTCCTATTTCTTCAGCATATGCAAAAACCATGATTCAGGTTGGAAGGGACCTTAAGAATTCTTTAGTCTATCTAACCTCCTATTCCAAGCAGTGTCAGGGGGAAAAAGGTACAGCTTATCTCCAGTCTGAACCTCTGCTCCGTCCATGTGCCCTGATGAATTCAAATGCTTGCACAGGCCTCTCACTGGCTGGGAGGATCATATTTGAAAAGTTTACATCTAGAATAATCAACAGCTACTGCTTCTGCTAAGGTGTTGCACCTGCTAAGATGTTGCACCTGAGTGTTTCAAAGCTGTAGTAGGCTCCTCACTTTCCTAAGATGGAGCAGGAGGCAGACTGCACTGAAGAGTGCTGAGGATGCAGAATTTTTATGAGCTGAAGTTCCATGGTTACTTTGAAATAATCAGATTAAGACTTCTTTGTGTCTATGAGAAAACTTGCATTCAGTTCACCAGCAACAGGAGAGATAAGATTTTGCCCTCAACACTTTAATTTTAACGCTGTCAAATGCCTGCAGCTCCTTTCTGGGTCAAACATTATCTTGTACAAGAAGGACAATTCCATCCGTTTTTGTTTGGGAAACACGTGGAAATCCCTGAACAGTGAAGAACTTTTCTAATACTGATAGTTTTTCATCTGTTTAACTGACTTGCTAAGAAGGCTTAGAAAGTGAAACTAATTTAGCAGAATTAAAGTAAATTAAGTAAGGAATGACAGTAAATTATGGATAAAAACAGGGAGAACTGCAAATCTAAGAATATAAACAGTTTTATTTTTAAATTAATTTATTTTCAAAATGAGAAAACACTTTATTTTGCCAGCCTTTATAAGAGTTTTATTTTGGGCATTTCTTCTCCTAGTTAAAATAACTATGACATTTATATGTTGAATGACATATATCTCTGGCACTCATCTGGTATCCTTTAGTGTGGTCCAATTATTTTCAGTGATGCGTCAGGGGCGACTGAATGGGTTGCTTACATCCAAAGGCTAAACTAATGCTTCATTAGGCACAGGCTGTATGCCCAGGGATGCTCAAAGCTGTTAAGCATCTGGGCCAATTTAGATTTTTATGTTTCCAGTACTTTTTGCTTTAAATATTTTGCATCTCTCCCCACCCTTCTCCCTGTGCCATCAAAACACTCTTCTGTCTTTTGGTCCCAGAACAGGTGTTAGCATATGCAGAATATAGTTCAATGTAAATGGATTTTCAAAAAGTGACTTGAACACTGGAGGATATGCAGGACTGTTTTCAAAGGAGACACACATTCAACTATGTGCAAAGCCTGTCTTGGTGAAGTGCATGTTTTATCAAGCAGTAAAGATTTATGGGCCAGCCTCTGAAAGCTAGAGGCAACACCATTATAACACTATTTTTGTATAGGCTTGAATTAGCATGTGTACACAAATTTCTTGCATGTGAGGGTGTGTATATGTGGAATGAGGGTACAACTGCACTTAGGGGAGGGCTGCAGAAGGGGATTGGTATTCCTATATAATATGTCCAAAAGCATGCGGGGAAAATGTTTCATCTGACAAAAATGAGGTCTATGTGTGTGTGTGTGTGTGTGTGTGTGTGTGTGTGTGTGTGTGTGTGTGTGTGTGTGTGTGTGTGTGTGCTAGCATAGGTATTTAGTGCATTCCTTGCCTTTGTGTATTAGGAGTTCTGCCTATATTTAAATTTCATATTGGTTTAGAACTGATTTGGTATCTAATAAGGGACTACTCAGTGCCCTCTTGGGATTCTATCAAGCCATTTTCTTCACAATTACCATAAAACTCTAACTCTTAAGATGGTATACTGAGACTCTAAAATGCACAAGAGATTTTTTTATATGCCACTCTCTTTGCCAGAAATTGGTTTGTTTGCTTCAGTGCCCTGCTTTAAGGTGGTAATGGGAGTTCTGAACTCAAATTAGAACTTCATTGCCTGTGTGAGCACAGTTCTTTCAAATCTATCTTCGCCAAGCATAATATTCCTCTTTTGGAGGGAAATTTGATTATTTTGAAGGATTTTTGTTTCTTTTTCTTTGTTTGGTACACATTTTGCTCTTTTCAGAGCTCTTCCAGGCCTTCTTATCCCCATTTCCTTTGTCTATCATCATCCTTAAGGGTTTTAACTGAAAATAGCTTAGAAGATGCTTCTCATTACTTTTCATTGAGCCCCTGATTTCTGCAATTTTCTGTATTTTCTACTCACATAGCCTGAAATCAGCCTTTCATGGTAGACATATATTAGGACTTACCAGATATTCTTAGGCTTCTAAAAACAGGGAAGTTTTTGCAGTGTGTTTATCTTAGGTAGCTTGTTGACTGTTTCTACATGTAAAGTGAGAAAATAGAATCGTAGAATGTGGTTGGACAAGGCCTTTAAGATAATCAAGCCCTACTGTTAAGACTGCTGTTTTCATTTCTGCCCCCACCATGTGCCACATCTCCACATCGTTTGAACATTTCCAGAGATCATGACCACTTTTCTAGACAGCCTATGTCAGTGCCTGACCATTCTTCAGTGAGGAAATTTGTTCTACTACCTTATTTATATCTGCAGCTTGAAGCCAATTTCTATTGTCCAGTCAATATTATGTTAAAGATACATTTCTTCTTCTGAATTATTTGTGGCTTAAATACTAGTTAAATATTGTGTGTTATTTCTTGAAGTATCTTCCTAGAGAAATAACATGCAAATTAAATTTTCTGATTCAGAAAAAGACATTTGAAATAGCTCATAATGGAATAAGTAAACTAATGGAACAAAAATATATAGCATAGCAACTCCATTGCTGTAGAAATTTTATAATGAGAAATGGAGTAGGCAAATGTGGCTCACTTATATAATTAGTAATTTAAAGTATTTATTATAATTAAAGTTGTAGAAATTATGTGGATAGTAATCAGTTTTCATTACAGTTCTTTGCACATTTCAGTGCTATAATTAGACTGTGGCATCTGTCATTGCTGATTAATTAGTAGACAACTCTATCTTCCCATTAAGATTTAATGTGTACCAAGGCAAAATTATCATTATCTAAAAATACAAAATAAGAATTGGTAGCAGTTTGGGGATATTAGCTTTTTCACTTTATCATTTTGGAATTGAGAACATCCCAGTGGGGTCTGTATCAGTCTCTGCAAGTAGCACAGGATGGAAGGAGACAAAGCAGCTCTTTTTGGGCTTAGAAAATAACAGTTTAGTTTTGTTTTTTTAAAACATTTTGCTATGCTCTTACACACTTTGGGCTCAGCAGTCCATGAAAAGCTGTTCTAATGGTAGGAAGAAAAGAGCTTCATGCTATCCGGCTGTGAAGAGTAATAGTATCCTCTAAATTGCAAAAGACTTAAATACCTCTGGTGCACCTGCTGTACTCTATAAGAACTTGAGTTTGGCTTCAGATGTACGAGTATTTACTCTTTTTTTTTTTTTTTTTTTTTTTTTTTCCCCCATTTTTTTTTTTTTTTTCCCACCATTATTTGCTTGTTTGGCTGTAGTCTTGAAAAGCTTTCAGCCATAAGTAAATGAAAGTCATTATGTCCCTGGTCTGTTCACTCAGCTCCTGGGATGCCAGAATGTCATGCTTCCTTGTTTTTTTGCAGCCGCATGCAATATACCTTAGCAGAACTATGAATACTCTTGATTGATGACCTGGATAGGTCTGCCTTAGCTGCCCTCTTGCTTCTTCTGTATTCTCTACTTGGACTATACTTCAGGATTTGCTGGATTTAACAGCAAAGGTAGTCTGTGAAGTAGTTTGTGAAATGATTTTTCACACTCCTTCTTCTGACCCCTCTGTAAGATTTCACAATCTCCTTGGCTATGCTGGAAGGTTTTTTCTGTCTTCAGTAAAAACTGAATCACTAGGCTGATCTAAGCTAAAATATAATCTTCTGAAAAAAGCACAGAAAGCGACATATGGGCAGAGACAGTGATGAGATCAGGAAAGAAGGGAATTTTTAATCTGTTTCTTTGCCAAGAGTAGCATGTTGAGACTGTATGGTTCCAGTTGAGTCTGTTGTGAACAAAGTCACAGGGAAATCAGGTATGAAAAGCCACCCAACCAGGACACACTTTCCAGGTGCCATTTCAGGACTGGGCATCAACCCACACCTGAGCTTCCAGGATATGTGCTTTATTATGGAGCACACATTTGGACTAACTCTCAGTTTCTTAATCTGCCTGTGTTACTGTGCAAAATTTTCACTTTGAGGCTGGGAGTATTTATACTGAGAAACACTAAAGAAATCAAATGCCTTTTCAAAACTGACATGTATTCTAGCAGGAAAATATATTTATTCACTTCACTAATACTCATAAAAGCCTTCAGTGCTATTTAGGAGAAGATAATCTCTTCTAGTACACATTACAAGTAGGTTTAACACGTCTTAGAATCGCCACCATGATAGAGTGTGCAAGTTTGGGTGTGTCACAGCAAAAAATATTTTTACAGATTCAATTTCTTGACAATATTTTATTGAGAAATAAACTCTCATGACGATCAAATCTGTGCTACTAATAAATCTAGTGTTACAAAAAACATAATTGGCTGTATAAATTAAGATATCGCGTTTCTTAAGTCCTTTGCACATATAGATGTGTTTTGTATTAATTGCTTTAATGAGATATGGTCTTGTAAAACAACACAAGTACACAGAATTCTATCCTTGAAAGAAAACCAGAAGTCTTAGACTGTCAAGATTTGTAAACATGAAGAATCTCAGGCATAGCACTTCATTAATGCAGTGATTTCATTTATTATGCTGAAGCTTGCTTGTTTGCATGTGCAATGAGTTGCTTTTCTGATTTCTGTATGAGATAACTATCATGCAAATCACTTTATTTTTTTATAGATATGAAGCAATCAAAAATTTTTAAACTGAAGATTTTGATTTTCTATTTTAAAATAGGATTTAAGGCATATTAAGTAGAGTTTGCATTATGCAAAAACTGAAATAAGCTGCACATTGCTGTGACTGACTAGCATACTGCAGGTATCATAATCATATTGCTCCATGATAAACAGGTCATGATCAGCAGCAAGAATAAAAATTTAATTAATAGAAGAAGGGACATCTAAACATTTATACCTAAGCCCAGCAAAGAGACTAGTGAGAAATCTAAGATATGAAGGTAGTAGGCAGGTGAGGTGGGTATGAAGTAGTAACAACTGCTGTTAAGCATATGTGCTGTCATTTTCCAGCAATTTCCAATCATATTCAGAATTATTCTAAATCTGTTGTTAGGATGCTTCTAAGATAGTTCTAAAAGATGAGTCTGATATGTAGTAAAATTAAATGTGTTTTCCAGCCTTGTATGTTCATACTCTTGCAAACTTCTCTTTTTGTTTACAGAAGCACTTTCAACTGATCCTTGTTTTCTCCCTATCTTCAACCTCACTATGCCTTTAAGAGAACCCCAGTGCCACAAGAGTGTTAGGAACTGGAATATCATCAAAACTTTTATTTTACTGCTTGTAAAATGGCATCTTCAATGGATTGACTGCATCAGTAGACAAGGTAAGAACTTCCATGTGATCCACCTAGACTTGTGTAAAGCCTTTTATATAGTCCCACACAGAATTTTGGCTGCTAAACTGGAGGGAGAGGGATTTGACAGATGGGCTATTAGGTGGATAAGGAAGTGACTGGAAGAATTGACTATGACACCCAAGGAGTCATAGTCAGTGGCTCAAGGTCCAAGTGGAAACCATTTAAAAGTGGTGTCCCTCAGAGATCCATACTGGGACCAGCATTACTTAATATCTTCCTCACAGATATGGATGATGGCATTCGTTGAGTGTCCCCTTAACAAGTTTGCAGATGACATCAGGAAAGTGGTGCAATTGAATCAGTGGAAGGAAGTGATGCCAACCAGAGGAACCCTGAGAAGATTAAGGTGTGGGCCAATATTATTGTCATAGTTTCACGAATTTCAACAAAACCAAATATAAGGTGCTGTAGCTGGGATGGGAAAACCCCCAATACCAGTAAAGGCTGAGGAATTAAGGAAGGTATTGAGAGAAACCCTGCAGAGAAGGACTTGGAGACACTGTACACAAAAAACTGGATCTGAACAATCAATATGTGCTTTCAGTTCAGTGGTGTCTAAGGCTCCATCCAAAGTAGTATGGCCAGCAGGTAAAGGGGGTTATTCTGCCCCTCCCCTTTGCTGCGGTGAGACCCTACCTGGATTTCTGCATCCAGCTCAGGGTCCTCAGCATAAGGAAGGTATGGACCTGTTAAACGTTTCTTGAGAATAACAGATGAGAGAGCTGGAATCATTCAGTCTGGAGAAGAGTACACTCTAGAAAAATATTATTATGGCTTTTTGAGACTTAAAAGAAAGGCGGAGAGAGACTTTTTTTCTTTTTTTTTTTTTTTTTTTTTTTTTTTTAATATCCAGTGCCCCTGTAGACATCAGGAAGAAATTTTTTATGATGAAAGTAGTATGAAAATATTATTAATTTTTATAAGGAATTAGTGAAACACTACTACAGGTTGTCCAGAGAAGTTGTAGATGACCCATTTGCCTCATTTATGGAAATCTTTAACATGAGGCTGGATGAGGCTTTGAGCAACCTAATTGTTGGATGATGTCCCTGCTATGTCATGAGGGCTGGAACTTAGATCATCTTTAAACATCCTTTCTGACCTGAACCATTCTCTGAATATGTTATATTACATTAATAATCAGGGAGCTTTTCTGCACTGAAAATCAGCAATCCATTAAGAGAAGCATCTACTCAAAGAAAAGGTGCCTCATTTTGAACTTGATGGGTTTGTTACTTGCTACAAATATACAACAAATCCTTTGAGCAAGCAAGTAGTATTGTAGGAATGGATTTTAATTTTATATAATATCAATTAAAATGGATAGTACTTAATAAGAAAGATGTATTTTTTTTCTTCAAATAGAAATGTTTAGTGGTTTGTGTTTTTACAGTATTTCTTCATTGGAGAAGCCAAATAGGGATTGTCAGTATCTGAATCATAGGAATTAAATGCACTTGCTCCCGGACTTCCATAAATAGCAAAATGCAGATTAAAACAGCAGCAAGGGAATTAGATACACATGTGCATTCATTCTGTTCACACTCTGAAAATTTTTTGTAAATGAGACTAATTTTGATTCTATTGGCTTGGAGAATTTTCCTGTGTGTAAATAGATTAAAAACATGTAAAACAGCTGTCCAGGCACATGCAGGCTAAGCTGGTTGCTAGTATCAATTCTCTCTCTGGCCATTTGCTAGGATAATTAGGAAAAAGTGAGAGCAGTTTGCTTGGAAAGATGTCTTGTACTAAGTAATGCAACTTCATTCCAAAGTTTATTTTCTTTTTTAGGGGTCCTTATTTTGTGGTTTAGGAATGTTATTCCCCAAATCAATGCTGCCAATGAAAGCATGTGCTGCTACCCTGGTCTCCCTCTCCCTTCCCAGTGGTGGGCTGAAGATGAGAATTGGAAACGCAAAAGGTAAAAATCACGGATTTGAGATAAGAAGAGTTTACTGGAAACAGAGGTGAGATAAGAAAATAAATAGTAACAGCTATGATATCAATAAAAAAGTGTACAAGAGAGGTGTGACTGCTCAGAAATGACATTACACAACCTCTCCCTCTGCCACCCTCACTCACTGGAGGGGAACCCCTTCTCTGCAGACATTATCCATTTCTTCTGCTCCTGGCAATGGTGTGAGGTGGTACAGAACAACCTTCAGGTCCTAGCTGTGCCCCCACCTGGCTACTTCAAAAATTAACCCTGTCCTTAATGGAACCAGGACACTATAAAAATACAAATCCTTTCCATGCACTATGTCACATTCCAAGGAAAATCTGTCACCCACCCCAGAGCTCCCAGCATGACATGCCTACCTCTCCTATGGATCATGGTTCAGTTATTGTTGCTACCATGTCATGTAGAGTTTACCCTGAAACCTATTTGAAAATATAATATATGTGAATCACTCCTTCTGCTAAAATCTGTCAGTCCTCCTGGCATCAGGAAACCTATGAAGCAAAAGACTGGGAAAGGGGAAAGTGAATTTTCCTAGGAAATGGCCTTGCCAGTGCTTGCAATGTTTAGATATAACTTTAATATACAAGTATGTCATCCAGCAGAAAAGCAAATATTCTCCCTGCTGCAGTGGCATTCCTTTTTGATTTTTTTTAAACTATTATTATTTTATTATGAACTCTTGCATGACAGATCTGCTCCCACAAAGTTGTGGGAATTACACTGTTGAAAAACTTTTAATATAGCCATCTATGAGGCTTTCTTTCTATTCATTGCATTTCAGAATGTAGGCTGCCTAATGTGACCCAAGGTTACAATTATCACTGAGTACATGGCACAAAAGATGGTATGAAAGTGCCTCTGTAATTTAGCCTGATGCTAGTAAAAATCTCTGGAATTCTAAATAACTTTTCTTGGTTCATCTGAGAAAATAAAAAGCACCCCATACATTAATTAATGTCATGTTTAGAGGCGTGCCAACAGCTCTCCAAACAACTTACTTTTCATAAAGTAGTCCCATGGTCTTTCAGCTAATTAATGGGGGGAATTGGGGGATAAGAGGTGACAAACAGCTGCACAACAAACATACATCTTCACCAGAAAGTTTTATTCTTTTACCATTTGCATGGTGAGAAGTTGTTTTCTTTTTCTTAAAGGAAAAGAAAAAAAGGAAAAATATTTAAAAATCATTAAAAACCCACATCAAACCAAACAACCAGCCAATAAAAAACTGCAAGCATTAAATTATTTTTACTCAGTAATGTGTGACTCCTATGGCACAGACATCTTTATTTTGGTTCAACACACTTATTCTTTTTACTGTATTTGAGGAGTGGGTATTATATCTCTCATATAGAAAGCCAGACCAGCCACAGATATTTACTGATCTTTGTACAGGATGTGATAGGTCTGCCAGTATAAAAATCAGACAGATTGAAAAGAATTGTATAGTATATTTATGAAATCTGCAGTCTTGATTAAGTACATAAACTAATTTACATTCACATATTTAATGAAGAGTTTGCCTATTTGATTCTATACTTTTTCTGAAAGAAAAAAAGGCTATTTGGTGGTTTGCCAGGGGAAATATCAGACTGGTGGTGTTTATGAGAGAAATTACTTGGTCTTGACTAAAATATTTCAAATTTTCCTTGTGAATGTGCTTCTCAGATGAAAAAAATAAAAGGTATAATTTGTTGTGCTTATGATAGCTGTTGCAGAATGTAGTTTTCAAATATTTGTAGAGCAAAGACAACTAAAATCCATGACTGTGCTTAGTATCTTAAGATTACTTTCTTGTGAATTCCTAAAAATGTAACTCTATTGGATAATAGATTGATACTTAAGCTAAATTCTTGCAACTACTCTGACTAGCAGAGTTTTTATTTTATAAAGTGAAAAAAAAGTGTCACTTAATAACCACACAAGCTCTGCTTTTCTACCACAAAATGAGAAAATATGTAGTACCACATGTATCCAAAAGTAAATGCTTTGGAAACAGTATGAATTTTAAACTGTGCCTGAATAATTTATTGAGGGCAATAACCTTTTATTTGGAACATTTTAAGACTGGTGTTTTTTTCAATAATTCCAATAAAAGTTGACAAGATAGGATTTTGAAATTGGTTGAAAGTATATGATTTTTTTCCTGTTTGTTAGTTTGTTTTTTATAGCTTTGTTCTGTTGGTTCATTTTTTCTTGAAGTGGAAGGTATAGATTTTAATTTCCCTTTTCTCTTTCAATAAAGGATGCTCTTTGTGCACTATTTCTGTATCTAACATGTTTGAGGGATTATCTTAGCATGTAAAGAAAGAAGGATGAATGTCTTATAACTATACCAGACTGATCTTAACAACTAATAGGGAAGTCTTTATTGATTTTCGTAGAGTTTGATACAGTGTTATGATTTTTTTTTATTATAAGCATATTTTCAATTTTTATAGTTGAATCAATATACTTATTATCTTAATAATGCATAGAGATTGTGCTTGTCTGTTTATTATATTATAAAGTGTTGCCTCTTCTGAGAGAGAATTACAAAAAAGATATCTGTGAAACATAATAGAGGAAATATCTCAGAGTCTTTCATTAGGCTGACTGGAGACATGAGGAAAAAGACAATGTTTCTGGGAAAGTCAAAAATTTATTTCAGAATCAACTATAATGGCAGAATCTTCCCTCCCTTTTAGGCTTAGAACTGACATCTAGTAATTCCTTTGTAACATCTATTGCTGTTTTTCAATATTTTTTCATTACTTTCTCAAGCACACCTGCTGAGAGGGTATGGCATAGAACAACTGTGGAATTGTACTGGTGATAGCTGACAGTCTTCTGCCCTAGCAGAACACCACAATCTTTTCATGGTTTATAGATGTTCACAGATGAGACTAATACTTTCTGTGTACCTTTGAATGGGAGTCGAATACTGTTTGTCCTGAACTTTTTAGTGCCCAGTAAAGGCTATTTTTGAAAAAAATTTGTTGTCTATTTAATATTCTTATGGGAGCCTGAGTCTTAAGATAATAGTTTTATTTCCTCTGGAGAAAAAAAAAAAACCTGTTTTAAAAATGGTATATGTAAGCAGCTAAGCAAAAGTTTATTCAACTTTATCCTAAAGTGTTCAACCAAGAAGAGAAAGTCTTGCCAAGAATTACTGAAGCACATCTCAAAAGGCAATAAAAATTCTTTTGATCTTTTTTTACTATTATTTTTAGTGGAATGTTCTTTTTCTTTCTTTTCTTGAGGGATATTGCAAAGGAAGAGCATAAGATATTATCAGGTCAAGCTTTACTACTGCGTACAATGGAGCAGCTGGAGGAGACAAAGATTAGTAGCTAGTGGTAAATTCATTTTCCACATGAGCAGAAACATCTGTTCATTGCTGAGAAGTTCATTTGTCCAACCTTTCAAAAACTTTTGGATGTACATGCCCCCCTCTCAGCATGAAACTGAATTTCTGTGTTGGAGGGAAAGATTAAAGTGTGATGGCTTCTATTTGTTGAATTTTATTTGCAAAGATGTGAGCTGTATAGAAAGAACAGAGCAGATGAGAAAGTACACATATGCCACTTTAGTCACATCATATTTTTCCCGTGTTGTAACCCTTGACAAGCACTTTGCATGTGGCTCACTAAGTGGTGTTAACTTCTACCTCTGGTTTGATTTTTTTCCCCTTCTTTCCTACAAACTACTATACTGCCTTGTACATTAGAATGATTAGTAATTTTCCCCTAAAGTCAGATTTTTAAAAGAAGAAAGCTTTTGTGTTCTTTTAATCAAGTGATGAAAGTGAATCTTCTTGTGCTCTTCATATACAGAAAAAAAAAAAAAAAAAAAGGATACGTGGGAGTGTATTTCTTAAATTCAGTAGTGAGTCTGGACTAAAAGGGACATTAAAATTTTTATTAAAATATCAATGAATGAAAGATGCATCAGGAATATGTTATGCTCAGCACTTAGTATGAAATTGTGCTGGCTGTAAAGATGTGTCAAAGAAGAATTCTGAAAATATCCTGCAATCATTGACAATTAAGACCTAATTTTAAGAAATATTTTTGTTAGTTGCTAATCAAAAATGTAATATGCTTTTGAGTAAATGAACCTTAGGCAAATATCTAATTATCTTCTGTAAGATAATTCTGGAAGTTTTGCCAAATTTTTCTCTTTTGTGTATAAAATATGGTATAAAATTTCATGTGAAGGCATCCTTTTAATTTTTATTTCAATTACTCTTATGACTGCTTATAAATAACTTCTTTGGTGAATCACTGTTCATAGATGCTGATTATTCTGTCTTAAATCTTAACCTTGATTCTTTTTTTTTTTTTCTAATTAACAAGTAAATTTTATAGAAGTATTGCCTTTGGTATCTTAATTTAATGATGAATTATTTCTAGCTCGGCTCACTTTTGGTTTTTAATTTATGTTCTCTCATGTTTTCTCACAGAAACAGCACCCTATAAAACACAAGTGAAAAGAAGATTGTTGGTATTATATAGCTACAGTTTGGGTGGAAAGAAAACCCCTATATTTTTAGGCCACTGATCAAATTATACCTTGATTTACAGATTCACAGCCTTCCAAGGAGAGCTACAAATCTTGCTGAGTCCGACTCTCTTACAAAACTTCAAGGTGTGAAATAGCTGTGTTAACACATTTTAAATTAAGCACTATAACTTTCATCCTTACAGTATTAGCTTTCTCAAATGTACTTTATGCTATTATTCTACAGTATTAGCTTTCTCAAATGTACTTTATGCTATTATTCTATTTATTTTATATTTTATAATTGTAATTATAGAAGGTTAGTGACATGCTTTCTCTGTTTCTTTCTCTACCTTACTCTTGTTAATGCTGACAGAGACTGGGATTGAAGCCTGTGGAAAAACTCTTGTTTTTTCCTTTGGAAAGAATTTGTCTTACGTGTATCAGAGGGATTATTGCATATGTATCTGAAGACAAAATCTGGCATAGAGATTTGAGCTTGTTTGCATCAGGCTGAGCTGCAGAGTGCTGTATAGGGAATTGTTCATAGTACTAGGCAAATATTGTAATTGCTAGATTATAGACAAGAGCCCTGCAGCAACAGCACTGAACAAAGCAGTCTTGAGCTTTGCATATTTAGATTTTCCTGCTAGTGAATTCAGGCTTTGAGGCAATGTGTGATTGTTTTCTTCTGGGGCTGTTGAAGCTAGAATGCAAGATCTTAATTATGTGCAAACTGCATCCAACTTAGAATAATTTCTACTGCTTATTTTGGGAAGGTCTCTTCCTTGTCTTATGGAAGCAAAACATCCAGATTTCATGCCCCAAACATTTCCTCATCCCATAAAATTTCTATATGATCATGTGAATATTTTTGAAAATACTGTTGTGTTCTGCCTTTGATTTCTAAAATGTCTGTGCAGCATATTGAATCACTGCAATAAAAGTATGACCAGTACAGTATCTCACTTAATAAATCACTATACGACACATGGGAAAGGATGGAGGTCAATCCTGGAATCCTAAGAGGGGCATTTTCTGAAAGCTGCATTCCAAATATAACAAAAAGCAGTTTGAATGTCAGTGACCAACATGATACTGTTATTTTTAATACATAATTCAGTTAGTTCTCTACAGCAACCTTGCTAAAGGTCTGTTTTAGTCCCCATGTTGTGAAAAACTCAGTCACAAGACAGGTCAAGATTAAAGGAAAACCAGTGAACTAGATCACACAACAGCATGGGGAAAGGGAAAATAAAACACTAAGATACTTAGATGTGGCCAGGAAATGCTGCCATCACTAATTTGGAAACCCAGATTAAATGTGAAAATGAGAAGTCACACTTAATATGTCAAAAAAATAGTCCACCAGAAGTCGTGAAGAGTTGTAAGTGTCATCATTTTATACTTTCAAAGGGTTAGGAGGTTTTTGCTGTAGTAGGTATTTGGGCATTTAATTCCAGGAAAGGCTTCAAGTATGAAGACTTCCCTTAAATAGACATCCATCAATCCTTCCTTTCTGGAGAGCACTTAAAGATAGAAAAAAAAAGAAAAAAAAAAGAAAAAGAAGTGGTTTCTCTTTTGTAGTCTTCTTATGATTATGGCATGCATCTGCAAAGAGGGATTTCTGAAATAATTTTCTGTCCTTCTTCCATTCTGTCCTTTGCATGGCATTTTGGGATGAAATACTCTTGACTGTGTCTTTGGAGCTGCTGTTTCACAACAGCTGCCTTTTGACTGCAGCAAATGAAGTTTTTTAACCCAATTCTGTTCAGCTGACCCTGGGCCAACATCAGGAGTGCAGTGTCTGGAGGGTTCCCATGCTTGTGAGTTTTTTCTCCCTCACCCCTTCCTTTCACCTAAGCTTTCTAGCTAGTTTCATATTAATGTCTCTGGTGTCTCACTGATAGTGCCACATCAGCCCAACAGATAAGTGTCTTCCTAGTCTACTGAATGAAGCCTTGGAAGTCAGACTCAGCCATTCGCATGTAGGGTGTTGAACGGCTTGGCAGTCTGCAGCATTCGTCATGGAACTGTGCGCAGTTATCATGGCTAAATTCCTTTGCTCCCTATGCTTGCAGTCTGGAATGCACACTGGATGGCACAGCATATTCTCCTAACCTCTTTGTGTTCTGTCTGCTACTGAAAATTACTCATGTTTCTTTGGGTTGAGTCACACAGATTCTCATACAAATATGCCATGTGAGAACAGTAAAAATAATTTTTAAGAACCTGGATTTTAAGTAGTACTGAAACATGCAATGAATATAGAGCTGGGAATTTTTATCATTACAACTTCCACTAAGTGTGAGCCACAGCCAGCAGTACAACCTGGCCAGCAGTTCAACCTGAGTCAATGGCTCAATTACTTGGTCTCCCTCCTGAAGTAAGAAAGAAGCTTTCAGTGTTGAGGAATGGGCATATGGCCTATGATAGTTATTGCTTGCAAGAATAATAATAATAAAAAAAAAAAGAAGATGTGACCTTCTTCTCACTGGTCTTTTGGAATTCTGTCATCTTCCAAATTATTCCAAGTTACATTAGCATATCTTCAGATCTGATGACATAAGTATAAATGTGAGGATGTTTAAGTAGTCTAAATGCAGGGGACAACAAAGAATCAGAATCAAAGCATCATTTAGGCTGAGATAGACCTATAAGATCATTGAATGTAATGATTAATTCATAGGATATTCAACCATGTCCTTTAGTGCAGCATCTACATGTCTTTTAAATACCTCAAGAGTTAGTGACCCAACCCCTTTCCAGGGCAGTCTGTTCCAGTGCTTGACAACTGAAGAAATTTTTCCTAATATCCAATTAAATCTTTCCTGTGACAACTCAAGGTGATTTTCTCTTGTCCTGTCACTTGCTGCTTGGGACAAGGCTGACCAGTGCTTGGTTACCCTCCTTTCAGAGAGTTGTAGAGGGCAATAAGGTCACTCCAGAATCTCCTTTTAATCAGGCTAAACACCCCCATCTCCTTCAATTGCTCCTCATAAGGCTTGTGCTCCAGATCCTTCACCAGCTTTGTTGCCCTTCTCTGGACACACTCTAACCCTTCAATGTCTTTGTAGTGAGGAGCCCAAAACTGAACACAGGATTTGAGGCAGTGTGCTGAGTACAGGGGGATGATCTCTGCCCCAGTACTGCTGGCCACACTGTTTTTCAAGTGAAAACATTTTCATTTATATACTGAGGTCCCAGGCAAGCTCATGGCTTGTAGCTTGACCAAGAAAACCTCAAGCTTATCGCCATGAATTTACTCTTTTTTTTTTTTTTTTTTTTTTTT
>VWZN01007182.1:2670-21573 GCA_013396955.1 Regulus satrapa | reverse complement strand
TTTTTTTTTTTTTTTGCAATAGTGTGGAGTTGATTATTGCAATGGGAAGACTTAAGGTAGGAATATAAGGGTAGAGAATTTGCTTCAAATTTTCAAATTCTGCCTTTTTCAAGGAAAGTTTTAGAATCTGGCATTACTTTTACACTTTCAGTAGGCTATGATATATTGGCAGATACAGAGAACACAGCATCAAAACTGTTCTCAATTTTTATTCTTAAAGAGCATTCAGTATGCATTATATATTTAGCAGTAATCAGCCCAGTCAATAGCCTCAAGCTAACATGTCTCAGAGGAAGATGACTGTCAGACAGAATTAACTCCTTTTTGGAAATGTGTTATTTGGAATATAATTTATTCTAGTATTTACAGTTATGGAATTCTGTAGCAGTCATAGTCAGTCAATCCCCTCCCTTTCAGGAAGACATTCAATAAATGACAGCACTCCAGGCACTGTTACTTATTTCCTTACAAGAGAAAAAGTGTATCAGCAGTGATGACTTTGTCCAAAATTCAGATAGAAGATATATATATATGCATATATTTTGAAGCTGAAGCCTTGACTCTCCCTGATGCACTGAAAGATCTCTTTGAAATATATTCTGGATAATCTATTAAATCATTGTTGTACATCCTGTGTGGTTCAGTTTACAAGCGAAGAAGATGAATAAGCTAATAAGTTTACAGGCATATTAAATACAGGGTATAATGAATAAATAAAGATATACATGATTTGTTTATTGTTTGGTAGACTATTCTGTAGACAGAAGGGGAATTGGGGAAGTAGAAATGCAATCCTTTTCATCTAATTTTCTCTAAGGAATATAAATGATCCCAATGACACTGCTCAAACATTGAAAAAAAATCCTCACCAGTCTTCTTAATCAAACCAAATTCAAAGTTTTACACTCCAAAGAATAAACATAACATAAAGACAATGCTTTAATAAAGTTTCTCAAACTGAGAAGGGGAGAGCAGCTTATCGTAGGTGAAAGCAGAAACCAGTCATATCTTTCTCAGGAGTGAGAGAAGTTTCCACATTACAAGGAAAATGTTTACACAGTCCTTTTCCATAAAAACCCTTCAAGTTTGTTTGTTGTTTTTCCAATGCCCTGCATTAAAAAAAAATAAAATAAAAAGGACAAATTGCAGTTTAGTTAAAAACACTAGAATTTAAGAAATTAAAGATACATGAAATTTTATGAATCTCAAAGACTAGAAAGGATGTGTTTGGGAAACTGAGTTTATGCCTTTTTAAAAAAGTTGATTCTTGTGTTTTACCAGTTTTTAAACTCTTTGACACATTTTCTTAAAAGCAGTGTCAAAGGTACAAGTAAAACATTCTTATAAGGAGGACAGCTTTATAAAACAGCATTCCCCAGTGTAGGGCACTAGCAGCTGCTAAATATTCATCACTGCAATTTACGGACATTAGCTGAGTGCTATGTCAACAAAATCAACTTTTGTTCAGATAAAGGCTTTTGAACTGTTTTAAGTCTTTTTTGTTAGCTGGAGAACCATGGTTTTGTGCTGTGCAAGTCTGTGCACAGCTGTAGAAGTTGCCTCTGTTAAACAAATATCTGTATTGCTATCTGTTTAATCAAAATTAAATAGATGTAGTTAGACAATCTCTTAGTCTACAACGATGTTTCCCAAATGTTGGAAAGTTAAATTAAACTTTCAGAAAAAAACATATGCTTGTCATAGCATAAAATCTGTGCTGTGAGAAGCTTTGTCTTGAGACTTTTTTAAAAATAAAGAGCACGGAGTGGAAGACAAAGGTTGTCGTGGCCTGGTTTAAGTGGACTTGAATGAAGTCCAAGTTTAATAGATATAAGCAATTCTAAATTTAACTGTGAATCTATATAGGAATTTACGTTAAACCGCTGCCACTTTTGCAAACTACTTAGAAACTTCTGTTTTCTCACTTTTGTTCCCATACTCTCTGCATGTGCAGCCCTTCAAGCCATTTTCCAACTGTGATCCCTGTCTTTAATATTTTTTTTTAAGTGTAGCTGATGTTTATACTTGTGTGTAAGCTATGATGATGTAATATGATAGGCAGTAAAATCTTCAGAACTATATATTGAATTTCAGATCTTTACTCATGTTATTACTTCTCGATTTCTCATGCACACGGCATCACACTTGACACAACTGTGCAGGAAAACTCCTGGTACTAGAATGACATAGAATTAAATAGAGGCCTATAAATTAAATTCTTGTTCTTTCTGATAGCATTTGGAGAATTATCCTCGTCTCATATGCTAGTGACACAGCTTGCTTTTCTCCCAAGTCAATCGTGCCTTAGCAGAAGTGTTCACATGATTTTGTTATGCAAACTTAATACCTTTGCTGTCCATTCACACGGCCATGTGTTGATGTATCAGGGAAAGTGTGTATATTTCCCAGTACACACCATTTATGCTGTGGTATTTGTAAAAGGAGGCTTTTTATTTACTAGCTCTTAGGGGCCCAAATCAGATATAAGCATTTCATTTGGCTTAGCTTGAGACAATTTCTACAGCAGAGTTTGTTGAGTATAAAGCTGCCAAACAGAGCTGCTCTGCTCAGCAGATTGCAGGTCTTACATGTGCAGAAAACACTTATGACTTTAATTGTGCAATTATATTTCACAGAAAGAGCCCTTACAAGAGTGAAAAACAAACATTTCTGACATCCAGACTCTAACTGCTGCTAGCAGCTTTTCTTGTTTGCATGTTAGTGACAACTTCCAAATGTTGATGTTTGTAATCACTGACTTATCCCTGTTTACCCACTTTCCCACCTTTTTCATCTTTCACATACCAAATATTTCACTTTCTAGTGAAAAGGACATGAAACGATTACAATACAGAGATAAGATTGTTGCCAAGCACTTAATTTGATTTATTTTTATTTATTTTGTGAGTGGAATGTATAGCTATTGTGTAGAGGAAAGGCTCACTATTAATTGTCTGTCTTCTTCCTTGTTAATCTTCTACTCTGATTTTTGTCCCTGTTATTTGCAGCCAGGTCCTCCAGTTTTCTCAGATTCATAGTTATATCTCCATGCCACTTAGAGCAAACATCTGTAAGAAGAAAAGAGGAGTAATATGACTTTGGACACTCAGGAGTTGACAGTGCACTGTTTTGACAGACAAGATTACCATAACAGACTGTCTCTTGGCTGTCCATGCAAAACTACTTTTCAACCATTTGCAGTTGGTGGTAGTTCACAACTTTCAAAACACATTGTGACTGACTGTCATGTTTAACCTGAGGTATTTTGGAAGGGGAATTGAAAACCATGCTGCATAAATGTGACTACTGAGGAAGAAACACAAGGTCATTTTTGAAATCTGGGATCTTTGTATGCAGGTAAGAAGAAGGAATTCAAAGCTTATTTTTTGTAAATTACCATCTGTGAGGAAGGCAACAATGTGCACCCACATCCTGAAAAGCCACTTACATCAAAAGGAGTGTGATCAGCAGTTCAAGGGAAAAAATTCTGGCCCTCCACTGTGCTCTTCTTATATCCCATCTAGGAGACCACATCCACCTCTGGGATCCTCACCATGGGAAAGATATGTATCTATTTTAGAATGACCAGAGGAGGGCCAAAAACATGATGATCTCCTGTGAGGAAAGGCTGAGATTTGGAGTTCTTCAGCCTGGAGAAGAGAAGGGTCTGGGTGGACTAAAATATTTAAAGGGAACTATAAGAAATATGGTGATAAACTTTTGAATAGGGTCTCTTGTTGTAAGACAAGTGGTAATAGTTTTAAATTAGTTTTAAATAGTTTTAAATAGAAGGTAAATTCAAACTAAAGGGAAGACATATTTCAGAACCTAAACAAAATTTGAGATGGGAGCTATACCACTATACTTATAGCAGAACTATTGGCATATATTTTATTATAAAAAATTACAAAACTCTGATGAAGGCACTACATTGAAGGTTAAATTAAATCCTGACATGCCTATAGTGGCAACAGATGATAATTTTCCTACCATCAGTGACTTGTCAGTATTTAATTTAACTGATATCTTAAAAATACTGTTGCCTCTTCCTGAGGCATCTATAACTTCTGTTCAGCATGCTGCAACCTTTTTTTCTTGTGTAGTTATTTCATTTTTCATGTATGTGCAAATAGCTTCCTCTGGTGTATCTATATCAAGTGAAACACAAATTATATTGGCACCACTGGGCTTAATTAATCTTATTTTTTCTCTTTTTTAAAGAAGATGAAGAGCAGTAATGTAAGAAATAAATAATGTGGGAACAGATTTATTTCCCAAGTGAGAGAAAACAGACTGTCTCTCCAAGGGAGGAGTTAGTTTGGTCTGTGGTTTGTAAAACCTGTCAAGGTAATGGTCATAGCCAAAATAAAAATGAGGGAGAGGGGGTATAACAACAGAATCAGGCTGAGTATATAATTACCTAATTAATTTTTTTTTAAAAAATTCTGTCTATTCAGTGCCTCTTTTTATATTCATCTTCAGGTTATACAGGATATGGAAGTGACAATTTTACAAAGCCAGCAGGAAAAAGCAGAAAGGAGTGAAACCTTAAGAAAAACTGTGGAGGTGAAATTCACCAAGGAGAAATTCTATTGGTTTTCTCCTTACTGTTTCCTTCAGGCTTGTAAGTCAATAGACCACTGAAAAGGATATTTAAACTTGCATCATGGGCACTTTAGGCTTTGAATTAATCTATCATTTTGCTGTTATAATGCCTTGCTTGTTTGGCATTCTGCGAGTCAGAAATTTATCATTTAAATCTACTACAAAATCTTACAGAAAGGGCCTTCTCTAAAATTTGATAATTTTAGACTGTTTTCTTTACTTTTAAAAAATTTAATTAGGAGTCTACATTTTTTTATCAACTTCCTTCTGTCTGTTGCTCTAATTTGCCACTTCCCTTCGGCAAGTGATGAAACACATGGTTTTAACTTTCCTTTGTTAAATTTAGGACTTAATGAAGCACATATTATCAACACTGCAAAACTATAAATGATGATGTTTAGCTCATAAAGTAATGTTCTTTTTTTTTTTTTTTTTACCTTTTTAAAGTAAAGTGCATATTTTCATGTATTTTAAAGGTTACACAGTGACTTAAAATAAAAGACGAAATGAATGTTTGCTCTAAAAAAAAAAGAAAATATTTGAGAATCATAAATTTAATATATGGGAGAATGGTAAAAAGTGGTGGTGCTATATGAAAATAATTAGATTCACAAGTCATTATGTCACTTAATCGATTTCAATGACAACAGAAAATACCCTCATGGGTTACTCCTTGTAAGGAATTCAGGCCTCACCCAGCTGCTCATTCACACTTCCTGAGGAGTGAATTGCTATGGTAAAAGTGTGAAAATTTGCAGGCTGAAAAAAAAAAATCCAGTTTAATAGGGAAAGAAAATTGTGTGCACAAGCTAAGTAAAATAAGGAGTTTATTCACTACTTCCCATTGGTAAGTTGGTTCATAGTAATTTCCAGGAAAGCAGGTCTTCATCATGCATAGCTCTAAATTGTCAAGACAAACACCAGAATTCCTTATGTTCCCCTTTCTTTCCTGTAGCTTTTGTTATGAAGTATGATGTTATATGGTGTGAAACATCCCTCTGGTCAGCTGAGGTCAGCCGTCAGGGCTGGATCTCCTGCCTACCTTTGTGCATCCCCAGCCTTGCCCTGGTGCTGTGCAAGCACTGCTGAGCAGTAACCAAAACTTCCCTGCACTCAACCCTCAATGCTGTTTTGCCTGCAAACCCAAACCAAAACCCAAAACACCACTATTATGAAGAAAACTCGCTCCATTCCAAGTACAAAATTTCTGTGTATCATGCATTCTCTTCACCGTTCTGGCAAATGTTGTGCAATCAGCCCTTTAAGTAACAGTAACACAATGTGCTTTGATAGCACATTGCAAATGGATCCTGGGTGAGATCCTTAGGCCTTGACTAATGATGTACATTAAACTTCAGTCCTAAAATGTAAAATTGAAGGAGTTCACTTTGATTTGCAGGGAGTTATTCTCAATATTTGTATGCAAATGGAAAAAGAGCAAATACTTGAGCAATCAAACTTTGCTGCCTGAAGAATGTGATGTGCTTAAGAAGACCCTGTGGGAGGGGTTTATTGAGTAGCCACTGACATACAGAAAAATGAAAATTATAGCCACAAGGAAAGGACTTGGTTCAAAGTCAATTTATGCAAAATGTATAAGTAGCTCCTAGGGTTGACTGTTTCCTAAAGGCCTTTGTCATCAATTATGCATTGCAACCTGGGTGCTACATGATGGCTTGAGGACACATTGCAGTTCTTTTTTTCAGTTCAGAACCCAAGGTGATGTAGACTTAATGTAGGTTCAAACCTGCATTTCTCAATGAGCAGCACCAAAATTTGAAGTTTAATCAACTTTGGCATATACTGTGAAAAATTGGAACTTTTTCTTCTCTCAGTAACAGGCTGAATTAGGTGTGTGTACTCAGACCTCTAAATTTGTAAGTGAAACTTACATTCAGACCTGGATTTTACAGTTACTGTTACCTGTAGCTCATATATCACAAGGTTCTCAGTGTCCAATAATCCCATGTCTTCACCAATTTTATGAACAATTCAGAACTGGTCACTTTTACTAGTTGGCTTTGCTTTAACAGAACTTAGTCTGTGAAATTCACCTAAATTATAAGTTTAGGAAGCTCTGAATACTTCTTCCCAGCACATAAAATGTGAGTAAAATTTTTAATGAGCTCTCCAAGACTCATCTTGAAGGAGTACATAGAAGGAATAAAAAAGTTGCTATAAGTGATCTAAGTCCATACTTCAACAAAGAAGAATTTTAGTGCCTAAAAACATAAAAGTGATATACTCTTCTCCACCAAGAACTTCTTTCAGGCTGCCCGGTTGGTGGGTTGTTCTGGTATGGAAAATGATTGGTGTCTTTTTATGCAGGATGCCTGAAGGTGTAGTGGAGCTCTGAATAGCTGAGAATCTGTGAGGTCCACTGTGAAGCAGGCCATATGATCCAAATATAGCTTAGAGCCAAATCTTTTTTTTTTGCAACACAGTGTCCACAGGGAAAAAGCAAAAACAAAAACAAAAACAAAAACAAACCAAGAAAAAACAAAAAAAAAACCCACAATGAAAATAATTATAGTCATGTAAAAATTAAAACAGATGTATCATTTTGTTGCAGTGGCTGGAGGAGAATACCAATGAGGCAAGATCTGAATAAGAATCAGTAGTAAAATCTTTTTTTATAAGGTAGTTAATTTAATTTACAAAAAAATGTCATTAAAAACAAACCATTGGCACTAAAATTTAAATTTTTGAACTTAATTTTTAAACGTAAACAGGAGCTCCATAACATTCTAAGAGAAAGCTTACCTGGAAGTTACTTGTGGAATAGAAAAGGGTGAAAATAACCTTGGGCAAAAGTTGGACAGTTTTTTTCCACTGTTTTACTCACTGGAGAGACAACCTTTTCTTGTATTTCATATTTCTGACTAGCTAAAGAAATTAGAATTCTTCCCAAAATGCAGACAGCATTTCTAAATATACATCTCTTTCTTTTACTAACAATTTTTTTTCATTTTTTAAAATGTACTATTAGAGTTACTTATACACATTGAACTGAAGTTTTAAAAAAGAGTTTAAAGAGTTAAAAATAGAAGTTAAAAACAGAAGTGCTTTAGTGGCCTAAACTGTGTACAGCTGTGTTTTCTTAGGTGCAGGAGACTCATTTCAAAAGCTGCCTTTTATGTTTTAGTGCACCAAAATCATCTGGTCAATGTGTAAATGTACATTTGTGATACAGATACTTACCTTAAGAAGACTGGAGATGTTGAAAAGCTGAGTATGACTCTTTTTAGGAAAAGGACCATATAGACATCTTAGTAAGAATATTTGAAAAACTGTAAATATTAGGATCAAAATAACTTTTGCCATTGATTTGGAAGGGAGTAAAAGATTATTATATTGATCTAAGGGGAAATTCCAAACATAAAAAAAGCATGCTAGTAATGTGTGAACATGATCTGTAATTATCAGCAACTGGCCATAGTGCTTTCCTTTTTTTAGAAGTTCCTCCTCTTGCTCAGATTGTGTCTTTAGGCTGCAGATTATTTCGATAGAAATATCTTGGGTTCACACCTATCAGTACAGTATGCACTCTCTTAATGTCACCAATACTAAAAAAAAGAGGAAAAGCTGAAACATAGATTGCATTAGAAGTGCATATTTATTATTTTTATTTTTTAAAAAAGCACTTACGCTACTGGAGAAATGGAATATTTAATACGGATTTTTTAAAAGACTTAATATTATTGAATTTCTCTGTGCTGAAGAATGGATCCATTACCCACTATTGTTAGGACATTTGTCTATTTCTTATAACAGCAATTCTACTGACTCAACTGAAATTACGCATTTTGACTATAGTGTTCTTGTACTAGAAAGGCTCACTAGAGTGAACCTTAATTTGTCTGTTTACTTTCCCCATTCTGGTTGGCCCAATTTTTCTGGTATGTGGAGTCCTAAGACACCCTACTGTATTATACACAGTATGAGCCAAATATTTGATTTAACTAACAGTTCTATCACTTTAAGTTGCTATTTTTACTTTCAAAATATTTTCCATTTAAATAACTAAATCGTTCTCTTTTTTTCATGCTCATAGTCATGATGCACTGTTTATTCCAAGATGATAATTAATCTGTCCTCCAGAGATGTCAGGCACTGCTGCTGCCACTGTTGTTTTCCAGTCTGGGTCTGTGCTGAGCTTTGTGTGTGTGTGATTTTGTAAGGAGGTGGGAGTCATGGGGGAAATTGTGTTAGAGACATTGTGAATGGAACTTGGAATTTGTAATATCTGACTGATTTAATATTTGTAGATTTGACTTGTCAGTTGATGAGGAGAGCAAAGCACAAGGCAAATAGTATTTTTCGCTTTCTTATAACTTCAGCACAGCTGTCAGAGTCCTGTGGGTTAGATAGGATTGCCCAACCTCAGAAGTCATATTTCTCAACATTGTCACTAAAAAAATAAGTGGTAAAACCCCTCAGTGACTTTATCAGTGATTAGAAAGGTGGTTTGTGTTTGTACAGTTTTAGTAATAAAAGTGACATTCAAGATATACGAATGATTCTGTTGGAACAAAAACCAAATGGGACCAAAGAGGTCCTTTGCGTTCTTCCCCTCAATATTTCTGTAACTCTGTGGGACTTTTCTGTCCCCATGCTTCTACTGACATAAGTACATACTGAATTGTTTATTCAAAAGAATATACAAATAATCTGTCTAGAAGGAAACAAGTATTTATTTAGTTTTGAAGTGTTTTAAAGAGTGTTTGTTTTCCTTGACCTAGATCATTTCACAGATCTACCTTAGGGAAGGGTTAAACTGTTGTGTCTACATAACTGGCAGGAGAGAAGTTTGGGAGCAAAGAGCTGACAACGGGTGAGAGGTGATAGCGATATAAATCTTTCTGTTGCTGAGAAATATCTTTGATATATTTTTGAAATATCTTATATCTTTGATATAAGCAGACTGTTGCATTCCAAAAAAGGGAAAATGGAAATTGGAGATGATGCCAGTGCTCAGTAACACTGGAATTCCATATTTATAACATTTGGTAGCAAATTATCATTGACTTCAGTTTGCCTGAAGTTGACTGGACAGCATGGAGTAGTCAACAGATACTTCCTGCCTTTTAGAATCAGATAGCACATTATGCCTAATGTGGTATAGATGTGAGCTGTGTTAAAAGAAACTCCCTTCTCTGCTCCTGCTTTTGGCTGCATGTGTCCAGTATTTCCCTTGAGCCAGATCTAATAACAGAAATTTAGCCCACCACTAAAAGAATAAACCCAAAGCAAACAAAAATTAGTTTTCCATTAGATTAGGTTGCTAAAGTGACTCATCCTGCAGCTGTGGATTAGTTACATCTCCTGCACGGAAATGAAACAGCAGCTGGGGCTGGGGAAGAGACCACCCTGCTCAGTGACAGCTCACAGTTTCTCCAAACATGCTGTCATGTTCTGGAAGAGGCAATCTCACCCTCAGCCCACTTCCCTCCCTTCCTGTCAGCATGAACATCTGTGTGGCAATGATGTGGAGCTGAAGAGCTGACCTGTGGTATTTCTAGTCTGGATCAAGTTAACCAAACAGTGATGCAAACTCGTGCCTTTCCGTAAGGGAAAGGATAGTGCAGAGCAGGGCTCAACTGCTAGGACTAAAGTGAGGCTTTTCTTCACAACAGGGATGCTTGCATAAAGTTCCTGTAAAGCTCTGGATTTAGGATATAACTATAAGATATTGTAGTCTAATTTAAAACACAACTTCAGCACTCATGCTGCATCTTCCCTTACACCTCGGCCAGTATTCTTGTGAGATGATGATGGCAACCGAGTTCAAATATGTAATTTGCTAAAAAAAAAAAAATCAATTTTAAAAATGTCTTTTTGACAATATGAATTCTCAAATCACCTCATTGCTTTATCAAGTGACTAAGAAGGGAAAGAGTAGAAACTCTAATTGTGGTAGTCCTGCTTTTAAATCTGTTCAGGCAGACAGCAAATTTCATCCTTAAATGCATCTACTGTGTGTTGAGCAAGTAAGTACTATTGTTGTGCAAGTAAGAAAAAGCAGTTGTCTGTACCTTCCCTGGTGACCCAAGTGCAAACAGCCACATGATTTTAGTATTACCTTCCCTGGTGACCCAAGTGCAAACAGCCACATAATTTTAGCGTTTTTATTTTGGAGAGGAAAACCAATTTTTTTAGTTCTTTCCTGTTTAGTGTGTCTCTTTCATGACACCTAGAATTCTACCCCTGCATTGCAAATAGGTGATAATAAAATTGGTGTAATATTAATCTGCCATTTCCAAGTCTTAACACAGTGGAAGGAATCAGTGAACAGAGTCTATATTCGTGGAAGAAATATTTTTATGGTATAATTTCTTTATGCAGCCAAACACAGTGTATAGAAATGACTTTCCTGATAATGAAGAGGATCAGAAGCATGACCCTATAATATTTGTGGCAGCTAAAAGCTATTTTTCTGTTACAAAAATAAAGATTTGTTTTTCTTAATGGTTTAAATTATTTCTGGATAAATTTCTGTAACTAATTTTGGAGGAGATATGAATTAATAAATTGTAGTGAAAGAATTCGCTACCAGAAAGTTTGAGCTTTCTACATGCCATGAGGTTATAAATTCTCTTGCCTTTTCAATATGCCAGGAAGTTTCCTTTGAGGGAAAATTGGAAAAAAAAACCCTTTTATTCCCACTAGTTTAAGACTTTCTGTATGAGGATGACAGATCTGAACACCATTATCTTCCTGTAGCATGATGACACTTTTTCAAGGCTTTTTCAAGGAACCCCTCCAAAGAATGAATGCCAGTAATACAAAGAGTGGGAAGTTCAGACTTTGGCCATGATGGATACAGAAAGGAGGATGAGTGAGACTCTAGTTTAGAAATTCCTAGTGGCTGGGAGAACTGCAAGATGTCTTTGGTGGTGTACGTGGCTGTAGATGCTGCTGACAGTCTCAGGGACTGAGGGAGGCGTCCCCTTAGCCAGCAGATCATTGTTCTGCTCTCTGTAAGCTGATGCATTTTACTGCCTTTCCTTCTGTCTTTCAAGGATTTTTTTTTTTGAGATTTTCCTGTCCTGTTTGTGCAAAAGGGAGAAACAGACAACCTGGTTTGGCAAGGATGGACCACATGCACGTGTAATTTAAAGCTGAGCCAGTTGCAGACCAGAGTCAGGCTCAAATGCAATTTAAGGATAGGAAAGAACTCCCTATGTAAGAAAATTCCATTTATCCCTGAAACTGCAAGGCAAGGCTGTTTTAATGATGCTAGGGGACCCTGGTATGTTCTCCAGAACATATCCTGTGCTGCTCCAGCTGCCCTCTGACTAGTAAACCTAGGCAAATTTTTAAATCTGGTGTCAGAGAGTTTGGATATTTTTTTCAGAGATTAAAAAACAAAGAAAAAAAAAGTTGCATTTAAGAAATGCCCCTTGAAATTCTTCTATTTTCCCAAAATGATATTTTTAATTATACAATTTTCTTTTTAATTTATTTCCTATTTAAAAAAAAAAAAAAGGCTTTGATACAGAACATGCAAGAAAATATTTTTAATTAAAATTTGCTTTCACTTGGAAAAAATTGTGGTGGTTATAACATTTTAACTGTATTTAATTTTTCCCACTAATTTTAATTGTTACCTAAATTAGACCCAAATTTTTGATTAATTTAGGATCGCTGAAGCTTCCTTTTTTACACAGAAAATTCATTATTTTCTTCACTACTCTGTACTTTCTTTGCAAAATTAATGGGGCACAGATATGTAACTAAAAAAGAAGGCTGGTCTCCACCCTGTTTCATCCTTGTTCCCAGTGGAAATATTTGTGTAGACATTTGTGGGAATGTAATTTTTATCCCAGTTTCTTTCCCTAGTGATCTTGCCACAAGGATCAGTGGAGTGGTAAAACCAGGTTTTATATGTGAAGTCTTTAAAATAACATAACAACAAAAAAAAAGTTCCATAATAAATTCACAATCAGTTTAATGTGCAACTAAAATTAATTTTCTAATTAAGCTTGTAAATTCATACTATTGTCTTAATGAGAGCTAGAGTAGTTTGTTCTCTTCTGTTAAAATCTAAACCAAAGAATGAAAACTCTTTTTGGTGCTTTTCTGGTTACAAAAGGAATTGCATAATAATTTTACTGTGGGATCTTGGACATTTTCTCACCCAGTTTTAGTTAATATTCCTGACTACAGCATGAGAAATAGAATCCATTGAAATTATGGCAAAGAATTTTTCAGAGTTCTTCACTGTTGACATGACTGCTCTTTTACTAATTTTAGCTGAAGCAAAGATAAATTATGTTAAGTGCTTCTGGAAATCCTTCCTTTCAGAGGAATCAGAAGGATACCTTGAGACAGTAATGTTTTCATAAAATTGCACTAATTATTAAGAAAACAAAAAATCTGCAAATTTTGCTCAAAACATATGGGGATTTTTTACTTCCCCGAACAGGATGAATATCAGCTTCAGGATTTCTCCCTGTGTATATTATTTGATTTTACAGTTTTACTTTCGGGTGATATTTATCTTTTTTTTCTTCTGCCTTTCTTTGTTAAATGAATATATGTGAAGCTTCTAAAAATTGCTTCAGTAGAACTAGTAAAAAGAAGATTACACAAACCCATTCTCTCACCCAAAAAAACAATCCCCTTGAAACAGCTAATTATTTTCATGTTTGTGGGCATCCCTACACTAAGACTCTTCTGAACTCCCACAGTTCTAGACTGTCTCCGTTTCTGACCTCCCAAGTAAAACTTTTAGTGGAAATGCAACGTCAAAGATTTCTCCTTGATCTCTCTGAAAAGGCTCTTGCTTGTTATGGTTTCAAGTTCCTCAGTTGCAAATCTACTAGTTACAAAACAGATAATTAGGTCCATATAAAAGCCACAAAATATCCCAGACTTAGAAATCATCTCAAAGCAGAGTAAAATTAGGTAGCCCAAGTAAAGGATTAAATTATGGAATATTCAAGCATATTCCACATTTTCTGAAATGGAAAAGAAATCTGAAAAGGAAAAGAAAAATGTTATTGTTGACATTGTGTTTGGGGCAGTTCCATAGTGAATGAAAGAATTCCCTTCTGACCCCCCCATTTTCTTCTAAACCTGTAGGAATAGAATTTAAACTTTTCTAAACCAAATGAAAATAGCACTCAACAGAGCTTGTCTCAGTCTTCTGTAGACCATCCTCTGAGTACTTGTAACCACTGATGAGAGCCTTCTCCTTTCCAGGCTAAAGAGGCTCAGGTCTCTCAGCCTTTTCTCATGGGACAGATGCTCCAGATCATTAATCATCTCTGCAGCTGTCTGTAGTAAGAGTCCCTCCAGTATGTCCATGTCTCTCGTGTTGAAAAGCCCAGATCTGAGCACAGTACTCCAGGTGTGGCTTCACCAGTGCTGAGCAGAGGGGCAGGGTCACTTTCTATTGGCAGTTCTTTGTCAAATGCAGCTCTGGACATCACTCACCTGCTCTGGTTCTGGTTCTGCCAAGCTGCTCTCCAGCTGCATTGCCCTGAGCACAGGTTGGTGCTTGGAGTTGTTCCTTTCCTGGCACAGGACTTGGCACTTTGTCGAGCTTCATGGGGTTCCTGTCAGCCCATTTCTCCGTATATTGAGGCCAACCTTCTTTGCACGGCTAACACAATAATTTTGGTGTTCCTGTGAAAAGGTATTTCCTCGCCTAGTACCTTATCAATTGTATAATTATTTTTTGTTTCTCTTAAACCCTATTCTGTTTAAAGATTTTATTATCTTATGTGATAATTACTGAAATTAATGTCTTTTATTTCTATGGCTCTATTAAATTATGTTGCTTTCCTGAACATCTTATTTTAACACCAATAGTTTTGGGAACAGTGCAGACATTTGCAGAACTAATATGGAAATTAATTTTTCTGAAGGCCTTAGAAAAATTATCTATTTAAAAACCTTTTATAGAACTGTGTTTGAAAATGTTTTTTCAATATTTTACTCTGAAGTGATGTCCTAGTCTTCTAAATTCACCTTTCTAATCATCATAAAAAGGTACTGAGTAGGCTCTTTGACCTTCGCTTCTAAAATATATTAAATATCTGATTATGGTTTAACATTAAGAATGTTATTAGGAATTTATAGTGGTTACCACAGTTGGTGATACTGTAGTGAAAATACTGAAATCATTAAAATGTCTAGAAAAAAAATAGTCTTGATCCTTGCCAGTGGCCTAATAAATTCAGTTAGTTTCTAAGTAATGTAAGGAAAAAGAAGTAATGAAGTGGTTAATAACTTCTTCATTCTTTTGTCTTCTTTAAAGTTAATCTGTGTTTGTTTTTCCCTTGAATCTTTTTCCCAGTCACTGACAGGTACTTCACTTCCTGTAAAAATCCTGTCTTATGCACCCCAGTGTTCAGACCAATTCTTCAATATGTCAACACTGATATTTTTACCCCCTTTTTATGAAGTGGATGTCATTTTTCTAGAGGATTTTTATTTTTGACCAAAGCTTTCTGCCAGCAACCCAAAAATTTACACACATGAATCGGTGTGTATAGTCCCTTAGCTATTGATAACTAGTTTTCCAAATGTTAGAAAACTTAGCTTCTTCTTCTAAAACAAACAAACAAAAAAATCCCAAACAATATTAACCTCTAGCCCTTACCCCCGAGAAAAAAAACCCAGACAAACCAGCTAATAATCACACCAAAACTTGTGCAAAACCTGGGGGACATAGGTAATTTGCTATATGAGAAGAGGTTAAAAAAAAAACCAACCAAACAAAAACCCCCCACATTTCTGAATTGTTTTTCTGTATGAGTTTAATAGCTTGAGATACTAGAATGTTCAGGATGGAGTCATTCTGAAGAGTGCCATCCAAAAATCACAGTCATTCCCACAGCCCAGGCAGTAGTCAGCTGTTCCCACAGGGTGTATTAGCAAAACCTTTCCACATCAGCAAAGCCTTTAGATCAAATTTCACTTCTTCAAAAGTTATCTAACATCACTGCTGAAAAAAAGCTTACATAACGGAGAGTGAATTCACACTTATAGGGTTGTAATTCAAGTCTGTATGAAGGTACAGAAACCCTCAATGCACAAAACTGAAAGCATGATGAAAAAATAAAAGTATTTGAAAGGAAAATGTCTTTCTGTGGTTCTCATCTATAAAAGTTAGATTAAATCTTAGGTTCTCATACAAAATTCTGTAGTATAGGTGAGGATTCAGGCCTTTGGTAGGTGCAGTTCTCATGAGATTAGTTTATGCTGTCTCACATGAGTGGGGACAGGATGAAGGCATTTGTGTTATCTGAGAAAAAAAGTTCTGGAAATAGACAAGTACCAGCTAATTTCTGAAATGAGATGAAAGGTGGTCCTTTGCTACTTTATAAATCTACTATAATTGCTTAGATATCCTTCGTAGAAAGTCTGTTCCTGGCTCCTACTACTTGCATGTGTTTCACTCAAAGCTTTTTTCCCACAAGTTCAATTTACCATGTTCTTTTACCCTGAAAAACTCTCTTATTTGCTGAAGCAAAAGCCTATATTTTTCTGTCTTGAGAGTAATAATTATTGATACCATGAATCATAAAAATCTTGCTTATTCCCATTTCATGAAATTATAATACAGCCTTGATACTGTTGTACTAATGTTGCTGGAGCTGTGGCTTTGAGATGATGGACAGCCTAGCTTATTAAATTGCCATGTAGATTCATCCTAAATAACAGTTTAAATAGTAAATGAAAATCAAAATATTGTAACAGTATATTGACATATATATCTGGCCCTTTAATATAAATCAGGTTTTCTTATTACAGTAACCCTGTGCAATTTGGTTTGTTCAGTATATGATAGAGAGTAAGAAAAATATTTATAAAGTTTATGAAGTTCACCAATTTAAAGCATTCTTCTCCCTAATATTAAAATTTTGCATTCCATAATTCTGTAATAATAACTATTCCTCCTTGGATAGTGGGACAAATAAGAGTAGTGACTGACTTGATTAGCCAAATTCAGCTGCTGGTGATTAGCACTGTCAAAGAAATCTTTCTTGCTCTCTGAAATACTGTGCATCCCTTACTCTTCTAGAAACAAGTATCTAATCTTAATCTGTCTAGCAAACACAAAACAAAGCAACTGTGTGTGCAATCTCATATATAAAAGTTCTGTCTTTGCACTGGGAAGCAAAGTATTTTGAAGAGGATCATTGTAAAAGCCAGAGTTTACAGTAGAACTAGAATTATTATTTCCTCACCATCACCACTTCTTATATTTCTTTAACCAAACAGACAACATGAAATTCTGCTGAGATACTTGTACAAACATTTATTTATTTCATTTTTGTTTCTCTGACACCGTGTTTGAATTGTTAGGCAGGACTCTGATTGCTGCAAGCTAGATGCTGGTGGACAAGATGCCTCCTGAAATTATGGGCAGAGCAATAATTTTGGATAATATTTACAATTTAGAAAAATTACATCAACCTATGTTTTATTTAATTTTCTTTTTAAGATTAAGATTAATCTTTCAATTTTTTTGATCCCTTTATTACTGAACTAGTTATAAGTTTTTTATTCACAATGGTGCTCTAACACCATAGCAAATCATGCATCAAATCTGTTGTTGGATAAACTTTCTGATAAAGTTTATCTTCAGGTGAGCAAATTGCATGAAGTAGTGTTTAAAGGTATTAATTTACTAAAATTTATACACAGATGACTTATGCTGCTTGTTACTTCTTTATCTAATATAAGTCATAGTAAGTCCACCACTTAATATGGAACTGCTATCAAGCTGAAGATTTATTAATTTATCTTTACAGTCCTGTACAAAATATATATTGGCCCTGGGTGCTCAGATGATGATGATGATGATGGTGATGATGATAATAATAATAATAGCTCAACTATTAAATAAAAGTCAGAAACTCTACTATACTATATATACTGCAGAACACCACAGATATTTGTCTTTCTTTGTAAATAAGTTTCCAGTCTGTCATTACAAGTTGTGGGAAAAATGTTGTCAATTTGTTACTTGCTATGTCTTACATCAAATTTCTATTTTTACAGTTGCTAGTTTTATAATTTAGGAATCACTTAATGTGGGGAACTGAGTATTCAACAGACTTTGGGTTGGATATGTTAGGTTTGAATGAGGCGTAAAGATTTAAGCTTTCCACAGCATATGCAGTGGACTCCTTTAGTTTTAAAACAAAAACCTGAGCTGCCATTACTGGACCAGTAATGACTTCTTGAATTTGGAAAAAAAAACAAACCCACCTTAACCCTGAAACATTAAATGTGTGTGTGGTGTCTGTTGCTATATTGTGTAGCTGTTCTGGAACTTCATAATGACAAGTGAAATGTCACTCTTGCTTACAATTGCCTTTCCAAATGTTTGAGCAGAAGAATCCAACTAGCATGCTTATCTCTCAGTTGCAAGCTGCTTTCCTTGCTTTTTCAGGTGCCAAAAATTCTGGCTTCCCAATATCCTACTGAGAAAATCTTCAATTTCCCCTGGCAGCTTTTATGAAAAGCAAACTTTATCAATTATAAAAACCTTATAGAAGATCTAAAGTTTAATATACCAGAAAGAGTCTAAAACCAAACAAATAAAACTTAGGGTGTATCTGCTGGTTTGATTATTCATGCTTAAGCTAATTTAAAGAGAATCCTCTTTTCCTTAACAGATCTTAGGCTGCTGTGAAGTTTTTCCAGAGTTAGTAGAATTTAGAAGTCTCAATTGCTTTGGGGATGCTTCTCTTTGGTGACCACAGGCTTGGTTGTAAAAGATTCTCTTTAGGGAAAGTGACAACAGAGACCACTGTGGGGTTGTTTGCTTCAGGAATGCTTGGAATCAGAACATCTCCCAAATTTCTCAGCTCCAATAATAACATAGAGAACAATTACAAAGAGAAGGATATAAACTATGGGTGGAGGGATTATTTCTTCTTTTACTGGTTGGTTTCTGCTATTTCTAGGCTGCATGCATAGGGAAATTCTCTCCAGAGACTGTGCTCATCAGGTTTCTGTGCACATAGATCTTCAGTTCTGTCTCCTATGAGCTTTTTGAGCTACATAGAAATTAGGTTTTATTAATGACCCAGCAGAACTGTTTATATCATCCAATGTATAACTTTTGATTGCACAAAATCTCATTCATGTACTTAAAACATAGTATTTTATTTTATTTTCTATTAGTATGTCTCACTTTGATTCTCAAATGACATTTTGAAAGGCATGAACTTTGAACATATGATGGCACTGTTGTGCAGTCACTAAACTGTGTTTAGTGACTACATGCCCCTTGCCATGTGTGGTTTGTTTTTCAGAAAAAAAAAAAAAAAA
>VWZN01007180.1:82465-97153 GCA_013396955.1 Regulus satrapa | reverse complement strand
GCAATTAGGAGGTGTCACAGGCAATGTGGCTCGCTGGGAGAGGAGCAGGGTGCCAGCGCCGGGCTACCTGATCTGCTGCCTCTGCCTGAAACCCCGGGGAGCGGGCAGTACCCCCAGAACGGGGGCAGGGAGGCGGCCGGGAGGAGGGGGAACGAAGCGGGACAGCTTGCGGCACGCCGAGTGAATCAGAGCCGTGGCCTTTCTTTGCCTTTCGGGCTTTTCTCGGCGCGCGTCTTGCGAAAGCGAGAGGTGTGAACCCGCCGTGGAGCCCGGCCAGGTTCGCTGTGCCTGCTCCGTGCCCGCCCGTGCCGGGGAGAGTGGAAAATTACCGCTGCTGCTCCCGGGAATGCCACACGGGCCTTGGCACGGCCGGGGAGCCCGCCCGGGGAGCCCCGAGGGGGGCCGGAGCTGCCAGCGCGTCCGGCGGTGCGCCCTGGGCACCGGGGTGTGCCAGGGGGACCGGGGTGTGCCACGGGGTTTGGGGAGTGCCCAGGGTGTGCCCAGGGGACCAGGGAGTGCCATGAGCACCACGGTGTGCCGGGGGACCGGGGTGTGCCACGGGGTTTGGGGAGTGCCCAGGGTGTGCCCAGGGGACCAGGGAGTGCCNAGTGCCCAGGATGTGCCCAGGGGACCGGGCAGAGCCCAGGGCGCCCTTGGCTCGGTGGGCCAAGGCGGGCTCGCACCGGCCCCACACGGGCAGCCCGGCCCCATGGTACAGCCCTCTGGGGCGCGGCGGGAGCAAGGGGAACACCCCCAAAGCAGCAGCATCGCTGCCCAGGGCACAGCCGGCCCTGCTCTCGGCCCCGGGAGCCGCTTCGGCCCGGAGTTTATCCCACCCCAGCTCTCCCTGGGTGGGTTCTGGCAGCGCCAGCCAGAGCCGTTCCCTCCTCGCAGCCGCTCTCCCTGCGGTGGCGGCGGGCAGCGAAGCCCCAGCTGCTCTCCGCTCTCCCTGCTGCCGAAGTCGGTGCTGCGGAGTCATTTTTACCCGGGGAACCCAGCTGTGCTCGGAGCTCTCCTGGCAGCTGCCCAGCCCTGGGGGCAAGGAGCGCCCGAGCCGCTGCTCCAGCCCCCCCCGCGCCGTGCTGACCTCCCAACCCGGTGCCCTCCCTGTGCCCCCCAAATCTGCGCCACCCACGGCGGGCAGCGGGCCCGAGACACCCAGGGTGCCTGGCTGGGGCTGGAGTGTGTCAGGCCGGATTTTGGGGAGAGCTGGAAGGCAGCCAGGGGGCAGAGAGGCAGCTGAAGGGCAGCAGGGCTGCTTGAAGGGCTCCCCAGCCTCCTCTGCTGTGCCCCAGGGACAGGGGACAGACCGAAGGGCATCCCCACCCACGCCCCCTGCGAGGACACAGAAGTGAGCCGGGTGGGGCAGAAATCTCCATCGAAACCTTTTGGTTGCAAAAATCCTTTGGGGGAACGAGGAGCAAGGGCGAGAGTCCTGCTGCCAAGGCAAGGCTGGCGGGGACCCACCCTGTGCCCAGGCAGAGGAGATCCCTGTTCAAACTGCTCCCTGCAGCTCTGGGGCTGAGCAAGAGGGGCTGCCAGGTTCCCTTAGCAAAGCTGCCAGAAAAACCCTCAGAAACAACCTGCTAGAAAGCAAGGAGCCCCAGCAGAAACGCTCCTGAGGCTGCCTGTGCCTTGTTCAGGCTTCCCCATCCTCCCCAAGGATGCACCTGGAGCCTGCTCCACACTCCAGGTCCCCCTCCTCGGGGTCACCGGGACAGCAGGACACTCCTTCCTGCCTTGGCCTCTCTGCAGACGCCTCTCCAAACTCTCTGGAGCTGCCTCTATGAAAGTTTCTGGCATTTGCCATCCCCAGTTTGCTCTGGCATCTCCAGGAGTGCCCCCCCACCACCACCATTCTGCACCCAGTTTCTCCTTCTCTCACCCGGTCCTTCATTGGAAAATCCAATGAGATGGATTCCACTCAAAGGGAAGGATTTAATCTCAGCCCCAGCATTAGGATCATTTCCATTTCAAAAGTGGGCCATGATTCTGAGATGAAAATCGAGTCTGTCCCATCCCCAAAGGCTGAAGTGGGATGTCCTGACGGAGCTTTTGTTTGTTTGTTTGTTTGTTTGTTTTACCTCTAGGGCCCTTTTGCCCGGAGTCAATATATCCCCACAGCCGGCTCTGCATTTGACAAGCAGCAACTTTTCACCAGCTCAACATCCCCCTAAAGTCCCGCCAGCCCGGGACGAGGCCTGCAGGGGTGCAGTGTCCTTGTCAGACACAGTTTCCTGCCCACCTTCCCCCGGGTGTCACCCAACAGTCCCCACAGCTCACTGGCACTTGACACGCAGCCAGAGGAGCTGGTACCTATTCCCCCCCCGCCCGAAAACAACCTGCCAGTGTTTGGAAATAAACGGCAGAAATATGTCCCAGCAGGTGTTACCTCCTCAGTGTTGTCTTGTTTGCAGCCGTTCGCGAGACAACATTCCCACAACACCAGAGGTAAGCAGATGGCACTTATTAATTCACACCGTAAATACGCTGCCGTGCCCGCGCCGCGCTCGGCGAGCCGGCTCTACCTGCCTCACACGGGGCAGCACAGCCCCAGCGCCTCTCCTGAGAGCGGAGCAGAGCTCTGGCTCCCCACGGGGGCACCGAGGCAGCCCGGGCCATCTGCAAGACCCTCTGCCCACGGCTGCCCCGGGCACAGACCAGGGGAGAACGGCGCCCGCCGTGCCGAGAGGCAGCAGGGCTGCAGGCACAGCATATGTCCCGAAGCAGACAGCTTGCCTGGAGCTTTCCCGAGCGTGCCGAGGGGCTGGGATCGCTCCTCCCGGGACCTGTGGGGAGGGGGAAGGAGCTGAGCGCTCCCAGCTGGGACTTGCCAGGTGCTCTCCTGGCCGGGCCACCCGGCACATCCAGCCACGACGGGGGCTGGATGGAGAATTACCAATGCAGATGGGTCTGCACTAAAATAACCCCGTCCCGTCTCCCCCATCCCAGCCTTCCCCTCCTCTCTTCTGCAAAGCGACACGGTCGAGAATTGGTGAGTTTTTAATTTTTCCCAAGTTGGGTTTTTTGGGTTTTTTTTAATTCCAGAAAGTGGCAGAAATGGGCAGCCAAGGGAACCCGACACCAGCGAGGGATCTGAAAGGTGTAGCTTTTTTTTTTTTTTTTTTTTTTTTTGAAGGTGCTTCTGAGCTAGGGGAGCACCAGCCCGCCCTTCTTGCTGTGGACGCTTTGGTACCGGAGAGGGAAGGACACGCCAAGGATTGCAGCCTAGCCTCCACCTCCAACCTGCCAGGAGCATCCAGCCCGCCTGGAAATCCCTGCCAGCGTTGCCCAATGCAGGGGCCGATCCCACATCCAGCTGCCACCCATCCTGCCTGGCGACCGTGGGAGCGTTGCCTTGTCCCCGGCGTCGCCTGCGCTTGGCAGCGGCTGCGAGCCCCGAGGGTGAAAACCCAAAAACCCAAAAACCCAACCTCAGCACGTCGGGAGGCCCACGCCATCCCCAGAGGGTTCAAAATGCGCCTGCTGCCAGCTGTGAGCCCCACATCTGCTGCAGCACCTGCCCGCTGCCTCCTTCTCCTGCGGCCACCGCAGGGCCCAGGGCGAGGGCCGGGTGCAGGGGAGCATCACCCTCGCTGCAGAGTCTGCACCGTGGAGAGGAAATCCACTCCAGCCAACTGCTCTGGCTGATAAGACAATCTCCTTTCATCTCTTATTGCCTCCCCCTCCCCCCCTTCATTCTTTTTTTTTTTTGTTTTTTTTTTTGTTGCACCCAAGGGCCCTGGGTGCCCTGCGTCACACTGACGTCAGGGAGGCAGCCAGGGCCACCATCATGGGCAGCTTTCACAACCCCTGCCTGCCCTGGGGACTCTCATTAGCCGAGATCCACAGATAAGGGCCCTGCAGAGCCACTGCCAGCAGTCCCAGGGGAGCCCACACCGGTTTTTCCCCTGCACTGCCGCCCTGGCAGAGCAGGAACGGGGCGAACACGCTGGGAAAGGAGGCTGGGACAGGGCAGGTACGGGGCTGGAGGGGCTCCACTGTGTGCACAGTGCCAGCGCTGGCCTTGCAGAGCCCTGGTCCTGTGGAAGGTGTCCCTGCCCATGGCAGGGGCAGGGAATGAGATGAGCTTTAAGGTCCCTTCCAACCCAAACCCCTCTGCTGTTGCTCCAGGGTCGGCACAGGGCCTTCTGCACCCACCCTGGGGCAAAAAAAAAAAAGAAAAAAAGAAGGATTTCTTTCTCTGGCTTGTGCAGTCCTGCTTATTTATCCATCGCATCCTGCTGGCTCCACCCTCGGCTGTGGATATCGAGCATCAGCCCCATCAGGAGACATCAGAGTCACCCCACATCCACATGGCAGTGAGAGGAACAAGTCTTCACTTTTTCTGTTTTCCCTTCTTCTTGGAGATCTTTAAAAAAAAAATACAATTTTTTAAAAGTCATTGAGAGTTTTCCAGCCCTACCTGCTTGTCCTTCATGCCTGCCCCCAGCTGGAAAACAGGGATTGCCTTAGCTGCTGGATTGCTCTTGCTCAAGGACGATTCTTTGGAACCACTCCTGGCATGGATTTGTGCTGAGCGCTGGCCCAGCCCTGGTTTTGGGCAGAGGGCATGGACTGAGGGCTCAGTTTCGAGCCACAACCCTCATTTTCAGAATGTGACCCCTCCTTCCTGCATCATTCCTTGTCTTGGGGGGGTTCATTACAGCCACAGGAGACCAGCGTGGCTCGCACATGGAAAATAATTACTCTGAGACTCTTCTTAAAACTTTTTTTTTTTTTTAATTGGTGCGCTGCCAGTCTCCTGTTTGCTGGCGGGTAATTAAGCCAATTAACAAGCATCTGTTTATTTCTTTCCCCCGCTGATGGGTGCGAGCAGTCTGGGTAGCAGTTTGCAGCGGGGCCCTGCCGCAGCTTGCCCGCCGGCCCGTGAGCGCTCAGGCAACCGCTGCACTCCATGGGCAGGACCTGCTCCTCCGCCTCCAGGGTGGCCAGCAGCGAGCTCCAGGGTGGCCAGGGAAGGGCCAGGCTGCCCAGCCCGGGGCTGGGATCCCTCCCTGGCACTGGGGCTTGGAGCAGCCTGCTCTGGTGGAAGGTGTCCCTGCCCATGGCAGGGGGGGCAGCCGGGTGGGCTTTGGGGTCCCTTCCATCCCAAACCAGGCTGTAAATCCCCGATTCTAAATCCCCTCCCATCTGCACTTTGGCAAAGTCCCTCGGGTGCTCTCCACGTCCTCTCTGGACAAATCCCCCAGGATTTGTTCCTTGCTCCATCCCACCTGCTGACCGAGGCTTCAGCATCCTTCAGAAAGCCTTTGTGGAGCAGCCCAAAGCCTGCAGAGCTGGGCACGCCGTTCTTCCACCAGCCAGGGGAATAAGGGATGCTCCCTCTCCTGGGCTAATGCTGGCTTGTATCCCCATCTGTCTGTTTAGCCCAGAAATGAAAGTTTTGTCCTTTCAAACCGGGTCTGAAACTGAAGGGGGGAGCAGGAGAAGCGGTGGGTTGTCCCAGGCTGTTGTTTTCAAAACATGGAATCGGAGTGTTCAGCTCTCTGTCCTTTTTTGGCTGGCTGAGGCACAGAAGTTCTCCGGGCTGTGGTTTTTCCCCTTTTCCCTGGAATTGTTCAAACCTACTGTGGACTGAAATCCCAGAAGAGTACCGGGAGCTCCCATCAGGGCCGTGNCTAAACCAGGACACCCCCACTCCGGGGAGATCCCACCAGCAGCTTGGAGGAGGCTGCACCCAAAGCAGTTCTGAGGCTCTGCGCCCCCTGTGAGAAGGGCTCCTAAGCACCCCTTCAAAACCCCACGGGTTTGGTGAGTGGATTAGTTTAAATGAGCAATTAGAGCTCGATTCGGGTGCTAGCTCCTGGCAGCTCTGCTGCATGGCTGCGCCTTCCCCTCTCCCGCTCTTCCAGCCAGAGTTTGGGGGTTTTGCAGGAAAAAAAACCCAACCAAACCATCAGGGCTGGGAGTGAAGTCAGGCGTGGAAGGAAAGAGGGATGGCAGAGGGCTCAGGAGGGCTCAGGAGGGAGGGTTGTCTGCAGGGTGCAGGGGATGGCCAGCCTGGTTTCTCACGGCGCTGGAGGTTTGGCCAAATCCTGCTCTTGGACATCCCCAGGGTGGCTGGGGCTGCTCGGCCTCGTTTCAAGGCTCACAGAGATTTGCCACCCGGTTTTGAGACAACTCGAAAAAGCCCAGGCAGTGTCCCAGGAAAACCCTGCAATTTACAGCGGGGCGGGAGGCATCACAGCAACAGCAACAACAGTGATGATAATTGGATGAAAGTTTGCTCTAATGAACTGGCTGCAGCCCAAAGCTGCTCGATAAACTCAATTTCCCCGTGACAACTCAGTGGAGGCACTGGAGAAGTTCACCTCCCGTGGCTTTGCTGATAAATAAAAGATCCCTTCAGGGCAGTGCGGGGCTAGGACCTTCCTTCCCTGGAAGTGTCCCAGGCCAGGCTGGATAGGGCTCGGAGCAGCCTGGGACAGTGGAAAGTGTCCCTGCCCGTGACAGGATGGGTTTTGAGCTCTCTTCTCACCCAAACCAAAGTGTGGGATTCCGAAATTCCACAAAAACTGCACGGTCTGAGCCTTCCTTTAGCTCCCTGTGGAGTCTCTGGAAGACAGCGGATGAAGACGTCACTTTCCTGGGCAAATGAAATTATGTGCTTCCCCCCACCCCACTGAGGAAATAATCTCTATTCCTTCACCCCACAGCACCTGGGAATGAGATATCCCATCCCTGCCTCCCCCTCCCATCCCGGCACCCAGCAGGAGAGAAACAAACCGAAACCCACTGACCAAAACAAGCAAACAAACAAAAGAAGCCAAACAAAACAAACTGCTCCCCCAGTCAAAACGAATGATAAAAATGAACCTCCAGCTCTCCCACGACAAAAAAAAAAAAAAAAAAAAAAAANAAAAAAAAAAAAAAAAAAAAAAAAAAAAAAAAAAAAAAAACAAACCCAAATAAAGCAAAACAAAAAAAGGTACTCACAAAGAAACAAAAAAGCAAAAAAAACCAAACACACAGAGCCCCCAGAAACCCAGCCCTTCTAAACAAAAACCCTGCAAAAACCAACACCTCCAAAAAAAAAAAATCCCCAATAATGATCACCAAACAAACAAACACACCCTCAAAAAAACCCCAAAAATGAAACAGAAATACCAACCCCCCAAAACCCAAAAAACCCATCCCAAAACAAACACCCAAAAACCCACAGAAAAACAATCTACAAACAAACAAACAAATGCAAAATTAAACTGAACCCCACCCCAAAACCTCCTCAAAAGTAAAAACAGAAACAATCCCACTCCTCAAAACCCCAGAAAAACCTTCAACAACCCCGACAAAACAAAAGGATTTGGGTTGAAGCTGTAAAACTCTCTGCAGGGAAGGGAGATGCTGCCATCCACGTCCATCCTGAACTTCCCAACAAATTATCCTCAGCTCCTGCCACGGCTTTGGGTCAAACTCACATTCCCGTGGGGACACTGGAGGCCTTTAGGACTAACTGGAAATCATGGAATGGTTTGGGTTGGGAAGGATGTCCAGACATCATCTTGTCCCACCCTGCCCTGGGCAAGGACTCCTCCCATTATCCCAGGTGGTTCCAGCCCGGCCTTGGACTCTTCCAGGGATCTGGGGGAGTGCCCAGCCTGGACTTGCTCCCTGTTTCCTTGGTGCCCCCAAATCCTCCCACAGAAAGTTCTGAATTTCCCCTGCAATCGGCGCTGCCATGGCTTGGGTTGGAAGAGAGGCCTTAATTCCCATCTCCTTCCAGATGGCACGGCACTGGCACTGCCCCCGGCCCTTCCTCGCACGAGGGGGTCCCAGGTATCCCAGGCATCCCCTCCCGCAAAGGGGCGAGGGATGGACGGGCCAGCGCTCGGGGAGAAAGGGGAAACCCCCCAAACCCCCACGGTTTTGGCCTCCACGCGGCGGAGGGATGGCAATAAACCCGTAAATCAACGCGGGGGAACTCGGGGGAGCACCCCGAGAGCGCGGGGCGAACGAGCAGAGGCGGGAGCTTGGATGAGAGTCCCCATTCCTGGGCAGTGGGAGCAGTGGGGTGGCTGCAGGAAGGGTGGAGCCTGGCACTGGGGAGGTGGCTGATGTGGCTGGGGACACCCTGGGACGCTGGATGGGCTTTAAGGCCCTTCCACCCCACACCGCCCCACGCACAGACGCGCGTTCTTGGGCCCTGCTGTCCCCCCTCCGCCCCGGGCTGGGCTGAAGCCAGAGCAGCGTCTGAAACCATTGCCCCGAACCTCCCTCCCAGCTGCAAGCTGCATTTCCTGGGCCACAAACCCCTGCCAACCCACTCCCTGAAGGAGGCAAGGAAGTCTCCAGGTGGGACTTGCCCCCTCCCTTGCGGGCTTTAGGCTCGCTCAGCACCCGTGCCCTCGGCTGGAGGATGCTCCGGCAGGCTCCAGCTCGGCGGGGACAGGCAGCCTGTGACTCCATCCTCCCTCTCCCTTAATCCCCAGCTCCCCCAAACACCTCCTTCCCTCCAAACCATCCTGCAGGGGAGCTGGGGGGAGCTCCAGCCCCTGACTGCCACGCTTCCCCTGCAGCTTTCTGCTTGCTCGAGCACCGCTCCTGCCATTGAACCCGGAGCAGCAATAACATCCCCAGCAATAGATGCCACCGGCGATAGCTCAGGGAGCAGATAAGGCTCCCAGGAATGTGTTCTCGCTGCTCAAAGCCTTGGTCACAGTGACCTCCGCAGACACTTTAAACTCGAGCTGGTTTAAATCCGCCTCTTTGTTTGTTTGTCGCTTGCGTCCACTTTCTAAGGAAACTTCCAGCGATCTCAAGCCCTGCTCCTATCTGCTGTGCTCTGGTTTCTTTCTTCATTTAATGACTAGTTAATTAAAAAAAGATCTCCATCTCCCAGCTGACAGATTGCCCTTGGCCCCAGCAATCATGCTCCCCACCCCTCTCCCTCCTCCCAGGAGATGGAAACCAGCCCTTGCATGGGATGTGTTGGCACCTTACAGGGATCCAGAATTTTTTTTTAAAAAAAATTTAAAAAATAAAAATCTAAGAAATGGAGAGACAGAGTCATTTTGGCTCTCACTGGAGCGCGAGGCTGGGGAATGCTGCTGCTTTAGGATGCACATGGAAAAGCTCCCCCAGCCCTGTCCCCACAGCATTTGCAGCGCAGGAGCTGCAGCATCCCGAACCCCTCGGTGTTAATTACAGACCCACGGCCTCTTCTGGGCTCCCACTCATTTAATCATCCCCTCTCGTCCACCGCTAATGCCCCGAGCTCTGTCAGGGGGCAGGAACGCAGCCCTCACATCCAGAAGGACGAGAGTTCCCTGCAACAGCTGCTATATTTAACAGGGGGAAAAAAAAAAATAAAAAATACTCTGCGTTGCCACGGCAACCCTGGCTTCTAAAAATAGCCCTGCCATAGCCAGCCCAGCCGAGAGCACAGGCAGTGCTGACGGAAGCTGCTTTCCCCGAGCGCTGGGGAATGGAAGGAAACTTTTATTCCTCGCCGGAACCGCTGCGGAGCAAACTGCGTGGAGGGGAAAAAAAAACACCAAAAAAAACCCCAAAAAAACCCCCAAAAAACCAAACCACGTGGGGCCTTTGCTAATGGAAGGCTGGTGTGAAGGATCCCCGCTGCCCCGGGCCCAAGGATGGGTCCCTGGGATCCGTTTGGGAATGGGGGCAGCGCTGGGGCCGGCTGGCCGCAGGTGGAATGTGCGGTGGCGGTGCCGGCTGTGCCCGGTTCTGCTACTGGCCCAGAGCCGCCAGGTGGCCACGGCCCTGCCATCAGGGTCACCCCAGGGTTTGGGCACCCTCGGGGGGCACCCAGCCCTGCCCCGAGTGCTCTAAATGGCCCGCAGAGAGCCGTGGTGGGCTCGCCTTCCAAACGGCCTTTTGCCCCTGTCCCGATGCCAAAACCGGCTCTCCGGGCATTGAACCAGGAGCCTTCTCCTCCCCCACTGGAGCACAGACCCAAAGGAACACAAAGGAACACGAAGAACCCCAAAGAAACCCAAAGAAACCCAAAGAAACCCAAAGAAACAGTGTGTTCCCCACGGAAACACAGCTCGAGCTCCCGCAGCCGGAGCCGGCCGAGCACCCCCGAAATCTGACTGGCGAGGCTGAGCAGCCCCATCCTGCTCAGGAGCTTCCCACTGTGCTCCAAGCCTCCAAACAATCCCTAATTCTCCCTGGCACTTCGTGCTGGTGACGGAGGGCATGCCCCCGACAGCCCCCAGCCCTGCCGGCTGTGCCCTCCCCAAGCAGCCCTGGCTTCCAGGAGCCCTCGGGCACGGAGCTGGAGGGCTGCGTGCCCGGCTGGACTCCTGCCCTGCTCCCAGGAGAGAGGGCTCTTCGCCAGGAAAACCCCTTGCTGTGGTTGGAACAGCCGGTGTGTGTGTTTGAGTGTTCTTCCTTTTTTTTCTGTGCCCCCCGCCCAGGAAGAAACAGACCTGAGGGGAGCCAAGGCCAATCTAGGGAAGTATTTCCTCTGTTTTGGGGTTGGTACCAGCAACCCCAGAGCTGGATCCAGAGGGGGCCATGAGGATGCTCAGGGAGCTGGGCCAAGAGAGCTGGGAGTGCTCACCTGGAGAAGGGAGAGCTCCAGGGAGAGCTCAGAGCCCCTGGCAGGGCCTGAAGGGGCTCCAGAAGCACTGGAGAGGGACTGGGGACACAGGATGGAGGGACAGCACCCAGGGAATGGCTTTAAGCTGAAGGAGGGCAGGGCTGGATGGGATTTGGGGCAGGAATTGTTCCCTGGCAGGGTGGGCAGGCCCTAGCACAGGTGCCCAGTGGCTGTGACCAGCCAGCAGCAGCAGCCGGGGCTTGGGTTGCTGTGCCTCCATCAGCCGAGCCCCGGGCACCCAGCTCTGCGAGGGCCCCGGAGCATCGGCACAGGCTCGGCACGGGGGGGAAGGGGCCTCGCTCAAGGACTTCAGGTTCTGTTTGCTTCATCCTGACCCAGTTCCTGGCCAATCCCAGCTGGCCCTGAGCTCGCTGCAGAGAGGACACGAACGCTGGGTGTTCCTCCGGCTCCCCGAGCCAGCCACAGCTCCCGCTCAGCACCTTCCCCCAGCCTCTGCAAGCAGAGCACACTCGCCCTCCTCAGTTTCACATCACGCCTGGCCCACTTTTCCACCCTGGATCCCTTTTTCCCCCTGCAGTGCCTGGATTGGCATTCCTGGTGGCTGTGTCAGCATCACAGCAGCACCTCCCTGTCACTGGCCAGGGCAGCAAATGCTGGCCAAATCAATCCCTGCCTTTGCGAGGACGTGTGAAAGGAAAGGCCTTGCGGGTGGATGAGCTCCCCAGCGGGCCAGACGGGGAAGGGAGCGAATGGGATCCATCACCCAGGATGGCAGGGGATGCAGCTCCTCTGCCTGGCCGCCGGGAGGATGGAGGGAGCAGGGCAGGGAGTTCGGGGCATGGAGCATGATGGGGTTCACCTTCAGAGCCTGAACTCACACCACGGGGAGAGGGTTTAGAAGGAAATTCTTTCGTGTAAGAGCAGGGAGTGGTGTGGCTGCCCCTGGATCCCTGGCAGCGTCCCAGGCCAGGCGGGACAGGGCTTGGATCAGCCTGGGACAGTGGGAGGTGTCCCTGCCCATAGCAGGGGGTGGAACAGGATGAATTTAAGGTCCCTGCCACCCCAAGCCATCCAGACGAGACTCTCCCAGGGCATCCTTCCCTCCCTGGGAGAGTTTCCAGTGAGCAGTGAGGCTGGCCCAGGTGCAGACGGAGCGGCAGCCTGCGTGCCCAGGCCCAGCCACGCCGTGCCCGTGGTCAGCCGGGTGCTTTCCCAAGGAGAGCCGGCTCCCAAGGGCCCTGTCCCAGCCCAGCCTGCGGCCAGGGGCCGCAGGAATGCGGCGGCAGCAGCAGCAGCCCTGCACAAGCCCACACAGAGCGGGGCAGCGCGTGGGCTGCACCCCGACAGAGAAACGGGACAGAGGTCATGGAAGGCACTCAAGACTCACGGGGGATGAGGCAGAGCAAAAGCAGCGAGAGGCCGCATTCTGCCTGGGTCAGGAGGGATTTACCTCCAGGGATTTCCCTGGCAGCCCCGTGAGGAACGTTGTAGGTGGCACAAAAAGAACGAGAGGCGTCGCAGCAGTGCGGGCAGGCAGGGACTGCATCCAGGAGAGGAGATCCCAGGATCCTGCATCCCGGGATGTGGGCCCTCACAGAGCCTCGCCTCCTGCCCAAAGCTGGCTCAGGTTTGTGCCCTGCCCTTGCAGACATCCCCAACCCTACACCCTGGCTTCTGGCAGGACAAAAACGAGAAAAATCCCAGCAGGACACACAGTGTTTCATGAGAAGAACCCACCCTGCAAGCCAGGGGACACCGTGGGTACGTGTAAGCTGCTGGCAGTTTTGGGTTTGGGTTCTACTGCTGTCCCAGACCATAGAATCCCAGGATGGTTGGGTTGGAAGGGCCTTAAAGCCCATCCAGTGCCACCCCCTGCCAGGGCAGGGACACCTCCCACTGTCCCAGAGTGCTCCACTGTCACATTGGGCACTGTCAGGGATCCAGGGGCAGCCCCAGTGGCTCTGGGCACCTGTGCCAGGGCCTCAGGGTGGCTCATCCAGCTTTTCCTCCACCAAAACCTGACACAACCACTCTGAATTTTGCCTGGGGTTTCCTTTCTCCCCTCCACATCTGGCTGGGTCTCTCTCCAGGAGCCAGGAATTAGGCAGCACAGCTATTCCAAAGCAATTGGGTTGCTTTTCCACAGCAAGAGGGGATTTTTCCTAGGGCAAACCACTTTCATCTGTGAGGAAAGCGTCAGCAAGGAGGCATAGCCAGGGAAAACTTGGCCATGCTGCTATCCCAGAGTTCCTATCAGGTAAAAAAAGGCCAGTGAGTTCCCCCTCTAGAGTTTTTGTGGCCAAGTTCTTTAACTTTGGCTCAGCTCAGCCGAGGATGTCAGAGCTGAGGTTCCCTGCAGACGCTCTCAGTCCCAGGCTCAGAGGGCACAGAACCCGTGGGGCTGCTCCAGCCAGGGAGAAACATCTGCAATTAATGCAAGGGGGGGAAAGGAGACATTTGCACGGCCCCCCCAAACACCAGGGCAGACTTCCCTTTCCTGCAGGGCCGTGGACGTCTGCCAGCCCGCAAATAAATCCCAAAACCATGGAGGCAAGGAGGAGGAAAAGAAAGGGGAATTATCACAGAGGATGCAGTGGCCTTTTGTACCAGGAAAATCACCAGCGTGTCCATCTATTGTTTACCAGCAGCAGGCCCTGGTGCTCCCCTCTGTCTTGGGGCTGAGATGGGGAGGGATATTCGAGCAGAACAGCAGAGGCCTCCCGGGATTTTGCAAACTCCGAAGGGGTGGCCTGGGAGATGGACTAACCTGCCCCGGAGGCGTCTGTGGGCCCAAGCCTAACCAAACCCGCAGCAAACCCGCCATTCCATGGGCGAAAAAATGGAATAAACCCAAAGCTGCCGGCTCTCCTCCAGGAAGAGGGTGACTGGAGGGCAGGGATGGAGCACTCAGTGGCCTGGCAGCGGCTACAGAGGGGCCCCAGCCCCTTCCCACCTGGATCAGCTAGGTCCATGTCCCTGGGCTCCCTGATTTCACTCCACCACAACCAGAGGTGCCAGGAGCAGGGAGGGCTGTGATGAAATTCCTCCTCAATCCCAAACCCTCAGCCTTCCCACTCTTACCCTGCGGTGGGGGAACCCTTAGCAAAGCCAGGGAACACATCAAAAATCTTCCCTGCACCTCAGGCACTTCAGCTTTTCCTTTCTTTCCTTGGCCTGTTTAAAAAAAAAAAAAAAAAGAAAGAAAAAAAGAGAGAGAGAGGAGGGAAACTGTATTTATTCACAGAGACAACAGTGAGACATTTGTTGAGGAGGCAATGTCCCCATTCCTGGTGCTATTCCAGAGGCAGGGAGAAGGGCAGCCCATTCCCCAGTGATCTGTGCTTTTCTCACAAAGGCTTTAGTGCAGCTCTCGAGCAGAATTACAAGTTCTGGGATGCAGAGCCCTCTATCTGTGTGTCTCAGCAGGGGCATTTCCCCAGTTTCCACCCCAAATCTCTTGGGGCACAACTTTGGGGCCGTTCCTTCCTGTCCTCGCCGTGAGCTCCAGGGCCTTGCCCAGCTCTGGGCTGCTCATCCCAGGGGATGAGCACAAAGGGAGCTGCTGGAGCCCAGGGCAGAGCTTTCCCCTTTGTCCTTACAAACAGAAAGGAAAAACAAACAAACAAAAAAAAGAAAAATCACCTGGATTTTTTTTTTAATGGCTTAGGTTAATCCTAAACAGAAAGTTTATATTCCCCAGTTAGATCTCGACAAAGAAAGTTTGCTTGACTCAAAGCATTTCAATTTGACCCGAAAGCTTTGGCTTTGCTTGAAGTTTCTCAGAAGATTCGAAAGCAGGGGACTGAATAGCTCATTAAATAAAAAATAATTGGGAAAATAAACCCCAAGGCACTGTCCATCGGGTCTGTCAGGGCAGGGGACAGCAACCAGCAGGGACAAAAGAGCCCAGAGAGGTGTGAAGAGCTCCTTGTCACTTCCCGAGAACTGACATTTCTCTAACAAACCAAAACCACATTTTTGGGGACATGTGGGAGATTCAGCATTAGGAATTAATTAATTAATTAATTAATAATACAAATAATTATAATTCATTATAATTATAATAGATAAATATATTTTATCTAGCCTAATATCATATCATATCAATAGCTATAGATAATATAGTAATATAACCT
>VWZN01007180.1:41216-67264 GCA_013396955.1 Regulus satrapa | reverse complement strand
CAGGGAGGCTGGGCTGCCCCGGGGGCTCCCAGCAGGCTCGGGCGGGGCTGTCCGGAGCATCCCCGACCCAGGCAGGGGCAGCCCCGGAGCCCCCAGCCCTGCTCCGAGNGTGTCCATCCCTGCATCCATCCCTGAATCCACCCCTACGTCCATCCCCTACATCCGTCCGTCCGTCCGTCCATCCATCCATCCACCCACCCACCCCTGTATCCCGGGATCTCCCTGCTGCCAGCTCGGAGAGCCCGGCCGTGTCCTGCCTCTCTGTGCCAGGGCTCTCCCGCCGGGAGAAAGCCGGAACGGGCAGCGGGAGCAGCACAGAGCCCCGCAGCAGCGCCCGGGCAGCCCAGGCGAGGCACGGAGCACAGCGCCCGGTGCCTGCGAGCCAGAAGGGCTCGGGGCGGGATCCCGGCGTCCTCGCTGGCGTCAGCAGCCAAAGGAGAGCGTCGGGAGCAGGTGAGGGAGCCCCTGGCCGGCCGGGGGCTCTCGGAGGAGCCGCATTGCCACCTAATGGGGCGTGCGGGAAGGGCCGAGCATCCCGCCGGGAGCCGCCCGGGCGCTTCCCGAAGGGAAAAGCGGCTCCGGAGATGGAGGCGGGACGGAAGGGGGAAGGGGGAAGGGGGGATGCGCTGTGCCAAACCCGCCCCGCTCCTCTCCACCACCCCCACGGGACCCCCGGAGCAGCGAGCGCCCATCCCGAGGCACAAATGCCCTGCCAGGGCTGCACAGGTCATGCCTGCTGAACCTTAGCACCATTTTTTAAATTATTATTATTATTTTTTAAATGCACCAACTCCTTTCATACACCAGAAACTCTCCTGGGAGCTTTCTATTGAGGCACTCGGTTCCCAAAAAGGAAATTTGCTTCAACGTTTGGAGCAGCCACCTCCCTTGCAGGCAGGAGAGGAGGCAGGAGAGAGCTCACCTGGGCACCAGCAGCTGGATAAATCCCGTTTATCTGCAGAGGGGCACCGCCGTGCCACCCTGCCCTGCACCATTCTCCCAGAGCTGGCTCCCCAGCCCTGCTCCCGGCTGGATAAATCCCCTTTATCTGCCGGGATTGCAGGCAGCCCTGCTGGCCAACACGGGCAGGAGCTCCAGGCACTCCCCAGGAGCTTCGGGCAGCAGCACACAGCCACGGGCTGGGCTGGGCCAGCAGGCACCTGCAAGCTCTGCCCCCGTCATGGCAGGGACACTGCCCCAGGCTGCTCCCAGCCCTGCCCAGCCTGGCCTGGGGCACTACCAGGGATCCAGGGACAGCCTCAGCTGCTCCGTGGCCTCCCCTGTCGCCCTCACATCCAACGCGAGCCCGCAGAAGAATCCTCCACGCTGAGGAGAGCCCATCCTTCTCCTGGCCCTTCAGCCCTCCCCGAGCACAGAGGGCTGGCTCCTGGGGCTCTCCACGACCAGGCAGCTCACGCTAAGCCTGCGCGGAGACGTTTTTGGGAAGCGGCCCGTCAGGTGACGCCGTGCCATCCCACCTCCCCCCTGCCTCGGCTGCTTCCACTCGCTCCTGCTCAACTGATTCATCCTGCTTTTGTGAACGGCGCTGGAATGTGTCGGGATGTGCTGTTGCGCCTAAATGCCACTCGCTCAGCGGGCTCTTCCCCAGGAGGGACTCATCCCAGCCTTCGTCTGCGGCGGGGAGGGAGCTGAGGCAGCAGGGACAGCAGAGAAACCTCGCTACTAGCGTGGTGCCCAGAGCAGCTGTGGCCTGCCCCTGGAGCCCTGCGAGTGCTCCAGGCCAGGCTGGACAGGGCCGGGAGCAGCCTGGGATGGTGGGAGGTGCCCCTGCCCGCACTCAGCCCCTCTCCCCTTTCTCCCCTCCTGTGCAGGGTGAAGCCAAGGGGGAGGATGTTGCTCTCTGGAGCGCTGGTGGCTTTGCCCAGAGGTGTGCCCTTCTCCAGGTGCCTTTTCCCCTGGGAAAGCGGGCAGGGCCAAGCATGGGAGAGGACAGGCAAGAGGCAAACCCCCGGCAGTGGGAATTTGGGATAAGAGGACAGGCTGCAGATGGTTTCACACGTGCACCTACGCAGAAGCAGCGAGAGGACTGGAGCCGTGTTATCTTCCCCAATTTAAGCAAGAACTTGAGATGGATTCATCCAACTGGCACAGCATAGCCTCCAAAACCCAAATCTTTACAGCTGGTTTGCTAAGAGATTTTTTTTTTTTTTTGAGGTGTTGGAGTGGGAAGGAGGGAAGAGAAAAACACAGCTAGCTTGCTGTGCTCCTACAGCAAGGGGAAAGAAAGTTATTTCTTTCAGATTTAGCTTATAAACTAAGAGCTAAAGCCTGAATAACATTTTTAAAAGCGTGCTTGAGATGCATATTGTCATACCAGAGGGTTCTCCAGCACTGCTTTTCCTGACTGGAATTAAAGTTCTTTTACGTGCAAAGCTCAGCCTCCCCCCATGCTGCTGGAGTGGGTGGGGAAGGCTCCCAAAGCTGCTCTGCACCCCAGAGCACCCAACTGCTCTGCAGCCCTGGAGAGGCTGGAGACACGGCACACATCACCTGTGCAGCCCTGGAGAGGCTGGAGACACAGCACACATCACCTGTGCAGCCCTGGAGTGGCTGGAGACACAGGACCAGAGCCAGGTCTCCATCTCCCTGCTCCCCAAGGCTCTCCCTTAAGGGACTCCTTTCATCCTGGTTTTGACAGGGCAAGGGCAAGAGCCAGGCTTGGCTGCCTAGCCCCAAGGCACTGCCCTACATTCTGGAATGCCTGGCAGCATTTCTCCTCGGTGACTGAAGCTGTGAGCCCCGTGCTGCAAATGCAAAATTAACTGCAGCCAAAATCTGGACAGTGGTGCTTGAACCAACGCCAAGGTACCTCATTTCTGTGACTAATACCAAATGAATCATTTCTTAAAAAAAAAACAAACCCTGCAACTTGGACTTTCAGGGACTTGCAAAAATAATCATTACACTTGCCTTTTATACCCAACAAACATTTGGCTCTACAGTGGAATCGAAGAAAGAAGCTGCGAGTACAACTGCTAGCGATTATTTTGACTATTTTTTATAACTTTAAGCAGGGATTTCTGCCATATGAATAACTTCTTTCCATCTCTCGATGAGATCCCAATGCTTTGCTGGGGTCCAGTCAGTGCCTTTCAGAACCCTTCTAATGAACCCCACAAAACACCGTGCGTGGCAGAGCCAGAAACCCACTCGGTGAGAGCCAGGAGGGTACGGGTTTAATTTCTCTCCAATCAGCAGAACAGCAATAATCCCGGATAATAACGTGCCACAGTCTCGGGGAAGAGAAAGTTTCAGCTCTGGTGTTGAGCCTGCCCCCAGCTCCCCTGGCTTTTCCCTCCCTGACTCTCCAATATCCCAAAACCAAACCGGGATGCTGCAGTTTTCCTTCTGGGAGTCTGCTGGGGATGGGAAACGACTCCAGCGGCGTCCCCTGGGAGCCGGGCAGGTGACGTGGCAGGGGCAGGGCAGCTGAACGTGGCTCCTCTTGGCCCGGGGTGTGGCCCAGCCTCAGCCAGGGCTCTCATTTCAGCCAGATCCACTTGTCGCCCACGTCGGCGTTGTAGCCGGGCCGGTACTTGCGCCCGGGGAGCTGCGGGAAGAGAGAGCTCAGTCAGAGCCCGGCGACGGCTCCGAGAGCCCCCAGGCATCCGCACGGCACCAAATGCTGCTCTGTCACCCTCGTGGGACCGGATCTGGGGTCAAATGGACAAGCGGTGAGGAGAAACCGCGCGGAAACGCCTCGGAAAAGACGGGCTGCAGAAAGCACTCCCCAACAACCAGCAGGAGAAGCGGGGAGCCCAGCAGCACGGGGTACACGGGACCCACCCAGCCCCTCCCAGCCCCAGTGACCCCCTCACGGCTCCCCTGACCGCACCACGGAGGAGAGGAGCTCAACCTCCCTCCGAAATAGGCCCGCGCATTATTAAATATCTGAAACGCTTCACGCATGAGATACTGAGTTAATTACCACGTTCAATTAAACCGTCCAAATGAAACTGCAGCCTTCAAGAGCCGAACCTAACTTCATTACCGCCAAAGCAGCATCTGCCTGCCTTCGTCAGCAAAGCCAGGAACCACTTTTTGATGGAAGATTTTTGAAGCCTCTACCCAAATGCCAAGGACAGCCTGGGAGCTAAGCAGGGCCCCTTGGAAGGAGCTGGCCACCCCCTGGAAGGCCAGAGAGGGTGAGATCCCGGTTCCAAAGGCAGAACCCATCTCCAGAGCACCCGTTCCTACCTCCAGGAAAGAAAAAGGAACGGAACTGGACACCTCTGAGCTCCAGTGCTGCGCCCCAGAGGAAAGCAGCAGGAAAAAAGCCAATGAGTTTGGTGAGAAAGGCCGAGGCCAGCCAAGATGCTGCCATAAAACTCTTCCTTTCAAAATAAGCTATCTGCTGGCAGCCTCTCCAAATAATCAAGCACAGATCATCTGCTCTGTCTCCACACAAACACCGGTTTCACACAAGACCCCAGACTCGTCCTGAGGATTCCTCCTTTCCAAAAAAACCACGTAAGAAGATCCTGTTGGGGAGAGCTGCCCCTGCAGAGAGAAGCAAGAGGCAGTCGTGATAAAATCTGTACTCAGGCCGCAAAAACGAGCTATTTAATAAAAGATGAAGCCTGTTGTTTTGAGGAAGGGGAGTTGTGTTTATATTCACTAGAATGTCAAAAAGCAAGACGCTTCTTCCCCTAAAAATGAAGCTGCCAGAAGACCTGACCTCCTCCACGAGACACTCCCCACCCTGCCTTGTCACAAGCCATTTGTGATGCGTTTTTTTTTTCTGAGGCTTTTCAATTAATGCCTTGTCTAAACACCGGCAGACACCGCACAGTCCTGTTGAGAGAGTTCCCCCCACTGAGCGGAGAGGAGATGGGAGATGAAAATAAACGATTGCTATCTCTGCCCCACGGATTTCCAGCAGTGAGCCAGGGAGGACATGAGGCCTCCTGTGACCAGCCTGTGACACAAAAACAGCTCTCCCTGGTCCTCTCCAGGCAGCACATAATTGGCCCTTTGATACTTGAAGAGATTCCCAGATAAGTAGATTATTAAAGCAACAGGAGATCTCTGGGAAAATACAGCAGTTTACAGTTCTGTTTCTGGGTACATCTGCCCTCTTAAAAAAGCTACAACATCAACCCCAACAGAATCCAAACTCATTGTCCAAAACAAATTCCCTGTGTGCCTTTGGTTAAAGACATCAAAGCGAGTGTTATAATAAGTATTCATCCATAACTCCGTCGTTCACAGTGGGCCTTGGCAAAGGCAGGAGAGTTTGGGGATTTGTTACAGCTAAGCTTCCCAAATAGCCAAAAAGGAAAAAAACCCCAAAAACAAACACAAAAAAAGAGGAAGAGGGAAGCAGAGTAAACAAGTGCTGTATTACCTAGGAAGCAGGAGGATGGGAGTTGTGCTGTGTGCAGGAGCTGCAGGCCCTGGAGCAGGGCAGGAGCCCACAGAGGGGGCAGGATGTGCTGGTTCTGCTCAGACTGCTGCTCCAAAGGGCTCCCAAAGGCTGAAATCCCCAGGCAGGGATGGGAATCAGGGCCCAGCCCCGAGGCTGCTGGGTTTGTCCAGGCTGGGCAGCCTGCTACAAGAGATGATGGGAAGGAGACAGGAAAAAGCTCTCTGGGACTTGCCAGCAGAGAGGGATTGAGTATTCCCCTTCTCCTGCAGCACGAGCTCCCTGGAAGTGTTCCAGGCCAGGCTGGAGCACCCTGGCAAGGTGGAAGGTGTCCCTGCCCACGGCAGGGGGGCCGAGACGAGCTTTAGGGTCCCTTCCAACCCCCTGCAGGATTTGATGCTCACAGAGATGGCACCAGGCAGCCCCAGGAGCTCCCCCACATCCCCACAGCAGGAGGCAAGGCTGAGCTCCTGCCAGGTCACCAAAGAACAGATTTTTCCACTCCATGGGAAGGGAGTGAGAGCGAAGCCTTGGCCTGCTGCATTACACTGCACAGAGCCCAGAGCTGGCAGGGAGGATTATTTCCAGAGGGATGGGATAAAATCCACCAGGCAGAGCACAGACTCCTCAAGTGAGCTGTCCCCAAAGGTATTGAACTGCTCAGCTTTAAAAGAGCATTAGCAGAAGAGATGAAAACAAGACTATCCCCTCAGTTAAATGAAGAAGCTGGCACAGAAGTGTCTGTCAAAACCACGAATGTGATGGAAAGCCCTAGGAAGCGGCAGTGGCTCCAGGCAGCTGTTTGCCCCCACCACTGCACACCAGGCCCGTGCAAGGAGAGCTTTGGAGACACCTGGAAAGGGTGTCAGGAGCCTGCCCTGCCTTCCAGCCCTGGGGGAGCAGCCACAATTCCCGTTTCTGCCTCCTATTCTTGCGCTGGTGGCTGGGCCCCCCAGCTCCAGGAGCTCTACAAACAGCCTGTCTGGAGCAGCCCTGATCAAAGAGCACTTAAAAGCAGAGTCATTACTCTGGGAGCTGGGCTCATTCATCAACAGCCCGACCCCATCCTTCAGTGGCTGCTCAGAACAGCCCCGGTAATGGCCCCTTCCATCACTGCTGGGAGCAGCTGACTGCTGCTGCAGGAGAAATCCTCGCTTCCCCGGGGCTGCCAGGGCTCTGGGCACACAGCTAGAACTCGGAGAGAGCCTGGGAACACGGAGCTGCAGCTGTGGGAGGGTGGGCCAGGTGGGGCCAGTCTCTCCTCACAGGTGACAAGGGGAAACAGCCTCAAGACGCATCAGGGGATGCTGAAATCTGGGATTAGGGGGGAAAACCCCGCATGGAAAGGGCTGTCACCCTTGGCACAGGCTGGAAGGATTGGAAACATGCCACAGCACACGTGGATGTGGCACCTGGGAGTGCCTGGCTGAAGCGGGACTCGCTGATCCTCTGCAAGGATCTGATCCCACCGAGCTCCAGAGCAGCAGGGAAGGGGAGGGATTCCCCCCAAAAACACACCCGAGGTGTGCACGGCCTGGTTCCCAAAGGCCTGGCACACACAGGTGTGGGTCACAGCCCTCAGGGCTGTTAACATCCCCAAAAAAATTGAGAGCGCCCCAAAGCTTCGCTGAACTGGGGCTGAAACAATTCCAGTCTGCTGGAACTGTTCAGCACCTGCTGTCCTGCCCTTCACCCGTTCATTCGAAAAACTGAAATCTTCTGGCAAGAAAAAGGGCCCAAAAGAGGATCAGTTATCCACTAGAGAGTGCAGGGAAAAGCCAAGGCACTGATATCCAAGCCCCAGAGCACAGTTAAACACCTCACACCGACTCCACTCCCGTGCCAGCTCCACAGAGATGTTACCCCTCTATTAAATTATATTCCAGTTAATTTTCATTTAACAGAGATCGGCCCTGGGGATCACATCCCTGCACAGGAATGGGATTGAGAGGGAAAGGGGGATGTGCTCCCACAGAAAGAACTGTTTCCTTTCACAGGGACAGACTATGGAGTTGGAAATGGCTCACTTTCATGGCAGTGAGATTTGACTGCCTTCTGGATTTGCAGTGCCTGGGACAGCAGAGGCCATCACCAAAAATGAAACAGACACAGCCACCAAGCCCTGAGACAGCTCCAAGGTCTGACAGGCTCCTTCTTCCCCACTATTTCTGGGACAGCCATCCCTGCCACCTGTCCATGGTGCTTCTCAGGGGGAGCAGAGGCTGTTCCTAAAGAGGGGCTGCTCTCACACTCTCCCCCTCGGGCCAGGATTATTGGTGAGAGCAGAGGAGGAGTGGGAAAGGGAGCAGAGCCAGGAAGCCTGGAGTTACAACTCTGCCATTCCCAGCTTTTTGTTATTCCTCAGGTTCTTCTGGTCTTACTGATACCTAGCCAGGCAACATCTTGTTAACTTTAGAAAGGGCTAAAAATACTTTTGCAGAGATAAAACAGAAAAAAAAAACCCTTAAATGAAGTCTTTTGTAATTTATTGTGCGTCTGCTTTCATTCCTTCCTGGATTCAAGAGCAGACAGAGCTGGGCATTACAGCTGTCAAACACCTCCTTTAAAAGAGAATTAGGAATGGAGATCTTGATCCTAAAAAGAATGAAAGCTTCATCAAGCCAAGGGAAAAAAAATGGCAGGGAGAGAAAACAGAAGGTTCTATCAAAGGCAGCAGCTATGGCAACGACCGCAAACATGGAGAAGGAAAGATATCCTAAGCTCCCTGCTCCTGCAAAGGCAGGAGCTGATCCAGCCTCTGCCCTTCTGGAAGCACAAGTATTCCTCCTGCAGCTCTTTCAGGAGATGTTTATGCGGGGAGTTCCCTGTTCTGAGGGCCCTGCTCACCCCCTCAACCCCACGGCTGCCAACAAGGGCCAGGGCTGCTCCCGGGCCACCTCCAGCCCCCAGAGTCTGCCCCGAGCTTCCCTTGGGGGCCGGCTGGGAGTGCCCAGGGCACACACGAGCCCTTCCAGCACTGCCCGTGCCGGGGGGCGCGCACAGAGCTGCAGCCTCACCTCCAGCACCCACTGCGGGACGTCTCCCCTCCTCAGGCCGAATCCTTCTGGATCAGAGTGGTGGAAAGCCTGGGAAAAGAGTGTGGGATTCCCCTCCCCTCCGCCTGCGGGGCCCTGCCAGCCCCACACGCCCAGGGGCAGGAGGGAGGAGGATGAGGAGCGGGGCACAAAGATGAAGTTTGGCAAGGCAGCTGAGCAGTGCAGCTGCTGGGGAAGGAGCTGGATTGCACCTCACAGCAGCAGCCAGGACTTTGATCTGCTCCAGCTTTCCTTGCCTCATGCTCAGCATCCCCCTGTTCCAAAAGCAGGCTTCCACCAGGGAAAAGAGGCAGGGAAAGGGAGCCTTCTCTTCCCTTTCCATGGCACAGGACAAGGAGGAATCAGCTCACAGAGGGCAGGGTTAGATGTGACATGGGGAAGAAATCCTCCCATGGGAGGGTGCTGAGCCCTGGCCCAGGGTGCCCAGAACAGCTGTGGCTGCCCCATGATCCCTGGCAGTGCCCAAGGCCAGGCTGGACGGGGCTTGGAGCAGCCTGGGCCAGTGGAAGGTGTCCCTGCCATAGCAGGGGCTGGGAAGGAGAGGACGTTTAAGGTCCCTTTCAACTCAAAGCGTTCTGTGCTTCTTTGATTCTCTGGATTCCGGCAAACAGCTGCACTTTTATGTACACAGAAAAGCACACGCACGTCAAAGAAGCTGTTTTTCCCCACTCCAGGAGATGCAGCAGGAGTGTGAAGTACATCAGCACATTATTTAAGTACACTGATTCCATTAAACAGAGCCATTTGTTTTCATCCTCACTGCAAACACATCTGCCTAAGTGCTCCAGCTCTCCAGCTTGGTGGGGCACACGCGGGGCTTGGAGCATCATCCCCAGGGATTGTGTGCACTCGCAAGGAAGGCAGGGAGATACAGCAGTTGTTAAAGGGGGGAAAAAAAGGGTAGTAAAGCCTTTACTGGTCTGACAGTTTTGAAAATAATGCTGCTTCCCTGAAGAATGAACGTGCTGATCTCTGATCTACAGGACCCGACTGAAACGTTGCCTCTCCCTTGCCAGAAAAGCCTCCTCAGAAGTTTCTGAATCCCTGAGCAGATCTGCTGGACCCTGCCAGAGGACTTCAGGCATATGAAGGCTGCAGAAAGCCACCTCCCTCACGTGAAAAGAGCCCTTACAGAAGAAATTGAGAGGATAATCATAAAAATAAAATAAAAGGTGAGTTTCGAGTACTCTGAACTGTATGTGGCCACCTCATTATTTCGTGGAAAAGCACACATACTAAAATCTTGAACTCTGAAGAGCATTCCCTCCTCCTCCTTCTTGGTTGCTTCTAATGAATATTTTGAACAAAACCCAGCTTCTGCCTGGAATTTGTAAATCCCCAAAAGCCACCATTATTAGGCACCAAGAATTGTGTGCAGGGAGCTCTGAAAGGCACAGCAGTTTGCTGCCTGTTGGAGAGATCAAGGATTTATGAGTAGTTACAGGGGCAAAAAAAAATCCCCTACGCAAATCATTGTACTTATGTGGTAAACATCATTACACCAACTTGAAAAGCAGGCATTTCCCACAAGGAAAAGTTAAACTTCTGTAATTATCCCATAATTAAGCCTTTACTTACGAGTCAGCCTAAACTTTAGTCACAAGTGAGCCTAAACCCTTTCTCCTGAAATGCCCAAGTGGCAGCACAGCTGTGGCCATCCCTGGGGCAAGGCTGTGAGTCCCTCTTTAGAGGGCCAACAGCCTCCCAGCCCAAATCTGGGGCTCTGGAAGCTCATCTGCACTCTCTGCCTGTGCTGCTTGGCCTCTCGCTGGATCACCTTTGCACAGGAGAAAGGGGAAATTTAAAAAAAAAAAAAATCAGCCCTTCATTTGCTAAGCAAAGTTGGAAGATAAAAAACAAAACGAAACAAAAAAACCAAAAACCCAGACCTTCAAAGTTTCAGCACAAAGAATGCAATCCTCAGAACACAAAAGAGCAGGTGGGGCTGGCTCTGTGCTTCCCCTTCCAGTAGCTGATGGAAAAAGGGAAAACTCTCGCCTTGTGCACCATCCCCCTACACCCCCAGCACCAAAGGATTACAAGTATCTCCAAAGAGAGAAAAAGAGTATCGGTGTAGCCTAAATTTAACAGAAGGCTTCCTGAAAGGAACAACTCCTCCCAGTTCCAAAGGACATCATCACTCTGCACAGCACTTTCCTGAACCAGGGCCTGCAAACAGCGCTGCAGAAGGGAGATTACATTTTGGCAATGGTGGGGGTTTTTTTTGGGTTGTTTTTTTTGCTCAGCTTCAGCTGTCAAGTAACTGGCGTGGAGCAGAACAATCCCAGAGCACAGCTTTCCACGTTTCCCACTTGCAGGAGCGGGAACGCCACACCTGCGAGGCGAGGATGAGCCAGCACAAAGAGGGATGTGCTGCTGCAGAGCCAGAAGGAAGAAAGGCTTTCAGAAGGCTCCCAGCGCCAAGGTCACGCCTGGCTGTGTGTCAGGCAGCCCTGGCAATTCCCAGCTCCGCTGCAGAGGGACAGCAGCCCCAGAGCAGCCCTGTCATGTCGGGAAGAAAGAGAGGAGCCGGCAGTGCAGGGGGACGAGCCGAGCTGCGGATCCTGCTCACACCTCTGCTGCACTGCACGGCCTCCAAAAGCCCAGAGCCCCAGCCCCAAGGGTTTGAGAAGGCGACAGCAAGGAGGGGAAAACTCTGAGAGCAGTTTCTCAGCTGGGTCGGGGAGTTTTCAAAGCCATTAGGCAACCTCAGATGCTTTCTGCTGCTTTAACCTTTAGCTTTAGCCCCTTTTGCAAGCTGGAAAGGTCACATCTCAAATGAGGCAGAACAATGTGAGCACAGGAGCCTCTCCAATACAGCCAGCTGAGGAGGAACAAATTATGTGGAATATTCTGTCTATTCCAGAAGAAAACATCGATAGAGTTCAGTTCTCAAACAAGTCCATAAATCTGTAACTTACATTTTAATCTCAGTAAGAGACCGTACACTACCAGGAAAAGAGAAATGATGGTGTTTGGATTATGCAAATCGTGGCTTCTAACAATTTATATATTGCACGTTTCTCCCTTTGTCTTCAGGACTGCTTGGGAAATAGTAAGATGCAGAGAAGATTTCAACCCAGCTGGAACACTGAGGCTCACCTGTAACTTAGGCCACTCAGTATTAATTACCATCAGCTCCACAACTCCTCCGAGGAGCTTTTCCAGTACCTGGGCCTTAGGCAAGCCCCCCGTGCCAGGGCTCTGGGGGAACTGGGAGCTGCTGTCCCCAGAAGCAGCAAGGCAGGAGCTAATTAAAACCCTGAGTGGGAGCCTGCATGAGGTGTACGAGAGCGCTGGGCACAACAGGCTTTGGATGCGTGCCCACGTGCAGAAACACTCTATTTAAAGCAGCAGCACTTTGGGGAAACGAGGCAGCATTCATTCCTCCTCAAAAAAAAAAACCACCCCCTCCCCTCAGCCTCCGGTGAGGAGTCGCCACGGGCTTCCAATTTTCCTGTTGGACTTAAGGGATTATTTTAGACTTCAGAGGTCACAGACTCATCAGGGCACGAGAAACAGAAACAAATGAAAACCATTTATCCCTTAGTCCTCGTCTAAAGCTCAAAAAGAAAAAGAAAAGAAAAGAAAAGAAAAGAAAAGAAAAGAAAAGAAAAGAAAAGAAAAGAAAAGAAAAGAAAAGAAAAGAAAAGAAAAGAAAAGAAAAGAAAAGAAAAGAAAAGAAAAGAAAAGAAAAGAAAAGAAAAGAAAAGAAAAGAAAAGAAAAGAAAAGAAAAGAAAAGAAAAGAAAAGAAAAGAAAAGAAAAGAAAAGAAAAGAAAAGAAAAGAAANGGGGGAAGTGAGACTTCAAAAAGGTGGGGATTTGGGCAAAATGCAGGAGCTCCTGGTGGCAGTGGGCAGGAGGGTGGAGGGCAAGGGGTGCCCAGCGCTGGGGAGCCCCTGGCCATGCCCAGGCTGTCCCCAGCAGTAAGGAGCCCAGGCCATGTCCCCAGGCTGTGTCCTCAGGCTGTCCCCAGCAGTGAGGAGCCCTGGCCATGCCCCAGGCTGTCCCCAGGCTGTGTCCCCAGGCTGTCCCCAGCACTCACCTCGCGGTACTCGTAGTAGATGCGGTCGAACTCGGTGCCGCCGATGGTGATCTCGGGGATGAAGCGCGGGATGGACACGGTGTCCAGCACTGCCGCCTTGTCCTGCACGCTGAGGGGAGGAGGAGAGGATGGTCACAGCCAGCCCTGCACCCACAGGGGCTCTGGAAATGACCCCAGCCAAGCTGGATGGAGCTTGGATGGACGGTGACCCTGCCAACCAACCCCAGCCATTCGAGGGTTCATGAGCACCATTCCATGCTTAAAGAACTACTTTTCTGTTAAATAAACCTTCCAAAGGCTTGGGCTCTTTTCCACACACTTACCCTTCTTCCAAACCTATGATGCATCACCCTCATCCTTGCCTCCAGTTTGCCCCTGCTCCAACCTCCTGCTTCTCCTTCTCCCCCTGCCATGATGGAGATGCTCCATCATTCCCGGGACCCTTCCCCACCAACCCCCTTTCTCTGCTTTCTATCAAAGCAGAGCAAAACCCAGAGGCTTTATTGAATGCCACACCCCACCTTGCTGAACTCCCACCCTAAAGGGACCAGTGGAGGGCCTGGGAGGAGGCAGCACCTCCCACCTGGGAATACCTGGAGCAGCTCCAGAGACGGAGCCACCACCAAGCACTCTGCACAGCACCAGATATCCCGAATGTCAGATGCCTGAGAAACTGCTAGAAAGCCTCCTGCTGCCTGGGGCTGTCCGTGGGCCGACAGTGCCACCTGCACGTGGCTGGCAAAACCACATCTCTCTCCAGAGCCCAAACCCAGCAGCACAAACTCTGCAATCCGGGCTCCTCTCAGGGAATTCCCAATCCCAGCAAATGCTGGCACGCACACCAAGCTCGTGCCCTGAGCGAAGAGAAGCTCATCATCTTCAAGCAGTTATTGTTCCCCCCAAATGATAAATGCTGGGACCTTTCCCCCCCAGAAATGAAGAGTTCCAACAAGTGAGCTGGTCAGCTAACACCGCCTGGCACTCACACTGTGAACTACCCCGCTGCACACAGACTGAAGGGAAATGCAGCAACCCCAAGTTCAGATGGGAGAAGATGAGGGTAAAACACACTTTCAGGAGCTCAGGATCCACATCAAAGGTGCTTCCCATAAACTGCAGCACGACTTCATTTCAACAGCATTAGAAGTGCATTTCACCTGCTGGAAGGCACAAGAGGGAGTCCAGGAGCACAGAAAGCATAACATCACACACAGAAATATGGAATGGACTCTGCAGTGGGTCCATTCCTTCCTGAACCTCAGCCAAGTGGCCCTTTGGAGAGGACAACTCCCAGGCACAACTCGTTTTATTTAAGGGCCAAATGACAAACCCTTGCTGCTCCCAAAACTGCACAAGAAAATAATGAAAGCTACTGAAGGCTTCTCTGTGCTCTCTGCACCTTCAGAAATAATTTGGAATACTAGGCAAAAGCACACCCAAAGACACCTGCCACAACAATGTCTAACCACAAAACCACAGACACTTGCCAGGACTAATTCCCTGCTCAGCAGGAAGCATTTACAGGCACCTTCTAAGTTTCTTTCTTTTTTTCTCTCTCCCCCAGCAGAAAATTATCACTATTTATTCTTTTCTGACACTGACCAGACTTTCCTGAAGGAGATCTCAGCATGCAGCACCTTTACCTTCCAGATTAGGTGTATATGAATATTTGAAAAGGAACTGGGAGCAAGTAATTGACTGTATGCTCCCAAGACATTAGGAACATCTGTGAACAGTGGTTCTTCCACAGGAATCCCACCTGGAAGGGCCCTACAGCAAGGGATAACTCACCTCTTCTCCAGAAGCACCTATTACACACTAATTCACACACTTTATCCAGCACAAGCAGAAGGATTCGACCCATTCCTGATCCTTTTCAGAGCAGGAATTCCTGTTTCCCCCACAGGCAGCTCACAACAGGACACACACCACGAACATCAGAGTCTGAGGAACCCTGCCAAAGGTGCAAGGTGGGGTAAGGGAAGGAGTGGGGTAAGGGAAGGAGACTGGTTAGAAGAAAAGAAATCAACCCAACAAAAAACCCCTGGGTTTGCATAGGCTGGGCTGTGATTTCTCAGCACGTGATGTTGGCATAGTCACAAAAACTCAAGAGATGAGAGAGAGCTAAAAGCATTCACTGGCCTAAAACCATTCCAGGTAAGTTCTGTGTTGCCAGGTGAAACCAATACTCCTCCTTCTGCCAAAGGGACTCTCCAATTCCCTCACCTGGCCAAGTAGAGCAGGTATGGCACGGCCAAGATGAGGCACAGCCTCTCCCTTGGTGAGCAAACACTCACCAGCAACACCAAGAAAATCCCTTTTCCAAAAAAGCAGGTCTGCAAGGGAAGGGGAGAAGGTGCAACAACAGCTTTTCAAACCTACAACAGCCACTGCAAAGAGGAGCAGCTCACAAAAGAAGAGTTTCAGTGCAGCAGAAAGCTGGGCTGGCCAGGGCCTGGACAGCCTGGCACGGCGGAAGGGGGCCCTGCCCACGGCAAGGGGAGGGATGAGATGGCCTCGAGGGGCCCTTCCAACCCAAACCACTCTGGGATTTCACCCTGAAGAGAGAACCAAGGTGCTAAGGAAAGCAGCTTATAGCGCCAGGAGTTTTATGATTATTTTTTATGATTAAACCACGAGGTTTTTGGAGGAGTCTCCGTGACAGGAGTTTCACAGGCAGCCCCCCACCACCTCCTGCTGCTTGCAATCGGACATGGGAACAGGGAAAACTTCTTCCTTTGCCGGGCAAAAGGCACTGGGCAGCAGAGAAGGGTCTCTATTGGACTCAGCCCTTGGAGAGGAGGGAAGAACATCCTCTGGGAGACCCCTCTGGCTGCCAAGGCACAAATGCAGCCCTTTGCAGCCTTTCACCACGACCCCACAGCCCCACAGCTGCCAGGGAGAGCACCCAAGGGCGGGCAGGGAGATAAAAGGGATCCTCACACAACCTCCACTGCCATGGGTGCGGCTCACCGGCTTGATTAGTTGGCTAATTAGCATTAATCACTCGGGGGCCCTCTCCCTGGGCAGCAAGGTGCTCCTGAGCCCTGCCCACCTGTGCAGACACGGTACAAGCTGAGGGGGGAAGGGAACAGCAGGGCTGGTCCAGCCCCAAGACCCGGCAAAGGAGGCAGCTGCAGATGGCAAAGCCAGCAGGGCAGAAGTGGGATTGGATCCTGGGGGAATTCCCTCGCTGGAAGGGTGGTCAGGCAGTGCCAGAACCCTCTTCCCTGGAAGTGTTCCAGAGCCACTGGAACTGTCCCCCAAGTGTTCCAGGGTGTGGCCCTCTGGTGGTGAACCCCACGATCTCCGAGGGCTTTTCCAGCCTGGAGGTTCCTGCCGAGCTGCTGGAGCCTGGCAGGAACAGCCAGGAGAGGGCAGCGTGTGCCAGCACACGGCGAGCGCGGGGGAGGATGGCCTGCAAACAAACACATCTTGAGAGAGGGGCACTGCCCAGGATGACCCCCAGGCTCAGCTGAGCCCTGGACTGGCACTGGGCACTGCCCAGGATGATCCCCAGGCTCAGCTGAGCCCTGGACTGGCACTGGGCACTGCCCAGGATGATCCCCTGGCTCAGCTGAGCCCAAGGCACAGGAGGTGCTGTCACCCCTTTATCAATTCCCTGACAGACCACAAAAAAAGACTCCAAAGCAAAGTCCAGGAGCTGGGCTCAGTGTTCAGTCACTTCCATGCAGGGTATTTTACAATTCTCTGCCTTAAAGAGGTTTATTGCATTCTGGGATCTTCAAACAAGCTCGTGTTTTTCCCAAAAGAAGAAATAATTTCATGTTTCCTTCAGTGACAAGAGCCTTGTGCAGGAGACTCTCTCACCCTCCTCCAGGGTTCAGTGAAAAACTGAGCCCCTAAAGCAATTTATTCCCTTCTAAAACTGTGAGCCAGAATTTTCACAGAGTGTCTTAACACACTGCTCTAATGGTAAGGTTTCCTTCAACTCCCTCCTACTCACCACAATTAATAATCCTTTCCCAATACCTGCCCTGGTGTGGAGCTACAGGAAAACAAGCAGCTTATTTCCTCCTTCCAAGGAAGTCTGAGTGTGATAATTTTTCAGAGCCTAAGTCACCAGAAGTTATCCTCCAATTACCACACAAAGCAACCTGGTCTTTGCTACATGAAATGCACCCAAATTTCTCCTCTCAGACACGCCCAGCACTGCTCTTCTGCAATCTACCTTCACAGAAAAACCATACAATAAGAGCATTATCTCTAGTTTTAGGAGGCATTTGAAGCAACAGCACAGAAAAGGAAAATGCAAGAAATATCACAAGCCTGCAAAAAAAAAAAAGTTTAAGTTGCTACTCCAATGCCCCTCACAAAGACACAAACTCAGGGACAGACACCCAATTTTTAAAATTCAGTGTTTCTATGGACTTGTGAGATGACCAGAAAATAATGAAAACAGCGTTAACTCTTTAATTTTGTTTTAAAAATGTAACTATACTGACATTTCCACCTGCACATTCAGTCTGAAGATGAAATTGCAGCAAAATGGGAAGTCTGTCTCATTTCTGGTATTAACAGCCTTACAAGTGCAGCTATATCCTTTATATATATATATCTCTTTGTATGTTATATAAACAAAACTGACAAATTAAACATGGTGTAGTGCAAAGAATTATTAAAATCAAATTAAACTCTACTCCAACAAATCACTTTCCACTGTCTGAGTCTGATCTCTTCCAACTGGGCAGAAAAGGATCTTTGACCAAAAACCAAGGTTTTCTTTAGCTTCTCTGGAGCCTCTTGTCTCATCGATCAGCAGCAAAAATGCCACACCACATTCCAGTGGCAATATTACAAATTATAACCCCACCCTCAAAAAACTCCTGGCTTTCACCATTTTCCCTGGGATTTGATGCCAAGAATTGCTCAGTGGCTGGATGACTTCACACTTACTGAAGTCTCAAGTGATGGAGGGAAACATCATCTTGCTCTACCCACGGCCCCTTGTCAAACTTCAGGTACTCGATGTCTTCGATCACCTGGAATGAGAGAAGAGAGCTCACTAAGGGGTGGTGGGAGCCAAAAATCAACAAAAATCACCAAAACAGGCCGTGAAACAAAGGAGAAAGGCGACCCTGCTGAAGCTGCAGTAACAAGGCCAGTGTCTAAACGTGATCAGCTCCCAGCTCTGCTCTTGGAGCATCTCCTGACTCCTGGGCCTTCAGCTCTGGGTGGCAGGGAATCAGCTGGCTCAGAAGTGCCCCTGTGCCAAATTCCTCCCTGACCCAAGACACCCTTCCTGAACCTGAAAAGCAAAGAAGGTACAACCTCCCGCCTGAGGGAGGAGGCAAATGGAGATAAACCTAAACGCAGCTCCTTTCTGTTACCAAAATCACCTTGGGAGGCTTTATTCCCAGAGAGGCTCACTAACACCTTCCCTGGGACAGGCAGCTCACAGCTCAAACACAGAAAACTCAGGCCTGCAGCAGCTCCCAGGGCTCAGGATGTCACCAGCATGAGAGGAAAGGCAATGCCAGCTCAGCCAACCCTCCCTCCAGCACACCCAAACTCATCCACGCCAGGCTGGAGCCCCGTGTGCAGCCTGCCTCCAGCACACAACAGATCCCTGCTGCTCCAGGAGGTAATTGCTCATCACACCTGGCTGCCTGGAGCCCAGGAGAGCTGCCCTGGTGTCAGGAGGATGCACTTCAGGTGCCTGATGAGCTGGAGACAGGAGCGGATTGCTACAGCTGCCAGCACCCCTCTGCAGAGAGCTTTTCCACAGGGAAAGGACAAAGCTGAGCTCACCAAACCCCTGATGGCACAGGGGCACCACTGACAGAAGGAGACATGAAAAATTCTCGTGTTCTTTGCATTAAACCCACTGCAGCTATTCCCTGCCAACGTGAAATCCCAGCCATCCCCACTCAGAAATTGTAACCAAGTGCTACCACACAGCAGCCCAGGCTATAAAGAGCCACTCTTACCAGAATTACATTTTCATGGTAAGGAATAATGGCTGGGACATGACTGAATAAACGCTTTTGAGGCACACACAAACTGCTGCAATAGAACTCCAAGGTAAGAGGAAGGGAGGTGTAAGCTAAGTAAGTTAAGCAGTCATCATTTCCTGGAATTATTTAACTGCCAAGCTGAACTAAAGCAGCTCCTTCTCCAGTCCACAGCGAAGCTTTGGAAACTCCGTGCACCTGATCGCAGCACTCATCACACAGCTGCTACAGGGCAAGAAGAATCTGCACCCAAACCAGTTTTGCTCAGTGCTGCCAGAGGATCTCTCTCCCAGCAGCTCCTTAACAATGGCAGCAGTTTCCCAACCAGGAGAGAAGAACAACTTCTTAATTTATAAGGAATGCCCTGGCACCCCCCAGGAATTTGCAGCAAGTATCCAAGGCTTTAAAAAAAAAAAGATTAAACATGCAGCTAACTTTGTATTCCCAGTTTTACCCTCTTGCTAAACAAGTGTGAAAGATCCTAATGAAGATCATTTCAACACTCATTACACCTTTAGCCACAATCAAAGTTAATTTCAAGAGGAAATCCCAACTGACCTTTTTAGGACACTTTAAAAAAAATCATTTCTAAGCTGTGCATGTGTGCTGTGAGCAAACCAGAAGTTATTAAACCATAAGGCCATAAAGAAATCCAGCTCCCAGATCCCTGAGCAAACAGACAGGAGCGGGCAGATGAACACTGCTGCCTGTCAAGAGGATCCACCTGTGCAAACACACACACCTCACAAGGCAAAGCCCTCCTGCCAGCCCCCATTTCCAAACTTCTGCTCCCTCACCCCACAGGAAAGTGAACGGAAAAGGGGGGGAAAAACCCAAGGGAATTCTTCCAAGTCCCAGTATCTGCCAGCCAACAACGACAACATCATGGGCTGGATAATCTTACAGGGTCTTTTCCAACCTTAATTGTTCTGTGCCATTGTCCTTTAACTTCCAAATAATAATCCTTCCCCTAGCCCAGATTTGTCCAAGCAAATTAAGGGCTCCTCTGGTGCATCTGATGACCCTATTTAGAGCAATGACAAGATTGCCAAGCTCGGGAGAGTCTCTCCTTGAACAATAAGAGCTTTAAAGCCCCGATTTAAAGGATTAAAATCAAATCTCTAGCAATGGGGTTTACTACCAAAAAAAAAAAAATCTAAGGAGGAAACAACCTGCTTTATTCTGACCACTTAGAGACGGGCCCAGAGAGAAGGACAGGGAAAAAACAGACCCAACATCCCTTGATTCACCACATACCCAGCTCTCAACTCCTAGCCTTGCTTCTATGCCGTTATCCAGAAAAAAATGACTGCAACTACTCTAGATTCTCTACATTCACACCCCAACCTCAGCTTTTCTTGCTCATTTCAGCCTGATTTTTAGTATCTTTTTTCCACTTATTACCTGCTGTCACACGGAAAGCCACCAGCTCTTTTTTAGGGGTACAAACCCACACTGCCCCACAGGTCGACTGGTTATTAATAATGAACTTCATTATCAAGTGCAGGAGCACCCAAAAATCCATCCACAACCCCGATCCCATAAAGGGCACCAAGAGGCCTAGGGACAAACAGCAGTGCACCTGGGGGTGGGGAATGGAGGGTTAATTTTAGGGCCAGGGAAATCCTTATCTACATTTCTGCTTCACGCAGTCATATAACCAGAACTTTGAAGGACACCTCAGGCAATATGTAATTGTAGTCTGATTAGGGGTCATTTAAATATTAAAATGCACACTCTGGCTATGTTGATGAGCTTAATGAGGTACAGGCTACTGCATATTTATTTATTTTTTTTTTTAAACTCAACTCTGTGCCAAGATCACACTGCACATACCACAGGAGGAGAGGGAGTTTGGGCTGTGTGTAAATAGGGTAAAAAATTTCGCCTGATTCGGATGAAGACCCCAAAAAACCCCAGGAGACAGCCCATGGGCAATCCTCCCCTCCCTCCTCCCAAGTGGGGATGATTCCCTGGCAAGCTTCCATCTGGGATTATTAATATCCAGTTAACATCATATTACTGTTATTAACAGAGACCTATCCCTAGAGCCAAAATGAGCCCAAAACCTGTGCAGAGCCTCAAAAGCCTTGCTGCTCTTTCGCTCAGGGAACAGCAGCTAGAGAGAAAAGTTCATTTTGGTGAAGGAAAAGCCACCCTGCTAATGACCCTCCAAGAGGGGGAAAGTCCACTGAAAGAGGGGAGAGCCATTAAACTTACTCCCAGAAAAGCAAAACTTACCTGCTCCACATCCTCAGCTGCACTTGCTGAGTACTGCAGGACTTCACTGCTCTCGCTGCAAAGAGCACAGAAATAAAACTGATAAAACTGCTCCAGCCATCCTCCAGCCCCCCCCGCTCCAAAAGGAACAGCAATCAAGTTAAAAGGCACAAACACCAAACCAGAATCATGGCAACTGTTCAGACTGCTCCCAGCTGTTGCACCTCTGAGCTGCTTCTTTGCTGGTGGAAAGTTGCTTTTAAAGGGCTAAATGGCCTGGATATCTACACAACTTCAGTTGTAAGAAAAAATATTAAAAACCATATTTATGATTTTTTCATTTAATTCATGTGGACACTTGCCCCTATTACAGCTGCCCAATCTACTCAAAAGTAAGTGAAATTTTCAGTGTAACCCAGAACTGCAGCAGACTTTCCTTTTTCCAAGTGCAGGACTAGCTGTGAGTCATTTCAGGAGAAGAATACATTCATTTATCACTGTTTACTCAGGTTGAGCTAGCTGAATGAATACAAATGCAGGCAGCAGGATCTCTAAGGGTAAAAACGTTTTTAAAAGGTAATGTTTCCTGGTTACAAGATTTAGACTTTTTTTTTTTAAATCAGCCAGCAGCCTTCAGAGAAAAAGCACTTGCAGAGCAGAACCACAACAGGAGTTCCTACAGGAACCTTTCACACTACACAGGTTCAGCCACTTTCAGCAGTAGCTGTTTCCACCTGGAAAACCTGGAAGGGCCTGGAATAGCTGCCCCACGTGGACATTGCATCAAACATCACACAGCAAAGTTTGGGAGCATGGAGGAAAAATATTCACAGAATCCCAGCTGGTTTGGGTGGGACAGGAGCTCAAAGCTCATCCTGTTCCTCCTCCTGCCATGGGCAGGGGAAGCTCCCCCTGCCCCAGAGGGCTCCAGGACCTGCCAGGGACACTGCCAGGGACACTGCCAGGGACGGGGCAGGCACCTGGAGTAAGAGATTCTGCTCGACAGCAGCCCCAGGGAGAAGCCAGCCTTCAGCAGAGCCCGACAGTGGTGACTGCACTGACCACGCTCCATCCCAGCCCTTGATTTGACTCTGCAGATTATCAGGGCTTCATTAAGAGAAAACAGCTGCTCAGTGACTCTGCAGATTACCAGAGCTTTCCTTAAGAGAAAACAGCTGCTCAGTGGAAGCAGTGCTGGATGTGAAACAGAACATTACCAATGTCAAGGCTGCGCTCCAGGAAAAAAGAGAGAGAATCCAACAGAATCCAAGCACTGTCTGTTCCAAATCACCAGGCAGTACCTGCCACGGCACAAATCACCACCAATAAAAACATTCATAACGAGTCAACTAGAAAGAAAGCATCAGCTTTAAAGCAAAAACGGGCTGTAAACCCCTTCAGGCAGCACCAGGCTGCTCCAGTTAAGCAGCACAATATAACAGGAGTTTTGCCCAGTAACAAAGTGCTTCTCAAGGAACAAGCCAACTCCGACGTGGAAAGCACGCAGGCCTTTGCTCAGCAGTCTGCAACAACTCTTTTTAGCCTGTTTGGATCAGACTCTGGGCCTCCCCAGGAGCCAGGGAATCAAACTAGGCAGACTGAGAGTTAACATGTGGGCGTGAACACGGCTGCCAGCAAACCAAGAGTTAAAGGCAGATGGGAATCAGGCATTTCTGCCGGGTGGGAGCCACCCTGAGGGGCACAGAGCTGCAGTCACAGCCTCCCCCTGCCCCAGAGGGCAGAGATCAGTGTGACAGGCTGCTGAGCAGAGGGGTTTGCCCGACAGGGCACTGCCCAGGGGCTCACAGAGGAGCCAGGAGGTGAAATCCCAGCAGGGTCCAGCACTGAGCAGGGCAGAAGCAGCTCCCTCCCCAGCAGGGAGTGCAGCAGCCTGCCCTCAGGGGGATGAGGCTGCCCATGCCCTGCCGGGAGCCGGCTGTGGGGACACAGCGTGTGACACGCCGAGATGCAGGACATCACACACATGACACACCCTGCCCGCCCCGGTGACATGCTGAGGGTCGAGTCATCCAGCTCAGCAGCTGGCAGTGCCACCACGCTGCTCCAGACACCACGGGGACACCACGGAACACCGGGGAGCCTACTCTGATTTCCACCAGCCTCCTGCACACACCACGACTGACGCAGCATGAACACTGGACACCCTTCCAGCTTCCCTTCCAGAATTATGAGGGACCCTAACTCTGCTGCCAGATTTCTAGGATGATTTTCACGTTCCTAGAAGTCTTTTCTAAGAACTGTGAGAGCTGGCAGTCTCTGCTCCATCCCAGGTTGACAGGGTACACGTTTTTGCTTCCCAGCTAGAGGAAGCCAGGGGAGCCCAGAGAGAGACAGGACACAGGGAATGGCTCCCACTGCCACAGGGCAGGGCTGGATGGGATTTGGGACAGGAATCATTCCCTGGGAGGGTAGGCAGGCCTTGGCACAGGGTGCCCTGGATCCCTGGCAGTGTCCCAGGCTAGGCTGGATAGGGCTGGGAGCAGCTGGGACAGTGGGAGGGGTCCTTGCCATGGCAGGGTGGTACTGGATGAGCTTTCAGGTCCTTCTGACCCAAACCACTCTGGGATTCTGTGACAACTGAAAGGACTTTCTGAGGAGAGAAAAGCCCTAAAGCTTTCCAGAAAGGCCCGAGGAAAGCTTGCATTGCAGCACTCCCTCCTGAGGCCGTGCAAACACGCACAGCCACAGCTGTGGAATTCTGCACATCCCTCCTGAAGCCACTTCCACCTTCCAAGGCTGGCAGCAGGCTGCTGGGACGGCACAGGTAACTGCACTCCCCCAGCTCCCACGCTGTGAACGCAGCCCCCAGCAGCACAGGGAGGATTTTTGCCCGTGAGCTGCTGCTATTGGCAGAGATTTTAAGGTTTGCATGCATTCCTGCTCGAAGAGCTGAGAGGGAAAACGTTTTGCTTTGCTGACCTGATCTCTGGTAGGAAGGTCCCCTTGTAGGCATCCTCAATGCTCTGAAGATAGGAAGGAGACACCTTTTTCTCATAGGGCTACAAAGAAAGAGACAGAAAAAGTTGTGGAGTCAACTCTGTTTCTCTCCCCACCAGCACAGAGCCCCAGGGCTGCTCCAGCACCTGCCAAGGGCTTGCTCCGGGACAGGCAGTCACACATCCCAGTGAGCCACATGCAGAGCAGTGGAAGTCTCAAGGAATTCAGGCACTTGGAGGGCTTGGAATTCCTTACGTGCCATGAAACATCTAGAGCAGCCCTAAGCTTTCCCAGGACTGATTGATCCCTGCTAACAACACATTCCAGGGAGCTGCAAGTCATCCAGAGAACAGAAGACTAAACATCAAAGAAAGGGAGGGGAAAAACCCCAAATCACAAACCCTACTGAGATCAGCCATTGCCCAAAAGCACCCTGCAGCTCTTCTGAGCCAAGGCCAGTGCAAAAACGCAGTCGTGCAGCAGAGATTGGCTGGATTTCAGGGAGTGCAGTGAACCTGCTGACCCCAGGTGACTCCCACATGAACCCCAGCGCTGGTGTGAGGAAGCAGTCAAGTGGGAAGCAGGAGCCAGGGAGCCCAGCTGGGTTCCTGGCACTCAGGAATAAGAAATGTATCATCTCCAAGAGCACTGCAAGCAGCACATCACCTGCCCACGGCCCCTGAAGTGGCAGCTACAAAGCCTGGTGTAAAAATTTCACCTGCTCTCAAAACAATTTCTCATTCTACAAGTGACAACATATTGATGCAGTCCCAAAAGAAGTTGATTTCTGATTATTTTTTTTTCAAAGCAAGCACACGAGAATACCCAGAGAGTCAGAACCACCACACAGATCTCACACCTCAGAGGAGAAGCAGCTCCTGGGAGGCAGAATTCAGCAGCCAACCCCACAGGAGTTGCGGGTGAGGTGTGATCAGAGCAGGCATTAGCAGGCAGCAATCGTGAGAGACAATAATGAAGAGATAAAGAGGCAACAATCAGAGATCAAATTACCTTGCCTTTCTCTTGAATCCTCTTCTGCACCTCGGGGACAGGCACATCTACATAAATAACCAAGTGAGGTGGCAGAAACTCGGAGATGCTGATCTCCTTGATCTCCTTGTAGTGATCAAGGCCTGTGTAGAACACAGATAAATCACATTTCCCCACCTGTGTATGGGCAGGCTCTTCTGGGCTCACAGAGCAATTTCAGGGTAGGCTTTTTAACAGAATTCAGGAAGCTTACAGGATAAACCATCTCCAGAGAAGTTCCATGCCTTGACACCTAAGGATCTAAACGCAGTTACACCAAAGAGGGGCTTTACTCCTGGCTGAGGTTTAGAGGAATCTCAGCTTTTCCTCCAGCATTTAGAGACAGCAAGTAGCAGCAGCTCCAATGCATTTGCTCCCTAAGGATTCCAGCACAATCCAAACTGGGGTTTTGTATTCAATCGTGGTTTGCTGGGCTTGCCTGGCTCAGCAACGCAGAGCAGGAAGACACAGGCCATTATTAACCAGCCCTCAAAGTCACCCAGCAGCTCACAGCAGGCACCCAAAAACACACACACACACACCTCTGAAACCCAGCAGCAAAGCCACCAGGCAGCCAAGAAAGCAGTTGGCTCCAGCTCGGGAGCAGCCTAAAGAACGGATTTACTGAGTGCCCCAAACCACAGCACCCAGGTGGGGTGGGGAGGAAGATCCCCAAAGCACCCGGTCCCACCACGGCATTCTGAGTACCTCTGGGGGGAGAGCCCAGGTGATTGGAGGGCTTTTCCTTACGAAGGAAACATTCTGCATTCCAACCCGTGCCCTTTCTCTCCTGTCCCCTCACTGCCACTGGCTCCACCCCGCGCCACATGAACGCTGACTATCTGAAGGAATCCCTCCTTCCCAGGAGGAATTTTTTGTTTCTTTCTGAAAGTGAAGCAAAGCAGGGGACTTGTGAGAGATTGCGGCGGAACAGCTTCCTCCCGCTGACAGGAACTCACATCTCCTGTGGATGTATCCCTGCTTGAACATGGCATCCAGGAACACAAAGTCGCTGTAGGGAGAGCGCTCCAGCACCACGCCTTGACCTGTGAGGGACAACGGGCGGCACTTGGCACGGGAGCTGGGACAAAGGGAGCTGGGAGAGCAATGGGAGAGCAACGGGAGCTGGGAGAGAAACGGGAGCCGGGCTGGGAGAGAAACGGGAGAGCAATGGGAGCTGGGAGAGCAACGGGAGCAGCGGGAGAGAGCAGGGGAGCTGGGCTGGGAGAAAGGGCTGCAGTTGGCAGGGGAGCTGGGAGAGTGGGAGCTGGGAGAACAGGAGAAGGAGCCCCTGGCTAGGAGGAGAGCTGAGAGAATGAGCCCCCAGCGGGGAAAAGGGGCTCGGGGCTGGGAGAAGAGGCTGGGAGAAGGGGCTTGG
>VWZN01007180.1:22137-35833 GCA_013396955.1 Regulus satrapa | reverse complement strand
ACTAAAGGTGGATAGTTATTTATTTATTTATTTATTTATTTACGGGAGGCTGTTGGGGAGGAGGGGGATGAGCTGAATCCAAGGCCGGGATGAAGGAGGCAGCATCAGCGCTTTAAGCCTGTGGAGAGGTGGCCCTGAGCCTCTCCTCTCGGCTATTCGTTTGGCAGGCTCGCTGTGGAAACGTGAAGGGCAGGTTTTGGGCCGGGTTCCTGTGGCTCAGGGAGCAGGAGGAGTAGTCCCTTCGGAGCAGAAGGGCCCGTGCGGTTCTGCAAGGCCAGCCCTGGGAGCGGGAGGAGATTCTTTCTCTCCGTGCTGGGTCAGCCCTTGGAGCGGGGTCCTGCTGGGAGAGGCCAGGCGGAGCAGGGCTGGTGGCAGTGGGATGTGCAGCCAGCCGGAGGGGGCGGCCGGGATGGGCTCGGGGGCTGCTCCGGCCCCCTTGCAGCTTGCTCTTTTCACTTGCTAAAAAAACAAAAACAAAAAAACCCCCAAAAACCTATTAATAAGAGTTGGGAGACAATAGATCAGCTCAGGCAAATTCCGCCATGGGGAATAATCTCTCCCTTGGAACTGGTCAGCTTGCAGAAGGGATGCGCTTCCTACTGGGTTCCCCTTCAAAGAGCAGCTGGGGAAAAGCAAACCCCAGCACAGCCTTTGGAGCTGAGCCTTCCCTGGGCACGGGGGCCACCAGCCCCACCGTGGAGCCCGAGGTGCTGTGTGCTCCACAACCATGGGGATTTAAACAGGCTCTAAATGTCTCAAGCAGCTTCGCTGTGTCCATGAGGCATTTTCCTCATTAGCCTCCCCGCTCTCAAGCTGGCCATGGAGCCCCCTGCCTGCAGGAGCAGAGGTGCTGGGCTGTCCCCCTCGGGGTGACTTTGCTGCTGGATGTGTCACCCTGCCTGCCTCAGCCAGAGGATTTACCCTTTTTTTTTTTTTTTTTTTTTTTTTTTTTTTTTAAATCAAAGGAAAACTGTTTTAATTTTTTCTCCTGCCCGCTGTGTGACTGTGGTTTCAGAAGCGTTTCAGCTCTGTAATAGCCCTGGTGCCAGCGTGTTTTACCCAGCTCGTGTGGCCTAGCCTGGAGCTGGGCTGTGCCAGCCTCCCCACGCTGCTCTCACAAACCCAGCAGGCTTGGGCTTTCCTGGGGAAACGCTGCAATTTTCCATCCAGCCTTAAAAGCCCTCTCAATCTCCCTCTGAGCTGCAAATTTAACGGGGCACTTCATTTAGTGCCCATTTCCTCTGGTGTCACACGTGCGAGCAGCCCTGCCAGATGAGATTGGAGAGTGGTGGTGGAGGGGAGAGCTTAAATTGCCGCTCAACACTGGCAGATCCTGTTATCCCAAGCTCCTTCCCGAAGAGAGGAAGCCCGCAGAGTTGGTGGTTAGACAAATCACATCAAACCAAACGAGGTGTGTGTCCAAGGGGGACACAGAGCTGCGCCTGTCAAGGGTTTGTCTTCCAGCTCTGGAATTCACATTGGCACCGGAAAATGAAGGACGCAGGGTGGCATCCAGGACTCGTTAAAGTTATTAACTGAGCTCTTGCTGCTGTGCTGGGATTTTGGCAGGGGTGGATGAAATAACTGCAGCTCACAGAGATGGGAACTTGTGTAGGCTTCAGGCTGCTCTCCTGGATGCTGTTCCTTCTGCAGGCTGAGGGTTGCCCCCAGGACACCAAATGCGGGTTTAATTTGGAGATGCCCATCTGAAAGGGTCAGAAATCAGAATTTTGGAAGAAAACAAAATTTTTGCATTTTTTTTTTCTTTTTTAAAAGAGAGGCTCTTTTCAAAGTGCAGTGCCCTAAACCACCCTATGAGATATCCCTTTGTTTAAGTCACAGAATCCCAGAAGGGCTTGAGTTGCAAGGGACCTTAAAGCTCACCTCATTCTGCCCCGTGGCTGCCCCTGGATCCCCTGGAAGTGTCCCAGGCTGGGCTGGAGAGGGCTTGGAGCACCCTGAGGATAGGTGTGACCTCCTCTCTTAAAAATTATACACAGCCCCTGCCCCAGCACTTTGAAAATGTAAGCGATCAGTGAAACGGGACAGCAGAAGGTGTGGCAGGGAGTGGAACTTTGTGGAGACAGGCTTTGAGGTCTCTTCCAATCCAGGCCCGTTCTGGGATTTCCAAGAGGAGCGTGTGGAACATCCGTAACCATTTCCCCCTCGAGGCTGCGCCCCAGCCGGCATTTGGAGACGGGCAGTGCCGGTTTGCTGAGCCTCTCCTGTGCCCCTCGCAGCCCCAGACCGCCCCCCGCCGAGGGTGGGAAATCCAACCCCTCCAAGCGGCACCGGGAGCGGCTGAACCAGGAGCTGAGCGCGCTGACAGGGCTGCTGCCCTTCCCCGAGGATGTGCGCTCCAGGCTGGACAAACTCTCCATCCTGCGCCTGGCCGTGGGCTACCTGAAGGTCAAGAGCTACCTGATGGGTGAGTGCCCGTGCTGGGCATGGGAAAAGCCCCCGGGATCCATCCCCGTTCCCGGGCTTCAGGGTGGGAGCTTGAGGTTCCTGATGGTGAGTTGTGGGAGCGGGCCCTTGGATGTTGATGCTGGCAGGAAAACGTCACCAGGGATGGAGGGGGCTTGCCCAGCAGCTGAAACCTCCTGTAGATCTCCTCCATCCTTTTTGTCCAAAACCCCCTCCTGCATGGCACTCCCACCACCCGTGGAGAGGAAGAGAGAGGTGGGTGGATCAGCAACAGTGCCCTCTTCAAACTGGAACGGCAATTCAAATATTAAAATAATGAAATAATTGAACGTTCATAATATGATACACATTACACGTTCCCTTTTAATATGCTTCATATTATCTGTGCTTCCTTATTCTTTCCATATTTAGTATTCTTACATTTATTCCATATCCCTTCTTCCTCCCTGCCTATTCTTCTTCAAGCCTTGATTATTATCACCATTGCAGTACATTCAGTAAATCATTCCGTTCTCTCTGGTGCAGAGCCTGGCTGGGGGCAGCCCCCAGGTTCCCAGGAGGGCCCTGTTCCCTCCCCTGGGCCCGATGAAGGCAGAACGTGTGGGGCAGGGAGACAGCAGCAGCAGCTTTTTACATTTAGAGGCTCCCATGGTGTCCCGGGCAAACTCGGGCTTTCCCAAGGCCCTCTCCAGCGGGGATGCCGGGCTCCAGGAGGAGGCTCCCATGCCAGACTCTGCAGGTGGGAACTGCTTCCCGCTGGATGTGCTCAGCCGGTGCTTCCCAGCACCGCTGAGAGCTGCTCTGCCAAAGCGCTGGGCATTGCAGGGGCTCTGGAGCCCCCTCCTGCCGGGCCAGCTACTCCCATCCGGCCCCTCGCCCGTGATTCCCAGCTCCTTCCCCTTCGGGTCCCTCTGGTTTGACTGCAGCTCATGGGGGATCCATCAGGGTGGGTAATCATCAGCTGCAGGTCCGGCCGGGCGTTCTGGGGGGACACTCTTTTGCGCCGCCAGCTTTCCCCTCAGGAGAGTGTGGTGAGCATCCCTGTCCCCTCCCCAGCACGGCCCTGCCTCAGGCAGGAGCAAGAGGGCTGTTTTGGCCAGAGTGCCTTATCTCCAGGGCTGATGCCCTGAGGCTCCTTTTTGCCTCCTGCTGCATTTCTCCAGCCCCACAGTGGAGCTTCCCGGCATCGTCTGCGTCTTGTCTGGCTGCTAACGCCAGGAGAAACCTGAGGAGAGGCGTCTCCACCTTCTCTGGTGGCCTGAGGAGCGGGTGCTGCGTGCCCCTGGCTGGGAGCAGCCCTGTCAGACGGGTGTCAGGCTGGGACAGAGCAGGGCACAGCCCAGGGGCTTTGGCTGCTTCCACCACGGGTCCGAGGGAAGGGGCTCGGCGTGCCCTGCCTCCCCTGCCTCATCCCCTGCCCTGCTCCGCTCTGTAGTGCTCCCTCTGCCCGCGCCTTAACGAGGCACCGCACTAACGAGCGGTTTGCTGGACACGCGCAGCTTCGGGGCATGGACAGGGGAGCTCTTGGGGCTCCCCCCGTGCCTCCAGGGGCTGCTTCAGGGTGTGCACATCTGAAAACTGCCCCGGGGCAAGTGCTGCAGGTGCTGCCCAGCTCCCTGCTGGGGATCTCAGCCTCGCCCCTGCAAAATCGGGGGGCTCAGGGCTGGCTCTCCCCAGGGTTTGCCCGCCAGGCCCAGCCTGTGCGCGCTGCTGGGTGGCGGTGACAGCTCTGCTGCTATCACAGCCTGCCCCAAAGGCACTTGGAAGGTTTTGTCACTCGTAAAGGCCGCCTGAACCTCGCCGCCAGACTGGTGCTGAGCCCTGTCTGCCAACCAATTTGCAGGGCTTGCTGCTTGGACCTGTGTGTGACAGTCTCCCAGACAAATCTGGAGTGACTTTGCTGATCCCTGTCTCTCTGAGAGCAAGTGCCCAAGGAGAAAAGGTTGTGTCTGTGCTGCTGACTGCCACGATGCGCTTGGCTCTCTGCGGTGGTGTGACAGGAGCCCCACTTGCTGCAAAGAGGGAGATCTCATGAAAGCTTGGATGGATTTTAGTGCTGAGTGGCTTGGAAAACCTCCAGCTAGCTGGAGAGCTCTGCTGGGGGTTGTTTCCTAGGGTTCCTGTAACAAAGGAGGCAGAGATTGGGGTTGTAGATGTGGCTCTGAGGAGGGTGAGCAAGAAAATGGGGCTTAAAATGCTCTGTGAGGTGGGGAGCGTGTGATTAGGGAATGTGCTGCCGTTCCAGAGAGAGACCAGCCAGGGAGGACTGCAAGGGAGAGGATCAGAGTCCCAGAGGGGTTTAGGTTGGAAGGAAATTGATCCAGTGCCACCCCTGCCATGGCAGGGACATTTCCCACCATGGATCCAGCCTGGCCTTGGGCACTGCCAGGGATCCAGGGGCACCCTGTGCCAGGGCCTGCCACTCTCATGGGGAAGAATTCCTTCCCAACCCAATCTCTTTCAGAACCCGTGGGAGCCCTGTGGTGGTGTGAGGCCGCTCTGGAGTCTGGCAGAGCTTGGGATATCTCACGGCTGCCTCCCCGGCCAGCTGAGCACGCTGGAGCAGCGGCTGGAGCTGGAGCAGCCCGTGGAAAGTGTCTCCAGGTCCTTTCCCACCCCTGCTGCAGGAGTTCCCTCTGCAGGGCAGCTGGCAGCAGCTCCCCCTGGGCCATCTCACTGCAATCAGCTAAATTAGCTGTTTTCACTCATCTGCTCGTTGTTTGTTGTTACCGTGGGCCAGAGCTGCGGGCGGCTGGGCCTGAAGGAACCGAGGCAGTGAAAGAGCTCCCATCCCTCCCTGGGCAAGATCCCGCAGGACTCTGTGGGGTGGAGGAGTGCAGCAGCAGGCTGGGGAGGCTGCCGTGGGCTTGGGGATGCCAGGGCATCTCCGGGCTCCTCGGAAAACGCCGAGTGACTTTTCCCAACAGTCCGTGACCAGTGGGTTTGGCGTTTGCCTGTTGCACTTGGATGGCACGAGCCCACACCGCCTGGCCCCGTGCCTTTGTTAAAGAGCTGAGGCAAAGGTTGCTGCTAATTTGACAGGGTTTGGGATTGGGTCCAGGCTCAGTGTTGCTGGGAGAGCTGGGAGCCCCTGGGTTTTGGATGCCAGGCACCTCTGGAGCCTGTTCAAAGAGAAGCGCTTGCCGTGGGTGAAGCTCGTCAGCTCCCCCCCGGTCTATGAGAACAGATCTGGCTCTGGGGTTGTTACCAATTGGTTTGTCATGGTAAACTGCCAACCTTCGATTCTCAGCGCCAAATCCGTGCCAGAGGCGAGGGATGTGTTTTAGCCTCCATGGCTGCCTTGCCACGTTCTTCTTTGGCATGGGCAAAAAAGCGAAGAGATCAGATGACTTTGCTCCTTTTCCCTTCTTTCTCCTGCCGGGAGTTTTCCCTCCACTGCAGGGCTTAGGAACCTCCCTGCAGAGGCAAGAAAGGGGAGTGCTTTCCTTGGGGGAAATGCAAGGAAATTGCATTTCTCCCAAAGAAATGGGGATGCTCTCGGGGGTGTGTGGGGCACGTCCTGACCCACGGATGCTGGAAACTCTGCTGATCCTCTCTGGCCGAGTGGGAGCCTTTGGGAGTCACACCAGCAGCAGGAAACTTGCAATGGATGGTGTTGGGGCTTAGGACAGAGCTGGATTTCCCCCTCCTGTCCTCAAAATCACACAGGGCCTCTGCCCCAGCACTTTGAAGATGTAAGTGAGCACCAGAGTGCTCCAGCAAATACCTGCGACTTACCTGGTAACTGCAGAGGGCTTTTGCCCTGGTCTTTTTCCATAGAAGTATGGAATCATTCCACTTGGAAAAGACCCCTATGTTCATCGAGTCCACCCATTAACCCAGCCCTGCCAAACCCACCTCTAACCCACGTCTCTGAGCACCACATCCACATGTTAATTCCCATGAATTGTCCAAGAGGCACTGCGGGAGATGGGAAAAGCTGGGCACAAACAGCCACAGCGCGTTGTCCTTTTGCCCAGTCACTCCTCTTGTTGTGGGGATGTTACAGCTTGGGTACATGTTGGACCCGCTTCCTTTAATTCTGTTAATTCCTGGTCTCAGCTGCTTTGTGTGGGAGTCTCAAGGCCTTCATTAGAAGGGGTGTGTTAAGAGGGGATGAATTAGCCAGCTTTTCATACGGCTGGTCGCCTGCCTGCAGCCTGTGGGGTCTCTTCCTCCTGCTAGCCCCTGTTTCCAGCCCCTCCTGGCCCCTGGGAGATCCGTGCAAGGCATTTCCCCATCCTGGCTCAAGCACGGGGGGCGTTTCAGGAGTGATCCCTCCCTCCCGTGAGGTTTTTCCTGTGCTGTAAATGGGCTGGGAGAAGATTAAAATGTTGGGTTTTCCTTTCCAAGTCAAAAAGTGACTGGGAATGGCCTCTGTGCCCCTGGTGGTTGCACGGGGCTGGAGTTCCTTTTCCTGGCAGTGCTCGGGTCTCTCCTGGGATTGCTCCCAGCCCTGCTGGTCCTTGGCAGTTTGAGTTCAGAGATCCCTTTGGAGGAGGAGAGTGGCAGGAGCACCACTGCCCCTGGCTGTGGATGGGCTGGATGTGAGCCCCAGCTGCTCCACAGCCCTTGGGTGGCTCTTTGAGCTTCCTCCCCTCTCTCCGTGCTCCAGACCTTCTCCCCAGGTCAGGTGTGTCCCGTGGTCCTCTGGCAGATTCCGGAGGACTTTTGGGCTCAGCTGTGCAGAGATGGACTGCTCCGTGTTTGAGAGAAGGGGAAGGGAGCACCTTTGGTGGGAGATTAAAAAGCCCCTTGCTAAGATCAGTGGGAGAGGTGAAGAAATGTTGCTGGAAAGCACAAGATGGGTATTTCCTGCTGGATTCTGGAAGCCACAGCAGCTCTCCCCACATGGTGCACCCTGAGCATGTTGGATGTGTTGAACTCTCAAAAAGTTCTGCGCCCTTTTGGAGCTTTGTTTTGGAAGAACTTCTTTCTTTTTGAAATCTCCTGCCAGCCTGCCTCATTTCGATGCTTTAGAGAGGAGTCAGCCCTCCAAAAGAAAACAAATTTTAGAGGAGAATTGATGTTTCATTTTGAAACTATTGCGCTCCATGAGGTGCAAATTGAAGCCATGTGGTCCAGATGGGATGCTTTTCCTTGGGGATCATGTGGCAGTCACAACGAGGAGGCTTTTTCTTGCCCTGTTGAATCTCATCTTTCCCAGAGGCCTCACATCCCCTGAGCAGGCTGCTCTGAGGCGCAGGACGGACAAGAGCAGGAGCTGTGGCTGGTGGAGAAGGTGGAGATGTTGCCTGAGCATCTCCAAGGAGTGCTGAAGGTTCGGGGGAGCAAGAAGTACCCCAGCTCTGCCAGCAAGGGGGATGGAAGCTGGCTCTGCTCCAGAGCACCCTCTCCATGGCTGCTTGTGTCAGCTGCAGTAATTTACCCTCAGCCTGCTGCTGACAGCCTCCCTGGGTGGCTGCTTGCTGGCACTCAGGCTCCCGCTGTGAATACATCCCAGGGATGCTCTGACTCCAGATCTGGTTTGAATTCAAACATGCCAGTCCAGCAGGGAAAATGCTTTTTTTTTTTTTTTTGCATGTGGATGGCTTGTTGCAGGAGCAAAACGTCCCAGATCAGCAGTTGCACATGAAAACTTCTTTAGATTCCAGATGGTTTGGGCTTTGATCTTGGTGTCGCCAGGGAAGAAACCAACCAAGCCTTCAAAACACTCCAGAGGTGAAGCGAGCGCTTCTGGCGTGGAGAAAATTAAATGTATGGTCAGACTTGGGATGGTTGGAGGCTCTTCCTCGTTTCCAACACTCAGAGGATCTTTTCCCCTTGGACCCAGCACCATCTGACGCCCAGGGCCGAGATGGGGCAGGCAGTGCTCTCTGCTGGGATAGGAATTCCACGGGAATGAGAGCTCGGTGCGACCTCAGGGAGCTGCAGCAGCTGGAGGTGGTGGCAGGGGTGGGATGGCTCCTACACAGGAGCTGCTTTGAGGTTTTCTGGGTTTTTTTTTTTGTCGTCACTGTTGGGCTGGCACAAAAACATGCCTCGGGAAAAATCATCCTTTTGCTGGCAGCTGAGCTTGGATCGAGTTTTTCCAGCGATAATCAGCAGATGAAGGACCCCGCTGGGGATGTCCCTGGGAGCCCCTGTCCTCGTTCCCGTTCCTGATCAGCTCCTGGATCAGCCTGGGGAGGGCAGGGGGAGGGGGAGGCTCCTGGCTTGCCCCTTCCACACTGACCTCTTGCCTTCTGGCTTGCAGCCACAGCCCCCGAGGCCGGCAGCTGCGTGGAGCGGCGCGGAGCCCCGGGAGGATGGACGGAGCCGCAGGGGGACAGCGAGCTGCTTCCCGAGGGGGAGCTGCTGCTCCAGGTACGCTGCCGGGGCCTGGGCCTTTGGGGTGTCCCCAAGCAGCTCTGGAGCTCGTGGTCCCATCTGGGGGCTGGGAGCAGACCCTACCCTGCCCAGAGCTGCAATTCCTGCAGGCACTGAGTTCCTGGGGACCGGTGGCACTGCCTGGCTGGGACGGGCCCAGGTCCCCCTTCCCACCATTCCGTCTCATCCCGCTGCAGTTTGCTGCCCCTTGGATTGTGTTACATCTCGGGCTCCATCCCAGCCGAGAGACTCAGGGTGGAGTGGGGATTGATCCCTGAGTAATTCCCAAGGTTGGTTCATTATCTTTAGCAAAGGCCAAGAGGAGAATGCTGAGAGTTGTGGCTCAAAACACTCCCCAGGAGCTCCTTCCCTCCCTGGGGCATTGCGTGAGCTCCGCAGAGGTGAGCTCACAGCCTGCCTGGGATGGGAAAAGCCCAGCTCCAGCTTGTAGGCCGTGGGGGAGAAAAGCAGAGCAGCTGGATGTTGGAAAACAGTGGTGGTCAAAACCAGTGGGAAATGAGAGCTTTGCTTTGTAGAAAGGCCACATGTGTCTCATGAACCAGCTGGCAATGGAGCTTGGGGCACAAGGAGCTGGTGGCTCAGCCAGGGCTGCTTGGGCTGCCCCCGAATGTGAGCTGGAAGGGCCTGCCACGGAAAGGCTGACTGCTGAGCAAACATCTGGGCACATCAGGGCTGCTCCCTGGGGCTGCAGGGCAAGCCTGTGCAGGACTTCCAGTCCTTCCATGTTCCTGGCATCTCCTGCGCCTGGGCTGTCACAGAATCCCGGGATGGTTGGGGTGGGGAGGCACCTTGGAGCTCACCTTGGGATGAGCTGCCACGGCAGGGACCCCTCCCACTGTCCCAGGCTGCTCCAGCCCCAGAGTCCAGCCTGGCCTGGGGCACTGCCAGGGATCCAGGGACAGCCCCAGCTGCTCTGGGCACCCTGTGCCAGGGCCTGCCTGCCATATCAGGGAACAATTCCTGTATCCCCAAATCCCACCCAGCCCTGTTCTCTGCCAGCATAAAGCCCTCCGTGCCCTCCCCAGCTCTCTCGCAGGCTTTCTGCGCCTTCAGTGCTCCTCTCCCCACCCTGCCCACACCAGCAGACAGGTGCTTGCCTCTCCCTGAGCTGGCCTGGAGCCCCTGCAGGAGGCTCCCCGTGGGATTGTGGCCAGGCAGTGCCTCCTGGGAGCTCAGCGTGGCTCTTGGCAGCGGACCCTGGGTCCCCCACGGTCACGGAGGAGCAGCTGGATGCCAGCAGGGAGCTCCAGCGGGGAGCAGCTCCCGAGTGCTCCCCAGGGCTTCACACTCCGACCACGCGATGGCAATTGGTAGAGCAACCAGAGCACTGGCAGGCTGGGGTGACTGAAGGCATCTGGAGAGCTTCTGAGGTGTTAGTGTGACAGAAATCCCCCCGCTGAGATGTCTGGTGGCTTTTTTTCCCCTCCCCACAAAGATGGTTTTAAGCACGTACTGTGATTTGCAGGAATCTCTGACTCAGGGTCCCTCAGGGGCTGCAGCACACAAAGGGAAGGGACTGGCCCCTCAGCAAGCTGGATCTGTACTCTAGGCCTCCATATAGGGGGTTCTTCTCCTAATTTGTCTCCTATTCACTCATAAATTAATCACATCACAGTCAGGAGCAGGGGGCATGAGTTATTGTCCAGTGCAGTGCTTTCTGGGGGAAATCAGCCTGAAATGGTCACCAGGGCCATATCCAGAGCTGGACCCACGAGCATCGTGGTGTCCAAAGCACAGAGGAGAGGGAAACAGCTGGGGGCTTTCATGGTTCAGCAGCTGGATTGAGGCTGGGGGGAATAACTCCAGCCCAAACTTTTGCTTCCAGGCACTCAATGGATTTGTCATCGCCGTGACCGGGGATGGCTACATCTTCTACATCTCCCCGACTGTGCAGGACTACCTGGGCTTCCACCAGGTGAGCTCCGCGCCTTCCTGCCCAGAAACACCCAGCCTGCCTGGCGGGAAGGAGCTGCAGGTGGCGAGCAGGGCTTCCCCGAGGGCAGCAGGGGAAGGAGCTGGAGTTGCCCTGCTCTTTACACCCCACCCCTGCACTCGCAGCACCCGGCAAGGGAAGCCTCCTGCCGCGTCCTCCCCCCACCCCGACGCCTCTGCCGGGCATCCGGGGGCGGACGCGGCTCTCTTGTGTCCATCTCTTGTGTCCTTCCAGTCGGATCTGATCTACCAGAGCGTGTACGAGCTGATCCACGCCGACGACAGGGCCGCCTTCCGCCGCCAGCTGCACCGGCCCCCCCTGCGCGCTGCTGACGGTGAGCGCCAGCCCCAGCGCCGCCGGCAGAGCCCCGAGCCTCAATCCCCAAGCAAAGCCTCCTTCTCCCTCGGCTCTTCCAGCCTTTCCCGCGGAGCACCCCCGGGTTGAGACGCAGCCCTTCGTGGAGAGGAGCTTCACCTGCCGCTTCCGCTGCCTGCTGGATAACTCCTCGGGATTCCTGGTAATGTGGGGACAGCCCTCTGCTCCCCCTCACGTTCCCCAAGAAGGAGGGCACAGCTGGTTCCCCCCACCCTGCCCGCTTCACACCCGCCTTTTCTGATCCCTCTAAGGCCCTGAATTTCCGCGGGCGCCTGAAGCTCCTCCTGGGGCAGCAGAAGTCAGCGGCAGACAAGTCCCCGGTTGCTCTCTTCGCCATTGCCACGCTCCTCCAGCCTCTCTCCATCCTGGAGCTCCGGACCAAGACGCTGATCTTCCAGACAAAGCACAAGCTGGACTTCACTCCCACGGCCTGCGATTCCCGGTGAGGCATCTCACGCTTTCCCCGTGGCAAAATCCCCGCTTTTGGACGGAAAACTAGGCTGGGCGGGGGCAAGGAACGCCTGACCCAGCTGCCATGGCCAGGTGCTTTTGTCCCTCTGCCGTGGGCCCCCAGTGACGCAGGGAGCAGCTTGACGGGGCACCGGCGCTTCTGGTCTGCTGTGCTTTGGGGGGCAACAACGGGGGGGGGTGCAGCTCAGGAGTGGGGCTCTGCAGAGTGGGGGATGCCCCCCTGGCGTCACTGTGTGCCGGTGCCGTTCCCAGGGGGAAGGTGGTCCTGGGCTACACGGAGGTGGAGCTGTGCAGGAGGGGCTCCGGCTACCAGTTTGTGCACGCGGCCGACCTGATGCACTGCGCCGAGCACCACGTGAGGAGTGAGTGCTGGGGGCTCCTGGGGCGTCCCTCGAGGCTCCGGCCCGGGGTCCCGTTGCTCCCTGGTGCTGTCTGTCCCCCGGGGCTGCAGCAGCCGTGGCAAAGGCTCTTCCTGCTGGCTGGGCCGGCAGGGGGACAGCGTCCCGCGCCCCTGCCCCCGCGGGGGAGCTCTGAGGCGCTTCTCCCATGTGCAGTGATGAGGACGGGCGAGAGCGGGCTGACCGTGTTCCGGCTGCTGACCAAGAGGGCGGGCTGGGTGTGGGTGCAGGCCAACGCGCGGCTGGTCTACAAAGGGGACAGGCCCGACTGCATCATCGCCCGCCAGCGAGCCCTGTCGTGAGTACCGCCGCGGCTCCGCGCGCCCTGAGCAGAGGGAGGAAGGGGTGGCCGGGTTGGCGCTTCGCGGCGTGAGCGAAACCAGGGCAGGCGCCTGGGAGCTGGGAGCAGCAGCCCTTCCCTCCCAGAGCCCTGCAGACCGCCCCGTGGGCTCTCTCCTGTAGCCAGCCCGGTCCCGCCCCCCCTGTCCTCCAGCCCAGCCTGGCTGTCAGAAGGGTGGCCTGGCCTGGCCTGGAGGAGCTGCTCACACCGTTTCCACCCCTTTCTGCCTCCGCACCGAAGGAACGAAGAAGGGGAGGAACACCTACGGAAGAGAAATCTGCAGCTGCCTTTCAGCTTTGCCACGGGGGAAGCGGTGTTGTACGGCAATGACCTTCCTGGCTTCCTGGACTCCTTCCAAGCCAAGGAGGAGCTGCAGGTGCAGGCAGAGCCCAGCTCGGAGCAGCGCTCGGTCGACCCCAACTCTCTGCTCGGGGCCATGATGAGGCAGGATGCATCCATATACAGCTGCCCCGCTGACAGCGGGCCTCAGCTCTCCCTGCCCGCCTTCCCTGACGGGCCGAGCCAGCCCGAGCACCTGAGCAGCGCCGAGGACGGCGACTCCCTCCTGGTGGTCATCGAGGCCCTCTTTGAGCAGGGCGAGGCGGCCGCAGGTGTCCGCCAGAGCGCGGGCAGCGCGGAGCTGCAGCCCTGGGAGCGGGCTCTGCTCGGCTCCGGGGCCCAGGAGGAGCCGCCGGCCCAGAGGCCGGGCAGCGGGGTGGCATCCTGCGTGGGGCAGGCGGCTAGGGAGAGCCTGGAGCTCCCAGCCTGCCGCCAGGAGAGCGGTGCTGCTTTCCAGCGCTGCTGGGCAGCCGGCTGGGCGGGCCGGAGAGCCGTGGGCTCCGTGGGCAGCTCTGCCCAGCCCCGGCAGCAGGTCCCCTTGGAGCCAGCTGCCCCCTCCGCTGCCGCAGGTGGCACCGCTCCTGCACCACTCCAGCCGGGGGGGAGCCAGCTGCTGGGCTCAGGCTGCCCACCCGCCCTGCGCTCGGGCCCATCGGTGACCCTGTGGCGCCGTGTCCCCCTCCAGGCAAGCCCGGCCGGCTGCCCAGCAGAGACGTGGCTGGCCCCAGCTCCGAAACATCTGGAAGCCGCAGGAGCGCTCACGGAGTCCCAAACTCTGCCGGCTGGCAGCCCTGAGAGCCCCCCAGGGGCCGGGCTGTGGTTGCCACCCCCTTCCCACTCCATTCCTTGCCCTCCCCAGGGCTTGCACGAGTCCCTGTTCTCCGGGGATGGGAACCTCTGCGGTGTGGAGGCTGCCCTCCCTGCACCCTTGGGAGCCGGGCGGCTGCCAGGGCACAGCGGCTTCCCCACGAAGGAAGAGCCCGGCTGTTCCTGGGCAGGGGAGCAGGCAGGCCCCCGAGAGGACGGGTGGCTCTCCCAGCTGTGGCTCCCGCAGGCTGGGGC
>VWZN01007180.1:0-13358 GCA_013396955.1 Regulus satrapa | reverse complement strand
TGTGTGGGGGGGGGGGAACCACCCAGAGTGAAACAGCTGGGGGGGTCTGAGGGGTGGGGAAACATCCTGTTAAATCCACTGCTGAGAGGGGCAAAGCCACGGGCTCTGGCTGCCTGCTGGGCAGTTTCTGCAGCGCTGATGTCCCTCCCCTTGCCTTGGTGCAGTTGCTCTGCAGGATCCTGGTGCCAAGGAAGCGTGGAGAGACAGAGCCAGCGGCCCCGGGCCAGCTCCGGGCTCGGTGGCGGTTCCGGAGGGTGAGCTGCTCCTGCAGGTCAGTGGTCCTCGCAAATGCCTCACGGGACCTTCCTCCTGTCCCTCTCCCAGCCCTTTTTACCCCCAAACCAGGCTGTTCTTTCGCTGAATGCGGGTGATTTGGGGTTTCATGGGGCGCAGCTCACCGCGCTTCTCACTGGGCAGACGTTGGAGACCTCCAAAGGCCCGTGGGGCAGAAACCATGCTGCTCCTTCCCCGCTTTTCCCATTATTCCTGGAAAAAGGTCGCCACTTGTAAACAGTGTCCGTGCAAGGAACACCTTGCTGGATTTACGAGCACAGCAATTCGGCTTTTCTGCTTCTCTTGCCCTCACGTCGAAGTGGGGGAACCAAACTGAGCAAGGTGTCCATGTGCTGCTTTCAGCACTGCTCCAGGCTCCAGGATATTGTCCAAATGCTGCTGAAAACAGGGAGGAGAACCTGGAAGTCACCCCTTGGGGACTCCTGGGTTTTGAGGGTGTGACACGGAGGCGCTGGAGGTCCCCTCCTGTCCCCAGGGTGTGCGCAGAGAGCGGCAGGAGCTCGGGCTCTGTCAGCACGAGGTCCCACGAGGACACAGCTCTGGCACCCGGGCACAGGCTGTGGCACTGTCCCCGGCCTGGCATAGGCTGTGGCACTGTCTCCCAGCCTGGCACAGGCTGTGGCACTGTCCCCGGCCTGGCACAGGCTGTGGCACTGTCCCCGGCCTGCCTGGCTGAGCCCCAGCTCCCGCCCAAACGCTCGCTCAGCACAAAGGGTAATTTCTGTCCTGCCTGAGAGCTGAGGACCTGTGTCTGGAGGGAGAAGTGCTAAAGCCAGCCTGGTTGACAGCCAGAAACCTGAGGGTTTTCCCTTGGGCCGTGGCCAGACTGCTCAGCAGGGCTTGCTGGGGGTTGATGCTGCTCGTCAGCTCCTCCTCGCACAGCTGGGCACCGCCTTTTGGGGGCACCAAGCTGGCTCTGAGAGCTGGTTCAGCTCTCTAGGGGTCTGTCTGTGTGGCCCTGGATGTGGCAGGAGCTCAGAATCTCTCTCTGCCCCCAAGGAAACTTTCCTCCATACTTACAAACGTACTTCCACCTGCTCTGCCACCTCTGATGCCCAAACTTCTTCTGTCTCTTGGTCTGCTCTGATCCTTCCCCTCTCCTCCTCTGAAGATGCTCAAAGGGTTAAAGTGCATTTGGCAGCACTAATTAACCTCTGCAGCAGATTCCCACACACTGAGATCAACCCCGGCAAATAGAGAGAGCGTTTGTGCCTGGAATAAAGGGAAGGAGAGGGGGGAGAAGCTCTGACCTGGACAATGGAACAGGGGTTGGCAGCCACAATAGCTGGACTTGGCTGGGACTACACGCCAGGCCCTAATTACTGCTGATGTCTGTGTGTTATGGAGTGGGGGAAGCAGGCCAGGGCTGGCTGCTGTGCCTTCCCTGCCAGCCTGCTGCTGCTGTGGGATGGCTTGGGCTCTGAAAAGCCTCGGGGCCCTGCTCCGTGCTGCCAGTGTCCCCGGGGGGATCTGCTGCCCTTAGGGATGGGTGGCCCCGGGGTGGTGTCAGGGCAGGGAAAGCTCTTCGGCTCCTGCGAGGACAAACCAGAGATTTTCACGGGTTTTCAGGGCTCCTGGGCAGCAAGGTGACCCTGGGGGTTCTCGGAGGTGGGGACACGGAGCAATGTCTGCCAGCTGGGCTCAGGGACTGCTGCTGAGGGGCTGCTCCCAGCCCTGGCAGGGGCACGGCGAGGCCGCCGAAGCCCTGGGCTCTGTGCCACGGAGGCTTGCCAGGGCTGGTGCTGTGCCTGCAGCACTGGAGGCTGCTCCCCTGGGTGCTCAGTGCTGTGTCAGCAACGCTCTGCTTGTGGGCTCCTGGAAAGGAGCTGCACCCCCAGACTGCTGGGGAAGCTCCTCTGCCCCTTCTAGTCTTTTCCAGGTGTGAAGGACACAGCTCATGTGTCCTGTCCTGCCAGCTGTGGGGTCGTTAGCTCAGGGAAAACGCCCAAATTGCTTCCCAGATTTATTAACCTGGTAGCCACGAGCCCATCTCGAGTAAGACAGGCTCTGGTCAGCTCAGCCTGTTCCTGCCTGCAGCTCAGAGGTTTTTATCTACCTGCTCCCTGCATGGTGTGAGGATAATCATCCAAAGCTGAGTCTGAGAGAATGCTCCCGGGATGGAAGCACACAGCTTCCCATCAGCCTGGATCAGGACATTCCCAGGCAGCTGCGTGGCCTCGGAGGGGCCGTCTGTGGTGGCTCAGCTGCCTGCCAGCCAGGCTCTGAGTGGCCAGGTCCTGCTGGTCTGCTCTCTCCCGCAGGCTCTCGACGGCTTCGTGCTGGTGGGGACAGCAGAAGGGCGGATATTCTACTCCTCGCACACCATCCAGGACTACCCGGGCTTTCACCGGGTTGGTGGGACCCTGCCTGGCCGTGGAGAGCCCGTTTGTCTCATGTTCCCCACAGGGAGGAGGCTCTGCAGGGATCTCAGGGGCTGTTTGGGGCTTCTCCTCACCCTTGGGAATTTGGACCCCGTGCTGCCAGGCATGGTCGCTGGTGGGTGACGAGGGATTTCACCATAGGGGTGATCCCCAGCAGCCATGGGGCTCGTGGCCATGCTGTGGAAGTCAAAGCACCCAAATCCTGCCAAATCCCACAAGGCTCCAGCCCCCTGGGTCCCCGGGTCACCTGGAGGGCACAGGATCGAGTTTACAGGGATGTGGGACTCACCTGTATTCCTTCAGCCACACACAGCACCTGGGCTAGATGAGATCTGGGCACGGGGAGCAGGTCCCAGGGTGTTGTTCTCTCTTGGGAGGGGTGGCCTTGCTGCTGTTCTGCTCCCAAATCCATGTTTTAATTAATTTCTTAGGTCAGCCCTAGGATTTTGAGGTATGGGGACATCAGAGGGAAGCTCTCTTGGCTCTCTAGGCTTGTGAGGGGAAGGAATTCTGACCCAACGTGGGAAAGGGGTGCTTAGAGCCAGGCGTGCTCCCCGTCCCCACCAACGCCAGTTCTGGGGGAAGGTTTCCAGCCTCATTTAGCCAGGTTTGAGCACCCCAGGGAAGCTGGGGAAGATAAAACCAGCTGGGGGCATGCAAAGCATCCCCAGGGACAGAGCTCATGGCTGGCGCATCCCCTCCAGACGGACGTCGTGCACCAGAGCATCTTTGAGCTGATCCACGCCGAGGACCAGCCTGAGTTCAGGTGCATCCTGGAGCCGGCGGGCGCCGCCCGGGGCCAGCCCTCTCCGGCGGGTGAGGGCAGGCTGCCCCCCGGCTGGCACAGGGCTCCCAGGCATGCTGGCAGCCCAGCTGCCTCCTGCCCCTGGTGGCTTTTCCCCTGGATCCCCTCTCAGGGCCTCTCTTCTGCAGCGGGAAAGAGCCCTGGCTCCTCTGCTGCCATCCACCAGCCGGGCCGGCTGCCCCCGGAGAGCTCCTCCTTCCTGGAGAGGAGCTTTGTGTGCCACTTTCGCTGCCTCCTGGATAACTCCTCCGGCTTCCTGGTGAGCACAGACCCTCCCGGCAGGATGGGGCAGGCTCAACACAGGGGCGAGTGCCACCACGGAAAGCACCCCCTGGAAAGAGCCCACGCTCCTTTCTGCCTGTCTCAGTGAGAGACTTTCCCTGCTTTGCGCAGGCTGGGCCCGTACCTACAGCCTCTCCCTGCGGGTTTTGTTCCTCTCCTCTCAGAAATGCTGAATCTGGAGCAAAAGCAAACGTTCCCCCACACATTTTGCTTGTTTTTTCTGTTAAAAGCATGTCTTAAGATCAGGTAGGTGGTGGTCATGCCTCCTCCTCTCTGCACTGGAGAGTGCAGGGTGCCCAGAGCAGCTGACCCATCCCTGGCAGTGTCCCAGGCCCGGCTGGACACTGGCTCTTGGAGAAACCCGGGATAGTGGAAGGTGTCCCGGCCCCTGACAGGGCGTGGGGATGAGATGATCCTTAAGGTCATTCCAAACCCAAACCATGCTGTGATTGGATGACCCTGTTTACACCAGCTCTGCAGACCTGCTCCCCGTGCAGCTCTCTTCCTTCTCACTTTTCTGCACGACACCAAGCTTTCCTTCCCTTCCCAGGCTTTGAACCTTCAAGGCAGGCTGAGATTCCTTCCTGGGCAGAAGAGAAGGTCTGAAGATGGCTCTGCCCCGCCGCCCCAGCTGGCTCTGTTCGCCATCTCCACACCCTTGCAGCCCCCGTCCCTGCTGCAGATCCGAACCAAGAGCACGATCTTCAGGACCAAGCACAAGCTGGACGCCAAGTAAGCAGCAAGGTCTCCAGTGCTCCTTCCCAGCCGTGCCAGCCCAGCCTCTGAGCTGCCTTCCCCCTGACTCTCTCCAGGATGGCCGCTGGAAGTGAGTGCAGGCCAACGTGCGGCTGGTCTTCAGGAACAGCAAGCCTGAGCACAGCGTGGTCACCCAGAGACCCCTCGTGTACAGGCCGTGGGCTTCTGCCGCAGCTCGGGGCTCTCCTGGGGCTGGATTTGTCGTTGCTGCTTGTGTCTTCTCAAGGAGCAGCCGTGGGATTCTGTGTCTGCGAGGGGGGATAAGATAGGGGCTGGTGTGTGGGGGGCTCTGTGGGTGTGAATGCGTAATTCACACCAATTCTGGCTGCAGAAAAGGGGCTGTGGCTCACAGGGGTCCCAGCTCCAGCCACAGTGTCCTCCTCTTCCCGCCCTGCAGCGATGAAGAAGGAGGAGAGCACTTGAGCAGCGCTCCGTGCGGCTTCCCTTCACCTTTGCTATGGGAGACGTGCTTCTCTACCAAAGCGCTCACCCTCTCCCTGGCTTCCCTGACCTTTTCCAGAGCCCAGGGCGAGCCAGCAGGTGCAGGGAGCCCTCCTGCAGCCATGCGGGGTGCTCCCAGAAGGACGGCATCGAGCCCGGGTCCCAGCTGGGCCCTGCGGTGCGACGGGACTGGGCAGCGCTGGCCTCCCACCCTGCTGCCCCTCCCAGCCCCGCCTGCAGCAGCGCTTCCCAGCTGGGGGCTGAGTCCCTGTCCGGGGCGGGAGGGGATGCCTGGAGCACGGGCACGGCTCCAGTTTCTCCAAGGGGCAGCAGCCTCCGAGAGAATCTGCTGGAATTGCAGCAGGACGACCCTCTCTTGGCCACCATGGGCTCGCTCTCAATTAGGAGTGACAGGAGCTGTACCAACGAGCTCTTCAGTGCTCTGGAGGGCCCGGGCTTGAACGCTGAGGACCTGGAGCTCCTGCTGCTGGATGAGAAAATGGTGACGGTCAATACGGACCCACCCCAGTCCCCGTCCCTGAACAGCAGCCTGGCCTGTGACCCTGTTCTCTCCTACGTGCCCAGCCCTCCTCCAGTGGATGAGCAGGAGGGAGGGCCGCAGGTCGGTCCCCTGCCAGGCACGTCCCCCAGCCTGCAGGGCCCTGCTCCGTGCCACGGGGAGAGCAAGGGCTCGAGGTGCCAGCACTGCCCTGGGCCTGCCGTGGGAGCAGCCCCTCGGTGTCGTGCCAGGGCTGCTCCTGGAGCTGGCTGAGCAGGAAAAGCTGTCCAGGGGGTCCCAGTGGAGACCAGCTGGGGAGGAGAGCGTGCTCCTCTTCCTCCAGCCAGCGCAGGGCACCCTGTGGCATGGGGTCCCCAGCTCAGCCCCCTGCCCGCAGCTGCAGGGAGACTTCCCGGCCGTGCAGCCCCTCCAAGGGGATGCCCACTGGCCCTTCTCCCTGCCCAGCCCGTGCCAGGACCGCGTGGCAACACCCAGCTGGCCGAAACGCCGTTCATCAGTGAGAACGAGCCACAGCCCCAGCTCCTCTCCGTGCCCCAGCCCCTGGCAGGACCGTGTTTGCCCGCTCCTGGGGTCTCCAGCTCAGCCTGGCGCCCGTGGCCCCAGCCAGGAGGGGATCTCCCAGCGCCAGGGCTGTTTGGGCTTGCCCCCACGGCGCTTCAGCCTGAACGGGTTCTGCGGCATGGTGGGCGCTCCTGGGAAGAGATGGCTCCGTACCCCAGGTATTCCCGCCGTCCCTACCAGCTCGCTGCTGGAAAGCAGCTGAGCCCTGCTCCCTGCATGGCCTGGCAGCCTTTCCCCGGCCCATCTGCGGGGCGCTTTGGGAGCAGCCCTCTGGAGACCCTGCATTCCCATGGGACATGCGCCTCTGCGCTGGGCCAGGAGGGCAGGCACAGGGTAAGGGCCTTGCCTGCTCTGGGATCTGCCCAGCCAGGGCTAACACCCCCCTGCCAATGCCTCACTGCTGTTCTCTCTCTCTCCTAGCCCCATCACAGCTGTGGCTCGCCCAGCCCTCCCCCAGGACCGCCCCAGGACGTCGCAGTGCTGGGGGGCAGCCTGGCACTGCCCTGCCAGCCTCAGCACCGGGCAGCAGCGCTTCCAGATCCCCCCCACTCCTTCAGGCTCCAGGAGAGGCAGGGATGGACAAAGCTGCAGGGGAAGGAGCTGCCTTCCAGCCGCAGATAGCAAACCTTCCCTGCTGCTGGGCACATCCCGCTGATGTCGGTCGCTTTGGCTTGCCCGGGGCTTTTCACCCTTTTCCCAACTCCCCATCGCCCCTCTCCCTGCTCCCTGCTCCCTGTTCCCGTGTTGGTGCCCCCAGCCTGCGCAGGGACAGCAGCAGGGCTGCAGCACACATTTCCCACTGCGCTGGAGTGAGCTGGGCTGTGCTTGTGGGTCAGCCCATTGGTCAGCAAGCAAAGCTTCTCCAAAGCTTTGTATTCATGGGCACGATCCAGCATCAGCCCCACGTGTCCTAAAGAGGTGTTTTCACCTCTGGTGTTGAATTTCCAGCCTGTGGCTATGGCCACGCTTTCCAGATGTTCTATGAGGAGAACGAGCCCTGTGTGGTGTTCCTGTGCTGCTCCGGTCCTTCCCCACCCAGATTTCCCTGTGTCCCAGGGGCTCCCAGTGTTTGGGATCTGGATTAGAGCTCTTCTAGTGAACACCCCGGCCTTTGCTGAGCTGTACAAACCTGCCCATACTGGCTGCCAAACTGGTTTCCTCTGGGCGCCGGCCTCTCAGCCTTCAAGTCTCAGAGTTTTCAGTTAAAAAAAACCCCAGAAATTTCAGGAAGATAAAGAAAATAAGTATAATGCCACTTAACTGTAAGTACCATAGAGCAAAACCCCACAGCCTGTACGTGTGTATATAACATGAGCTGACAGATCCGTTTCCATGCTGCCCCAGTGGAAAGAAGGAACAACCTCGCTCCATCCCAAAGCAGCGTCCTGTGGAATGGGATGAAGAGGTTGTTCAAAAGATCAGCAACACGGCCACCCTCGAAGAAACCTGACGACACTCTTCCTTCCTCCCGCTCGCCCAGCTCTGGTTTGGATCCCCGCTGCTTTTGTTTCAGTGCAGGCTTTCGGGGCTCCTCCCCGATGTCTCCCCTTGCTGGCTGTGTCTCTTCCCAAGCCACAGCATGGCAGGGTTTGCTGGCTGCAGCGCTGGCCGTGCCGCTGGTGACCTGGGACACGGTGGGGTGGGATGGAAGGGGTCCTGAGGAGCGCTTGGAGCCTCTGGGATGCGCAGAGTCTGCCTGCCAGCTCCTGCCAAGGACCTTGGAAAGGAGCCAGGAAATCTGACAGAGAAGGGTGAGTGTATTGAAAAACATGTGCAATGTTTGCCTATTATCACAATGCACGTCTATAAAGCTGCATGTAGGTGTACTGAAATATAAAGTATGTGTATTTATAGAGTGTCTCTGTATAGCTTCTAGTGTGCAACAGAAAACGTCTTTTAAGGCAAATGATTCTTTTCCCCTGCACCGTTGTTTTTCAGCCTGGGAATTAGAAAAAACAAAAGGTTTGTTTCCTCTGAATGCTGAATTTTCCAACATTACCACCCCTACCTGGCACCTGCTTTTCCTTAGCAAAACAAGGCAGTTTTGTAACGTTTGTGAATTTTTGATGGAGATGTGCTGGGAGCATTTGATCCTTCGTGGTTCCTGTGCCCTCCTCTGCCTTTCCCTCCCTGCTCCTTCAGAGGAGTTGGCTCTGGGCAGCTCCACCTGTCTGTCAGATCAACTTAACATTTACGTGACTATTTGCAGCAAGGGCAGGACTGCTGGCAGGCTTTCTACAAACTTTTAATTCAACATCAGTCTCGAGACCGGGAGAGACAAAAGAGGTGTTGAAAGTTCGTACCAGCACACAGAAGACAAAACTGTCCAGGTTGCAAGGTTTCTAAAAAGCTTTCTAGCCAATAGAATAATGCAAAGATATTGTCATCATTATTTTCTGGACCTAGGACAGTCTGATAGGAATGGGCTGGAACTTTCTGTATTGTTTGATAAATGTGTGTGCCTCAAAAATAATCTCAAATCTCAAGTGCCATCTCAGAATCAGAATGGTTTAGGCTGGAGCCTTAAGNAGCTCTCTCGGACCCCCTTTAGGTACGGGAAGGCTCTAAAATAAATGTTTTTAGTTCCCCTTTAACTATTTTACACTGAAATTTGCTTCCATTTCCTTGATGGGTTTAGAAAGGTATCTATTTCATAGTGCTTGATGGGGTCAGAAAGGTTGATACTGTATATTCCTTCCCTTCTGCTGACACATCCCCATCCCCTGTCCTGACACGGTGGCTCTGCAGCTGTGAGCACTCCTGCCCTTGCTGGCAGATGTCCTGTTGTTATTACATTGCTGATGTCTCCCAGATGTCTTTCCACCGAGCCGAGGAGCGTTCCAGGCTCTTTGGTGTCACGGTGTCCCTTCTCCGCTTTAAAAAGGACTGGCCATCCTTCCCAGTCCTTAATTCCCCTTTTCCTGGCCAGCTGTGGCTGCTAAACCCTCGAGTGCTTGCTAAACCCTGAAATTCATTTAGGAAGATTTCCAAGCTGAGCAGGTGGACCAAGTGTCACATCTACCTTGCACAGGGACGGGCTCTGTCATGGTGCTGGCTTCCAGCCCCAGCTGTTACAGCCATCTCTGGTGGGTTTGGCTCTCCAGAGGAGGAAATATCTTTTTCAAGCTTGCCCAAGAACAGTTTGCACCTCTGAGCTCGCTGCCTCCTTGCAGGATGTTCCATGCCAGAAACCCCCTTTGGCCAGAGTTTGAAATACCTCCAGCATGAAAAATCCCAGCCCAGGCTGATGGTGGCCTGGCCACACAAGGGGAAGGGAGCTCTTGAGGGAGGAGAAAACCCATTTGCACCATGGCCCCTCTGCGCCGTCAGCAGCTGGGATCACTCTGCAGAACTCCCAGCCCGGCAGGGAAGGAGCAGACAAACTGGGAGCTCTGCACACCCAGTGGGGCAGCTCCAAAGGGGACGGAGCCGGGCAGCCCTCGGGGGCTGCCTGTGAGACGGGGGGAGCTCGGCCTTCCCTTTCCCCTCAGCAGGACTGAAGTCCCCGCAGCGAAGGAGGCTTTGAAGGGACGTGGAGGGGAGGCCAAGCAAGGCTGTGGCAAGCTGGGAGAGAACAGGCCGAGCATTACCCACGCCGGCTGCGCTCCCGTGGAGGTAATCTCATAGTTATTTTAGTCTCCAGCTGGGATGCAGCTCTGATCCCAGCTTTTGCAGTACCCTGCCAAACCCAGGCTCCAAATCTGCTCTCGCCGGCTCTGAGCGAGGCGGGACCGCGTGGGGAGAACCTGCCAGCATCAATCGAGGGGAAAGACCTTTACACTGCTCCCTCTCTGTGCCCTGCTGCCCATTTTGGGGCTCCCAGGAAGGGGCTCTGGGCCTTGGCCTTGGTGGTTTGCCTTGGGGTTTTCCCCGCTCTCCGTAATACTCAGATTTAAAGACAAAACCGGAGCACTCGGCTCCGTGCCTCCCTCTGCTGAGGGGTTCCTTGCTCCCTAAAAACCACACCGTGCAAACGTGGGAGCTCTCTCCTGAGAGGTGCTTGGCTTGGGTCTGTGTCCTGGAAATGGGTGAGAAGGCTGCAGAGAAGCTCAAATCTCAGCTCCTCCCTGTTCATCAGCAGGGCTGGCCGCCCCTCCAGCAGTATTTCTGTGCCATCCTTGGGTCTGGAGTAAGTTTCCAGGGTCACACTGCCTACTTGCCTGGCCTCAACCCCCCCGAGAACCTCGAAGACCCACAAGGATTTGAGTCCCTGCCCAGTTTCCACTGGACAGCGCTTTGCCTTGCTGTTCCCAGAGCTGCATCAGCAGACGTTCCTTGGAGTTTGGTTCACTTCCTTGCTTTCGGGATGGAAAAGGAAAACCCAGCTGGTCTGGGGGGAAAGGGAGGATGGGAAGGCCTCTGTTTAAAGCCAGCTTTGCTTTCCCTACCAGTTTGTTTTAGGAAGGCTCCACATGCCTTGAAAGAGATTAAGTGTGGCTCCAGGGGCCGTTGTTGCGGAGAGTGAGTGCTGGAAAAATGCAGATTTCAGGGGAAGCCTCACGAGCTGTGACAATGCAAAGTACCCCCGAAGGGCGTTCGCTGAAGCAGAAAGACACTTGATTTGGAGCACATTACGAATGAGACAGGGGAACAATTTGTTTGCTGGAGATGGGCAGAGGATCAATTGAGCAGAGCAGGGGGCACAGAGCGAGTCAATTTGCAAAAGAGCAAACACAGAGGAGGTGGCTGCATCCCATCTGGCTTCCAGGGAGCCCCAGTGCCGGTGGCACCCCCAGAGGAGGAGGAGGAGGAGGTTTGCCTGCCCCGAGGAAGAGGCTCTAGGTGTCCCCTTGGCCCTGCTCTTCCTCCTGGTAATCCCAAGCAGCAGGGCTGGGATGCAGCTGTGCCGCTCCAGGATCAGCTCTCCAGGTGCTGTCAGCTTACTGGGCTGCAGGGGAATACTGGGAAACCAGACCCTGAGCATTGCTGGAGACAGGAAAAGGAATGATGCCAGGTCCATCCGTGGGTTTTGGGCCAAAGGGGAGGGCTGGCTCCTTTGGAATTGAATTTATCTTCTCACTTAGGTAGAAAGCAAAGCACTCTGAACTACAAAACCTTACTGGGTGCCGAAGTGAAATTCCTTAAATGGGAAAACATCTCAAAAAACAAATAATTTGTTGGAGTTTTTTTCCTCAGAGTCCATCTGAAAGTGGCTGGGGAGAAAAAAGCAAGTATTAGAACTCCTTGGGTGTGCATGTTTTTGTGCTCTGTGGGATGTGCATGAGCTAACATCACAACGGTGAGGACCACACATGTCCTTCCAAACTTCAAATTTCATCACCTCAAAGCATATCCTTAATGACCAAAAGAATCCTTCTTCTGAAGAAAAGAGAGAAAGAGAGAAGAAAGAGAAACCAGCTGAGTGATCATAAGTTAAGCAGAAGATGAGAAAAGGATTTCACTGTCCACTGGGTGGTAGGCAACCTAGAATGGCTGGGGGGCTCGTTGTGGACACGCTTTAGTGGTGGGCTCAGCAGTGCTGGGGCAATGGTTGTGCTCAAGGGCCTTAGAGGGCTTTTCCACCCTCAGTGATTCCCCAATTCTGTGATTCTACTGCCATCCTGTGTCACTTGGTGCAGGCCCTGCCACAAGCACAGCTGCTCCTCATCTTCCAGGACCTCTTCAGAGGGAACTGAGGGTTTCATTCGACACAGAGAGCCACCAGTTTCCCCCTGTGGCAGCAGCAAGAAACTGCTCACAGTTCTGGGCAAGAGATGGGTGTATTATACACGGGACTGGCAGGGCTAGCCAGTATTTTCCTTTAAAAAACACAAGCAGAGAGGAAACCGGGTTTCAAATGCAACGAATGTTCACTTGAGGGTTCGTTGTTTCCAGGGAAAATGCTGCCATTTTCATTGAAACAGACATTTAAAATGTGCTTTGTATTGCAAAGGAAGCTGGTTTGGGTTTCTATGAAGAATTAGGTATTTATTTATGGTTATTTATTTATTTTTTATTATCATTAATTATTTATGATTACATACTGGAAACTTTAGGTGAGGAGGGAGGACTGTGAGGTGAGATGAGGTATGAACTGATCTTTTCCACAGGGAAGAAGGAGGAATTGGCGAGTTTACGTCACTTCGCTGTTGAGGGTGCTTCTGCTTTTCCAACAACACATCCCTGAAAAGCTTTCCAAGTTGGGCAGCCAAGAGCAAAGTCACCCAGGGCCACCAGTTGCTTTGGAAAGCTGGCACTGAAGTGGAAAATGCTGCACTCACCTGGCAAGTCCCTGGAGCTGCTGTCTGTGCACGGTCCTATGTGCTCGTGCGGGTTTCAGAAAAGGTGAATAAAAAGTGAATATAAGAGAAGAGAGCACATGGCCCTCTTGGAAATAAGGGAATGACGTGAACCATTCATGGCATCTCTCTGATCTGATGTGACAGCAGAGCACTCGAAGCAATGTCTCAGGAAACCAAGAATAGGCAAAATGTCTGCTTCCATCTCCCCCAGCCTGTCCCCTCCAGCTACAGCTGAGACACGCCCACAATTCACCCACTGTGTCATGCCTGGCAGAAGGGTCTGTTCCCAAAAGTGTCCAAGACAGCTGGAACGGAACTTGAGTCATGGCTCAAAAAGTGAAAACTCAGCTCTTCTGCCTGCTCAATTCGGCCTGGCAAGTCAAGAGAAACCATTGTGGCCAGCCCTGCTGAAGCCTTTTGCCACCCCACAGGCAATTGTTCTCTGTCTGGCCTCCTAGCAGGTGCGGATGCCACGTGGAGCAGGTGCTGGCGATCAGGTGCTGCTGTTCCTGTGCACCCTCTGGGGCTGTTTCTGTGTGGTCCAGAGCCACTTTGGCAGCAGCGACTCCGCAGCCCTGCTCGAGGAGACATCACCGCCTCCAGTCCCCTGGGAGCCCCCTGCCACCCGCCCCCTCACGCATCCCCCTCGTGCCTTCCCACTGTCTTGTCCCGGCAGGGCCCCCGCAGCCCCTCCGCAGCAAAAGAAAGATCCTGGGAGCCTGGGTATTATAAAACATCCTATATTTACTAAGTAATATACTATATACTACAGGAAACAAGCGCTATACTAAACTAAACTAAACGAAGAAACAGAAATCCGTGAGGATCAGGTGGCCCCAGCAGACAGAGCATTCCAGATCAACTCTGTGAGGATCTCCAGCATTTGAACAAGCTGAACCGTGACACACGAGGCCGGCCCTGCCATGCCCTGCGGAGCTGATCTTGCAGGCTCTCAAACATGGAAGGTGGTTCTGGCTCTACTGCCCTGAGAAGATACAAAGTCTGTAGAGCCAGGCTTCCAACGGCTACGCTGATGTCGTCCGAGGCATCTTCAAGGGCTGGAAGAGAGAGAACAG
>VWZN01007179.1:180664-193140 GCA_013396955.1 Regulus satrapa | reverse complement strand
TTTTTTTTTTTTTTGTGGGGGAGGCTTTTTTCCTTCTCTTTTGGTTTGTTTGCTTTTTTTGAAAACTGGAAATGCTCTGCCCAGCTCTGCAATATCCCTCCCAGAAACGGAGAACAAGCAGAAGATATGATTCTTCTATCAACTTTAGAAAATAACTGGATTTTTCTTTACTATCAAGAAAATGTTACTGTTTAAAATCCCATTTTTCAATCCCAAACCCTGTGTCTCAAACCCTGAAGTGCTGTTTGAAAGCTACAAATGGATAATTATCCTGCTACCTAACTTCCTGTGTTACTTCTAATAATTTTGCCATAAACATTTATCTGAATGTTTATTCCATAATGTTTCATCTTCCTTCTTGTGTGCCAGAAGCCTGAACAGTGCCTGTCAAATTCCCTGGTTTCTTCCTGATAGACCTGTTGCTTTTATGTGAAGATCAGGCAGTGCATTAATCATCCAAAATACGATTCATTAACAGTAATACAATACTAAATTACTCTGACAAAGAAGCCATTTCCTTTTCCTTCTGACAGGCTACAAAAAGCCCACTGGTTTGGATTCCTCTCTGAACTGCCCAGGATTTTTCAGTAGTTTGGCACCCACAGCTCTGCTGGAGGATGGGAACTGCCAGCCTTGAGTTCCCAGAGGGAGTGGGAGAGTCAAACATTGCACATTTCTGTAATAATGGAGGGTGAAGGGGATCTTCTTTGGCGATTTTCTGGTTCAATCCCTTACTCCACATGGAAAACTCGGATCTGATCTTGAAGTTGGATTGGATTCCTAACCAGTGAAATTTGGGGATCTTGAATGACACAATTTCACTGCAGCAGTGTCTGAGCAGTACCAGTAGGAAGAATATTATTCCTCCTCTGCAGTCCAAATTTCCTTTTGCAAGGCTGCACCTTGTTCTTGGTGCCTCTTCCCCTTTCTGGAAAGGTCCCTTAGCTGGGTCTGAATCTTATTTTACCTTTGGCATGTTCTTCAGTTCCCTGATTACCTTCAGGCCTTTCTCCCCTTGTGGGGTGGCATTGATAACCTGCAGCTGCTCACCTAAAATTAATATTGTACCGCTCATTTGATGCCTTTAAAATAAAAATGTATCTTATGGTTTATGATCCTGAGCAACTCCTCCCTTCTTTTCACACACCTCTCTCCCAATTTTAAGATTCAAGGTTTTTGAGCACATTCTTCCTTCCCTGTGTGTTCAGAATTATGGTTACAACTACATTATGCAATCTGTGGATCCTAAGGAATGGCCTTGACATGTGGCTTTTAGAAGTTTTATTTTATAAGCACTGTCAGTTTTCTGAAGTGTATTTTGGGTTTTTTTTCCTCTCTGTAACAGGTTTTAAGAACAGAAAAACAATCTGAGGCTGTTGTGTGTCCATGAATTCCTCTCCGTCTCTGCACAGGGTGAAGGGCTCACCTAAAGGAATATTCCTTATTCTCCTCACTAATTGCTGTGATTTTAAGAGAGGTCTTTGCTAGAAAAATGCTAGAAAAATTCCTCTCTGTCTCTGCACAGGGTGGTGGGCTCACCTAAAGGAATATTCCTTATTCTCCTCACTAATTGCTGTGATTTTAAGAGAGGTCTTTGCTAGAAAAATGCAGAAAAATCAGATTTCTCCTTCCCAACTGTCGAGGCTTAAAATGAGTTTAGATCTCCAAAGAGGCAGAGGCAGCTTTTTGCTCTAAGGCTGTTTATTGTGGTAAAGCATCCATCTGAAGGCAGAGTTTGGAGTTGTTAAAATCCATGGTGAAAGCCTCCTGGCGCAGAGTCCCGTGGGGCAGAGGTCCTGACAGCAGCTTCAGGCAGGGCTCTCACTTGGCAGAAGCTCCATCAGCAGCTCTGTTCTTCTTTCTTCTTTTCTGTTGTGTGTGATCTTCTTTTTCTTCATCCTCCTCCTCAGCTGCGGCCTGCTCTTCCCCCTCCATCCATTCATCTCATCCTAATACAGGGGTTTTTATTCACAAATTGATTAATCAACTAAAGCCATGATTCCAAGCATTCCCTCTACACCTATCAAAACCAATTACAAAGTATGAAAAGCACTGTCAGTTCTTACATTTATTTATGCATGTTTTCTATCTATTCACATAATATGATTCTATCTGTTCTATCTTAAAAATGCAAGCAATATTCTACGTACGTAACTATATCTTATTCTGTAAATGGCTCTATCTTATTTTTCTAATACCTTAGAGAAATAAAAGCTTTTAAAAGCTTAGTAAGCCCTGAGGCCCAGTTGTGTGGCCTGGCTTCAAAACATAGCAAAAACATAGCAAGAACACAGTTTGTGAAGAGAAAATAAGATAAACCCATTTACGTTAAAAAGAGAAAGTGTCTGCATAGAATTTTATTTGCATTTTTGAGATGGAACAAGATAGATTCATATACATGGACAGATAGCAAATATGTGTAAATAAACATCACTTTTTCTTATGTGAGAAGTGAACTTTTGATTGGTGTAGCAAGAATGTTTGAGAATCTTTTAACTCATTGGTCAATTTATGAATAAGAATCCTCTGTATTGGGGTGACAGCATCCTTGCATCTCTGCTTCCCTGTTCCCTGCACCCTGATTCCTGCTCCCTGCACCCTGTGGAAAAGGAGAAAAGTCGACCAGGGACCCCCAGGGACATTTGCCACACGAGACCCCCGGCCTGGGGACTCTGACAAAGCTTTCTCATCACAGAACCTGCTATGATGGATTTTTATTTTATGGACTTTATTCACACAGAGCTCAGCCTTCAGGTGAATGCCTTTTTGCAAATAAAGCCTTATAGCAAGGCACAAATGCCTCAACTCCTTTGAAGAAACACTAACCCACAATCCCAAACAAACACACACTCTGTAAGAGTTTGAATGGGAACAGAGAAGCCAGATAGAGCCTAGAAAGAAAACAAGAAAATGGTTGAAAGGTCTTGTGCTAACAAGTGTACCTGCCAGCTTCTTGTGCTTCCTTTCCCTTGTGTTTGCTGTAGACTTACAGTGCTTTGCTGTGTCTGCCAGCAGTGGAAAAAGGCAAATAAACTCAGCTTCACTGAGCTTTGAGGAGTTTGTAAATGAATCACAGCATCACAGGCTGATTCAGGTTGGAAGGACCTCAAAGCCCATCCAGTACCCCCCCAGCCATGGCAGCGACACCTCCCACTGTCCCAGGCTGCTCCAGTCCCCGTGTCCAGCCTGGCCATTCCCTGTGTCCTGTCCCTCCATCCCTTGTCCCCAGTCCCTCTCCAGCTCTCCTGGAGCCTCTTCAGGCCCTGGCAGGGGCTCTGAGCTCTCCCTGGAGCTGGGGAGCACCCCCAGCTCTCCCAGGCTGGCTGGAGCTTCTGAAAGGAGGAGCTAAATGGAAATTCTCTTAAAACTGTAGTCACAGGTGAGAAAATGACACTCATGGTTCAATATGAACCAAGGAAATGCCCATTCTTTATTCACACAATTTATTTTTATACAGTTTTCTCAGAGCTCGTGTCTGACTCCAACTGGTCAATGTTTTCTTGCCAATTTCTCTATTGGTTAGCAGGAGGTGTTTTACTTGTCTATCAAACCTTTCTTTCTTGGTTAGTTTACATATTTTGTCCGCTGACTCCCATGAAACGGATGTCTTGTTTAATGCAGCTACAGTTGTTTTCCACCCAGGAATAACTTGTTGTTAATGAACCCTCATTCTCAGGTTGCTAAATTTTTGTGCTGGTCAAAAAAATGAAGGGAAGAAATGTGGGGGTTTTTTTGGTTTTTTGTTTGTTTGTTTGTTTGTTTTTAAATCAGTGAACTTTGGCTCAGCCAAAGCCCTGGGCTGTGAGTGTTAAACTGAAGGAAGGCAGTGCCAAACTGTATAAATGTGACTGTCAGGTTATTTGGCTCTAAAAAAAAAAAAAAAAAAAAAAAAAAAAAAAAAAAAAAAAAAAAAAAAAAAAAGAATTATGATTTAAAGCACTGCCTTTATTTCCTTATTTCCTCTCTTTGCCTTGTCTTTGCTGTATTTATTATCTTGCCGTGTTCCTGGGTAATGCTGATTGTGCAGTCCTGGGTCAGTGTAACCTCCTGGGCTGTTCAGTGGTTTTTTAATTATTCCTAAAAGAATGGGAGCTGTTGCAATATCCCTTAAATATTCATGTGGTATTCCTTAAAAACCTCTCATAAATGCTTTAGATCCTCTAAGCTAAAATGAAGGGCAAGCAGTGAGATTTGGAGAGCTGGACATCTTTTCCCAGCCAGGTTTTCCACATTTTCCCCATTTGCAAAGATAGGTAAGAATTTTCTCCATGCTGCAGAGCTGAGAAAATAAATCTGTCTATCTCCTGAGATGCATAAATATCTCAGCAATAAGTATTGTAGAAAAGCTGATAAATATTGCTAAAATTAATATATTTGCTGAATGAAGTTGCCACTTTTAAATTCTTAGACCTGAATGAAATAAACAGAAATTGTTAAACTTTTGCTGAGAAGCATTAGCGGATAAATGACTGGGGTAGGATTTAGAGTAAATTAAGTGTTTGTTTTCTTAATTTCAAGTGTTCCTGATTTCATTAGACTGAGCAATTTCCACAAGACTTGATTCCCTGGATTTTTGTGTTTATGGGACTGGTGTGTGTTTTCTGAACTAAAACGAAAGAGCAGCCTCTGCTGGCAAAATCCCCAGATGAAAACAGCAGCAAAAATTAATAAAAACCTACCCAGCCTTCTAGAAAAAGGTATTTTGAGCTGCCTGTACCAGCTTGTGGGGCTGAAAGTGTGAATTGAACAAATAAAATGTGCAATTCTCTGCAGGATTTGATATTCTCTCTTAGGTGACCTCATGGGCTTAGTTCAACCTCCCCTGCAGAAAAGGAAAGTTATATTCTGGTGGGGGTCTTTTTTGTTGATGTTGTTGTTTGTTTTGTTTTCTTTTTTGGCTTTTTTATGGTGTGTCTGTGTTAAATCCTTTGCTCACCCGAGGTTCTGTCCCTGTGAGAGGTGTACCAGCACAGCATCCACCTTTGCCAGCACTGGGCTGAGGAAAAACTTTCCATTTTAACGTGTGAACTCACTTTCCACTGTGTCTGGCCCCGTGAATGTATATTTTTAGTCTTGTTGTTTGGAGGAAGTCTTCGTGTATCTTGATAAATTGTTGTCAAGCAAGGGCTCCATGCTTGAAGGCATTCCAGTTCAATTTGTAACAACTCTTTATTTTTTAATTTTTTTTTTTTCTGTGTGTGAATTAAAATAACCAGGCAAAAATCCCACTGTGCTAGGATGTACAATGGTGGGGTTTTTTTTTGTTTTTGTTTTTTTCTCTTAAAATTAAAAAACAAACTGCCAAAAACCTTATTGCTTCAAGTGGCCACTTCCTATCCTTTCTCTTTCCTTCTCAGGAAAACCAACCACCACTTGTGTTAGCAGCAAAACACCCCAGGAAATTTATTGTGATGTGGAAGGAACTGAATTCTTATCTTACTTAGAAAAATCGGCATCTGCAGCTGCTCAGATGAGAATAATGGATGGGAATTTGGAATATGGGAATAATGAATTCTAGGGCAGTAATGAATGTCTAGTGAACCATTCCAAGGATTCTAAGCCACGTTCAGATTGTTAAACGAGGCAAGATGAGTGAAGCTTAAATTATTGGGCTGAAACAATGGATTTTGCTGCTCCAGAAGCTGTTCTGTAAAAATCCAAGGCAAAAGGAGAGATTTGCTGCCTTTCCAGCCAAGCTGGGAGCCCAGAACGTGCCTGGGAATGTTCCTGAGCAGCAGGCAGTGGTGGGGAGAGAGATGAGATGCAAATTCAGTCCCTGTGATCTCTCCTTAGTAATGGTAACAAGCAGAATTAGAGGATTCTGCTAAAAGGTCAGAAACTTGCAGAACTTCTGGGAATTTTGAACGGCGAGGATTTTTAAATTTTTTTCCCCGTTTCTAATTAGAAGTCTCATCTCCTGATTTTTTCCCTTGAAAATATCCCACCAAGACATGACTCTGTATGCTAAGGAGAATGCATATCCTTGCTTAGCTTTCCCCCCATATTTCTTTTTTTTTTTTTTTTTTTTTTTTTTTTTTTAGGGGGGTTTCTTATTTTACACANTTATTTTTTAAGAGGAGTTGTTTAATTTACAGCAGCCTTTAATTAGTGGCTAGTTAAATATTCTGAGGGAAGGTTTTGTGTAGGGGAAAAAGCTGAGCCAGGCTTGCTTATGAGCACAGTGAACTGCAGGGTGGGCTGGGGAATAGATGGACCCTGGAATCTGCTGGAATCTGCTGGAATCTGCTGGAATCTGCTGGAATCTGGTGCAGAAGAAAGAAATAAAGGGTTCAATTCATATTTCCAGCCCAGAGTGGGAGCTGGGACAGACTCTGAGCTGCCTCAAGTGCCAGGGTAGGATCAGGAAAGTCCCAAGACATCAAGAAAAGCTTAAAAATGCTTTTCAAATCTCAGCATTTGCTCTAATGAGCTTGTAGAGAGGAGCTTTTTTACCTCCATAATCCTTCTGCTGTCTAATGTGAAATTAGAACTGAATGTGGCAGCAGGAAATAAAATTAACAAGTTAATTTGCCTGTGTCGTTTTGAGGCCAGGTGGCACTGGAAAAAAGAGACAGGATTTGTTAGTTGGCAGTGCCAGCACTGTTCTTCCTGCCACTGGATGGCAATGTTTGACTAAAAAAGTGAAATATTTCTGAGGAAATAAAACCAATTCCCTCTTTTCATGTCACGTCTTCCTTTGGGTCTGTGGCTTTCTGAAATCTGAAGAGGAGGAAAATAGAATATTGCTTTAAGCTGCAGCTGAATTTCTTTGCTCTGTTTGTTACTGTTATCCCAGCAGTGCTTAGAAACCTCTTGGGCTCTGAACTTCAGTGGGTTGGATGCTGAAGAAAATGTTGGGTGCAGTAGAAAATTCGCATTTTATGAAAGTGCTGGTTGCAGGCAGCTTCCTGTGAGCTCAGCACTGTGGAAAGCACAAATCTCAGTGCCCCCTTTTGCCTCATCCTGCCTCTTGCTAGGAAAAGCAGGTTGATAATTAGTGCACATTAATTTTGCCACAATGAATATTTATGATTGCACAGGTGCTTTAAATCCTGAAACCCTCTCGTGTGTCAGGTGAGGTTACGAGCGGTGTTTGTCAGACAGGATTAATTTGAGGGAAACAAATATAGGTTAATAGAGCTGTTTATTCCTGCTTAAATGGGGAATGTTTAATTTATGGTAGAACTCAGAACAAGTTTAATTGGGTGGGTCAAAGGGAGTATTTAATTTAGCATTGTGTCCTCAACAGGGAATAATCAAGAGTTTGGTAAAAAAGATCCAGAGGTCTCCTCTTTTAAAAAGCTTCTTCCAGAAATTTGTTGGAGTTGTATTTTGGTTTTTTTTTTGTTTTTTAGTTTTTTTTTGGTTTTTTGGTTGGTTGGTTTTTTGTTTGGTTTGGTTTTTTTGTTGCTATTTAAAACATCTCTTCAAAGGAGTTCCATGGCTCTATTACATTTTGTGCAAATGGTTGTAGGTTTTGGACTTTTGGTGTTGCATTAAAAGCATGTCAGAACCTTAGAAAAACCTCATTCTTTGTAGCTCTGCACTGCCGTCAGTCAGAATTTATGTGGATTATTTGGCTTTGGGCCAAGTCAGCAGTTGCCTGGGGACTCATTCTGTTTGATTTAGTTGCAAATGGCCAATGAGGAAGGAAAAAATGGATTTCCTTGGAGAAAGAATGAAATTCTGTGACTGTGTCTGGACCAGAGCCTGTTTGCAGGATATACTTGAGGAATCTGAACATGAAGGAAGAGACGAGGGAGAGGAGGACAGGTACCCACCTGGCTGAGCGGATTCAGAGGAAAGTCACAACTCCTTTACCAGGCTGTTTTTCCCATGGAAGGATTTCTTTTTCCCACTGCTCTAAGGAAAACCTGCTAATTCAAACCAGTAGCTAAATATGTTTGGGTTATTTCCAAAGATGAGATGGGAGCCCTGGAGTCTGGCAGCCAGGGCTGGAATTCCTGCCCTGGGCAGAGCCCTCTGGCCCAGCAGGGGCAGGCAGGGCAGGGGCCTCACAGCATCTCCTGGGGTCCCTGCAGGTTCCACCCTGGGGCTGCTGCAGCTCCAGGGAAAGCACCAAGAGCCTTGCTCTGCTTTCACATCATTCAATCCCAGACTGGCTGGGGTTGGGAGGGACCTCCAAGCCCATCCAGGGCCACCCCTGCTGTGGCAGGGACACCTCCCCCTGTCCCAGGCTGCTCCAGCCCCAGGGTCCAACCTTGGGCACTGCCAGGGATCCAGGGGCAGCCCCAGCTGCTCTGGGCACCCTGTGCCAGGGCCTGCCCACCCTGCCAGGAACAATTCCTGTATCCTAATATTCCAACTAAATATCTCCTTCTTTAGTTTAAAGCAATTCCCCTTTTGTTGTGTCATTATCCTGAATCACTGCTGTCTAATAAATTTAAGGCTAATCTTATCTTAGTCAAGCACAGAATTTCTTTCTTTCTTGAAATAAATGCTCCAACAGGTTCAGTATCCCTGCTGCAATTTAAAAGCGTTGAAAAATTTGCTTTTTCAAGATTTATAACTCCTCTTTTTACCACACAGAGGCTCAGGCAGTGTAGTTGTAAACTCAGGCTCACCCCTCCACACACCCCTGAGCACAGTGCAGAGGGGAAGGCAGTTTTCCATGGCAAGGGCCTTTCCTGGAATCTGGGGGGAAAAAGGTTTGAGGTGCATTTTCCTGTGGAATATGGACTCCAGTAAAATCAGCCCATTTGCCAGTCTGACTCCTGTTGAGGGAAATGTATGATTTTGTCCACATAAAAAATTGAAACTCTTCTCACAAATAATCAAATAATAATCTCACAAATTCTCAAATAATATCTGATGAACTCATAGCTCCTTCAGAGCTCTCCCTTTATGCCATGAGGTTCTTCCTTCCCTGCAATAATCTGCTCAAATGTAGAAGTGTCAGGGAGATTTTGGACAGATAAATTATCTTTAAATTCCATTGGGGCTGAAGATGATCCACTGTAAATGTGTCTGCTTCCATTTTCCTCTCCAGCTGTTGCACAGCTCCTGAGACATGGAGCAGGGAACTGGAAAAAAAGCAAGGGCAAGTGTTAAAATTTGTATTTGCTATCAGCTATGACACCACGGAAACATTTGTGTTTGAAATCAGAGGTGTTGGCAACACCAAAAGGACAGGAAAAGCTGGCATAGCACCAAGGATAACAACACTGAGTCTGTGGCTTGTGTTTTATTTAAGAAGTTTTTAAGTGATTGACAGTTATTACTCTTGAAAAACTTTCTGATATTCGTCCACATCCACCCTCTGCAGCTCGAAGGCACTTGGCAAAACCCTGTGGATGTTGGTTTGGTGGGATGTCAGCTCCTTTGCATCTGCATTTCAAGTCTCCTTGGGTTTACTCTGCAAAGAGGATCCTCTGCAAAGCTGTCAGTGGGATGCTCCAGGATTCCTGTCGTTGTGGAGCAAGGAAGAGAGACTCTTCTGCAGTTCTGAAATGTGTCTGGTGGAGAGAAGAGGAATGTTCTCCCTTTTTTGAATTTGGGAAGCATGAGGTGTGGGAAGGGAGCAATAACAAATATATTTGACATTGAGAAATAGAAGAGGCAGGATCAGACAGCTTTCCCCATGCTGAACCGCTGCTTATGGTAATTTCATTTTCCTATTAATATCTATTTATTCTGTGATGGTTTGGAGATGTTTTTCTGCCAGCTGCACTTTTTTCCCAGAGGATTTGGGAAAATCAGCCTTCCTGGTTGAGCTGTGCAGTGTCCTGCCCTGGGGAGATGCTGTTTTGGGGGTGATGAAGGCACCAGACTTCCCTCTGAGCCACAAAGAGAAGCTCTGCCCAGTCCATCCCATGCTCTGCAGTGCTGGAATTCCTGCTCCAGATTCATGGAACAAGAGTAGGTCACTTTCCCAAAACTTTCTTAAGGCTATTTTTCATTAAAAACACTGCAAGTGTACAATGGTTTTGGTCAAACTTCCACTCCCCACCTTGGATTAATTAAAAAGACTTGGTGATTAAGGGGAAAATTGATGCTTCTCTTTGATTCTGGGGTTTGGTGGGGATTTAAAAAAAATTTTTATTGGTTGGTGTTTTTTTTTTTTTGTTGTTTTTTTTTGGGGTTGTTTTTTTTTTTTTTTTGGTAAGGGACAGAATTTACTTGTCTGAACTCTGTTCCCAAGGAGAGAGAGAAAAAATCTGAAATATTTTAAAAGAAGCTTTCTTCAGAAAAAGCTCAACCTGCTTCATTTTGGTCAAGAGAAACAGACTGAAAAAGCAGCCCGAGCCCTTAGAATGACACCTCAGAACTGGGCCATTTCTGTAGGTGTTGTCACTCACCAGTATTTCCAGCCCAGCTGCATCCTGAGGATTTACTAATGTTAAAAACCATCTGAAACTGGTGATGTGTAAATACCAAAGGCGGGCTCTGTGACTGAGCACATGGAAAAACCTGAAGGGAGGATTCGGAGAGGATCTGAACTTCCCATGACCTGCTCCCTGTTGATTGCCAACATGGCTGAACTCTGAGTCTGCTCCTGATTGGTGGTGCAGGAACAAAACTTTAATTCTTTTACAATTAATAAAATAATAAATCTTGACTATTTTTAATCCTGCTGTGAATGCAAGAATCTATTGCAAAAATACTCCGTGTTACGTGTACTGTGAACATAACAAAAGTCTTTAAAAGGTGAAACTCCAGCGATGTAAAAAAAAGTTTTGCCACCCTCAAAATAAATTCCTTACCTATAAAAGTGGTTGTAACTTCTGCAGTTTTGGTTGCTCACGATCACATACTGTTGGCTGCATTGTTCAAACTGCACAGAGTGTTTATTTCTGATATAAATATATATGATATCCTGTTTTTCTTATCTGCTTGTGCTGGGGAGGTGGGAGAGCTCATCTTGGGAAGAGCTGAACAAGGTAAAACTCCCCGGAGCAGGGCAGGCACTGTGTGTGCTAATGAGGAGTGCAGCAGGGTAATTTTCCTATCCATCACTGTCATCTCGGAGCTGGGGGCTCTGGCAGCTGCAGGAACAGCTGTACCCCAGGTCCATTGTCCTTGTGACCACCCCGTGCATTTCCACAGCCTATTCATGGCGCTCTCAGGGCTGCAAAACTGGATGGTAGGGAGAAAAAAGATAAAAAATCTGAATATTCTAAATGCCACTGGCTCATTAGGCAGCGCTTCCCACAATGATATCTAATTTTTGAGAGTTCACTTGGCAGAAGAAAAGGCATTTGCAATGGGACAAGTGTTTCACAGCTTTACAAATGCGAGCACAAAGGGGGAGGAAAACTCTCCCCAGATGGATTTAATTGCTCCTTCTGCTCCCTGGGCTTGGTTTCTCCCCAGCTCCCGAGGGAAAGATGGCGAGGACAGGAATTCCTGGCGTGGAGATGCAGATGCAGGTGCAGGTGGCGCTGGGGAAGGTGGAGGATTTTCTGTGTGCCCCTGGTCCCACGTGAGATGAGATCTTGGTCGTGTTTCTCACCTGGAGCTCTGGGGTTTGAGCTCCCCCTTCCTCCTGGGTGAATTTTTCTGTTCTGTGCAGGTTTTGGAGTTTTCAGAAAAGGCTTTTCCAAGGCACATGGAACCCAGGCTAATGGCTGTGTTGTGGAGGGGATTTTTATTTAATTGAAAGAGGAAAAGAAGGTGTTGGAGATCTTTGAAAATAGATGTTTGAAAATTAAGAACTTTTGAAGGGGAAGAAAGAATGATTTAGGGTTAGGAGCTGTTCCAATCTAAATTTCATAATCTCAGGAGGCTGATCCCTGCTTTGCCTCCTTGCTCTTGCTTCAGTGAGTTGAAGATACTTAATATATTTCAACATTTTTTGTCTTCAGGTTAAGCACCTGCTAAACTTTCTGTAGGGTTTTATTTTGGTCCTGCACATCAAACAAAACTCTGTAGGCACTCCTCCTTTTCCAAAGCTCAACATTTTGATGCAGTATTTTGGCTGCAGAGTTCTCGTGGGTTTGATGAGTGTATTTTGCTTGGCAGTTGTAGGAGCCATATGGAGCCCTGCTGAAAGCTGAGACAGGCTCGAGACTTGGAGAGATAGTGAAAAAAACCCCCAAATTAAAATCTGACATAGCTGCTATTTCTACTTGGAAACTGGAGGGAGTTTCTTACATGGCGCTGAAACCTCAAATCTACATGGCAGTAGTGAAGAATTAATCGAAATGGAATATATTCATATTTATATTTCAATATATGACGGAGCACTGCATTTCCAGTTCCTCTGGTCAAAGGTTGTTTCAGTTGTTTGTGTGGCTCTCACCTCATTTATTATAACTTCATGGCAACCTTCAGAATTTAACTTCAAGCAATGACAGAATTAGTCAGAATTAGAATTAGAATTAGTATTTGCTTTATACAATTATACAATGTGGAGAGTATTGGTTAACAGTGCTTTTTACTTATTTATGGTAAATTTATTTCCTCTTCCTCCTCCTTTTTTTTTTCACTTTTTAAAAGTGTTTCTGGCTCAAAAA
>VWZN01007179.1:160077-180627 GCA_013396955.1 Regulus satrapa | reverse complement strand
AAAAAAAAAAAAAAAAAAAAATAGAGAAGCTGCTGAATCTCAAACACTCTTTGCTAACACGTAGCTGCTTTCATGTTTATCTGTTCCACCCCTCTCTTCTCTGGAAATAAAATTCTCTGTTCCACAATGAGGTCCAGTCCAAGCTGAGAGCAAAACTCAGAAGATGTTATAAGCATTAAAGAAATTTTAAAAGGATTGGAGAAAAAGAAAGTAGTGATGCTTTGGGATTTCCTGTGTCACTGGCTGTTGGCATATCCTGCCCCCTCATTTTCTTGGAATCTTCCTGGAAGTTGGGCAGACGTGAGTGGTGTACCTGAATAACGTAGATCATCAAAATAAATGGAGAGAATTATGCTTGTGTAGTATTTGCAACTACCAAAAGACACTAAACCCCATTTTTATTTGGGTAAACTCACCCACATTGGTAGGATTTCACACCTCCCACCAGCCAGATTGCTTCTGTTGCTTGTTGGTGCTGTTATTTTACACATCTATCAAAATAACAATTGCCACGTGTGCTCTAATGTTGTGGGTATTAAAACACAGCAGGATATTTTTGGCCTTCTGTAGTGATCTACTGCATGGTATAATCACAGAGGATACAGCATTACGGGTTAGGACTTCATCTTCCAAACTCAGTCCTTCATTTTGAGAAGATAAATGAATTATTTGGCTTGTGACAGCAAGGAAGCAGCTCTGGCTAAGCTCTAATAACTTGTGAAAATAAATATATCTGTGTGTTCTATGTAACAGGAGTGGAGTGTCTGTGATCCAGCTTAGCCAAGAGCCAAGTGGGATCACAAGGATGGGGGATTTTGCCACCTCAGAGGGGGATTTTTTGCTCTGAGGAAGGGCATATGGGACATGGACAGGTCAGATATTAGGAAAGATTTTTGAAGGACCTCATTAAGAGGAGCTGCTTCTAACAGATGTTTGTGGTTTTCATGTTTGGACATCTGGTGGCTTAAGAAAGAGGGAAATGTAAATGTCACCTGAGAAACACCTGTGAAAAGGAGGGAATAAATGGGAATATTCCTATGCACATGTCAGAGAATAATCCTGCTGATGGATGAATGTCTGTGATGTGTGCAGTCACGTATAAAAATGAGTTTTATTTTAAATAACTCTCAGAATGGCTGGGCTGCAGGGAGCTGGTTCCTATTTTTCTCTGTCATTCTTTTTGGAATGGTTTTCCTCCCATTTATAAACAAAAGGAATGATGGTTGGATCTCTTGTGGACAAGCTTGAATGTGACACCTGGAGAATTTCAGAGATAAGCACTTTCCTCTTACTTAGTTTTTGTCATACATTTATTTCTTCTGCTCCTCTTTTTGTGCCTCCTCCTTCCTCTTTCTTCATCATGAAAAGCTCAGAATCTTTTTTTTTTTTTTAAGTTGAAACTAAATGATGGAATTCCAAAAAGTCTGCATTGTCTAACAACATAAAGTTTTCTTTTTCTGTTTCACCATAATTTGTGTCACTGTTCTCCTTCCCATACAGTATTTTAAAAATGAGCACTTTGAGATGCACCTTGATGAACTTGCCAGCCCTCCCCACATACAGCTGCATGTATTGAGCACAACATTTAAATGATGCATTTTGGCACATTCCAAAGGCTCTCTAAAGCCCTAACCCTGGAATATTTGTGTTTTCTGCAACCAGGAGGGCCAAGGAAGGTGTCACTATTCAGCTCCACAGTAAGGATGGAAAGTTCACCTTGTCTTGTTCTGAATCCTTCCTGCTGAAACCTCTGCTCTGAGTGTGAATGTGCTGTCAAAAATTATCTTTATTAACAAAAGCACAATGTCAAATGAATGGGGTCTTCCCATTAAAACAAACTTTTCCCATCCCAAGGAGCGGAACCATCCCATCGTGGGGTATCCGCGGTGTCTTCTGAAAGTGGCTTTTAATCCAATGCATTCTCTCATCTCATTTCAGTTAAATTTCACCCTGATCTTGAGGATAATAAAGATGATACATGTTAATTATGCAATTAAAAAGTAACATGTCTTACTGTAATTAGTTAAGTGATCAGAAGCAGAAATATAAAAATATACAGTCTATATTTACCAAGCTGCTTTACTTTGAAAATAGCCTAAAAAACCCCCACAAGCTGATGCTGAAAGACACCCAACACAAATTAATTTATTTCCATGAAATAATTTTACTTGTAAATCCACTGCTATTGCTTCATTTTCAGATTTATTTCCTGGCTACTTATTTCTCCTTGATTAAAATATATCCTGATTAATGCTGAGCTGAAAGGCTTTGACTGTTCAAGAACTGACATCGCAATGAGTTTTTCAACTTGCAAAATCGCCTGGAGGAGATCTGCTCCTTCAGATTTGTGTTCTTCCCCCCATGCTAGCCTGATTAGAACACCCAAACACATCTTTCCACATGCATTCAAGCTCTCATGCTCACTTTAAAAAAAAATTAAAATTATTATTCATCAAGGTGCACAAAATAGAAATATTTCTGTGTCATTCAAGAGCATGGGGAATGTGTGTTCTGCTTCTCCCACTAAAGAATTCCATGGTTCTGGCCCTGCCAAAATCCATGTCCCTCATTTTCCAAGCTCAGCTTTGCCTGATGAAGCAGACAGGATCACCTGGAGTGCATCAGCTTGGAGTATGCGAGGGGATTAAAACCCCCAAGTCTCTGGATTTTAGAATTTACTGGCATATAAAATGCTAATCAGCAGGGAATTTATTTACAGCAGTGTCAAGGAGACAATATTAAGGCTCTTTGCTGAAGACATGTGTAAGTAAATAAATGGAAACTCAATCCAGAACCTAAATTAGGGATCAGTTATACAATTTATTGGGTGCTACACGGATTTAACTTGGTGGAGTTAATCTCTGCTGCACTGGATGTCAGGCAGGTCCTAAACAGTGTGTTTAGTGTGTTCAGAGAATAAATGAATAATGATTTATTTACCAGAAGATGTTTGGGAATGTTTCTCTTGGCAATCCTGCTGTGTTGTAAACCAATATATTCAAATATCTGCAGCCCCTTCCTGTTCTGGGGAAAGGTTTTTAATTCCCCCTGCTTGGTTCTCTCTTTCAGAAGAATCATTATGCCCCCATCACAATAAGAGTATTAAGACAAAGGAGATTTACAACATTTCTAATTATTGAACTTAACTGGAGAATAAAGCAGCAGGAAACAATTTCCTAATAACTGGCTTTCAACAGCTCTGCATTAAAGCTTAATGAGGTGATCCCTTACCTGAAACCACTCAGTTTTGCTTTAGATCAGAATAATCCTGAAGTGAAACTGGAGTCCACCAGCAGCTCCTGCCTCCCCTGGCTTTTTTAGAAGGCATTTGGGATTATTTGGGGAAAGTCGTTATTTTGGGTAAAGGGACATAAATCTATGGAATTGAAAGAGCTCTCATAGGAAACCTCACCAGAGAATCTGCACTTCATATTTAAGTATCACAGTGATGTTTAAATCTGTTTGTCTGAACCAGGCTCTTGCCTTTCTTAAGGAAAATTCCCTTTGCTCTGCTTTTGCAGCCCCTGGTAGTGAATGCAGTCAAATTTCCACCACGGGAGAGAATTTTGGGCATCTGGTTCTGCCTGGGCAGAGCTCTGGAGCTGGGAATGGTTTTGGGCATCAAAAATTGATCCCTCAATTCCAAGAGCTGGAGGCTCAGTGTCTTGTGCAAATTACTGAGTTCTATCAGGGGTTTGTTTTTAGTGTGTGTGATTTTTTTTGTTTGCTTGTTAATTTTTTTTTTTTTTATTTTGGCATTTTTTTTGAATTTTGAAGAAGAGAAGGTGAGAAGATTTGAGAAGAAGAAGGTGAAGAAGAAGGACAAAGCCAACACCCTAAAACCTCCATCTTGTTTCATATATAAAACCTTAAACTGTAAGTTTTCCACCCTTTGGTATCACACACTTCTATCCAAACTCCACCCCACAATCCCAGAGCCATCACTCAATTTTTTGGGACTTTCTCCATGGCCCTGGGTCAGCGCAGTGTTCTCCTGGGGGTCAGTGCCTGGCAGCACAGACAGTCTGAAACTCTGGACAGACCTGGACCTCAAGGGCAGAGGAGCCCCTCTAGAAGGGGGCTCTGTGTCTCTTTATTTCATCCCCTCAAATGAAATTCTCAAATGAATATTTCCATTTAAATCCGAGAAGGAATGTGGAAGGATATGAACCAGGTGGACTTCAGTGGAGTTTACAAAACTTAGTAGTAGCTCTCTATCTCTAAAATGTTTTCCATTTTTTAAATTTTAGGACTAATCTAACTCTTGGCTCATCCACAGTGTGGGAGACCTGGACTGAGCTACTCCTCCTGTCTCAGGGTGTGCCAACCAGCACCTCCTCACCTTCCAAAGAGACTCCTTGGCTCTTCTCTCCTCTGAAAACTCTTCCACTCTGCATTAACCACGCAGCTCCTGATCACATAGAGCCTCTCAGGGGCAGGACACACTCTTTTAACAGACTCTGGCTTCATTAGGGATTTGATTTCATGTCCTCTTGGTGCTGGAAAGTTCCTTTGCGGGGCTGTGGGTAGGAAGGTATTGATATTTCACTTTCCTCTCCCCTCCCTCATGCTTGGCTTCATGGATCTGTGTTAGTGGTGTCCTTTCCTCAAAGGCAAAGGTGACCCAGCAGCAGCCAAGAACTTGTGTGAATTTTGCCTCCATTTCAGCTGGTTTTTTGGGGATGAATGCTTCACAAGGAGCATCTGATGATCTCTTGATAATCAAGTCCATTGGTGATGGCTGCTTGCCTGGAGAAGTTGCTGCTGCCTGGTTGGATAAGCACTGCTTTCAGTCTGGAGGGCACTAGAGCTAAGAGTGGCAATTAAATAATAATTATGAAACATTACCTTTCTGGGTGATATGTGCCTGGCTTGTTTCCAGAAAAACACAGTTCCTGTAGGTGCATTCACTGTGTGCAGAACCACCCTTGGGGGACTACTCATGAAAAGACAACTGGGGCAAGCAGACAGGAGAAAAAGGGGGAATGTTAGCCCAGTAATAATTCTGAAGCATGTTCCAGGTCCCTGTAGAACAGCTTGTAAGTATTTAGGAGCTGTTTTGTCAGTAGCACCTGTAATTCATGAATATTCTGTGTTTGTAGCTGCCAGCAGAACGAGAAGTCCCTGCTCCATGGGAGCTGGACACCAAAAAAACCTTTTTATAAAGTGAAAAAGGAGCTGATTTTCCACACTCCTCTTGCTCCTGCTTTGCTCTTTTCCTGTGGGAAGACATGGTGGTGAATTGCTGCACAGCTTCCATCCACAAAAGCTGTTGGTTTTTTTCTCCAGGCATGATATTTTCTCAGCCCATCCGTTTCTCCAAGCGCACCCATCGCTCCTGGCAGGGAAATGCTCTGAGGGACTGAGAGGCTCTGCCAGCCTGGACCTGCCACGGTGGGAAATGATTCCCCCCACAGAGCAATTTTCTCCAACAAATCTCAGCTTCTCACGGGGACCAAGTTCTTTCTGGAGACTGATTTTTACAGGACACATTTTCAAATGGGTTGAAATTACAATTTATTTTCACAAAAGTTCACTCCTTGGCCTTTTCCAGGTGAGGTCCTCAGAGATAAGGCAGAGGTTGCTGTTGGTGGGAGGGCACTGATGCTGCTGTTGTGATTTAAACATGAAAACAAATCCCCTGTATCCAAATGTGTCACACTTTTGAAGATGCCTAACTAGTTTTGTTCTTTTAAAAGTCAAATATAGCTTTTAAAACCTCACATCCTCCCAAAAAACAGTGCTTTTGGGGAAGAGTTGCTGTAGAGGAAAGCAAAATATAAGCCAGAATATGAACAGGAAAGAGACCTTCAGGAAGGATTAGCCTTGCAACTCATTTTGTCCTTCAGATATTTTCTTCTTCATTTTCATTGCCAAGTAATAGTTATGAATAAAGAGTTTTTCCCCTTGCATACTTACCAAACCATCCTCTGGATAATATATTTGTAGCCTGCTGCTTTGTCTCCTTCTTTTTTCTGATGGAGATCCATGCTTCTGTTGCTTGGAATAGTCTTGCTCTCCTGGCTATTTTCATTTTACGTGTTTTATCTCCTTGGTCTGAGGTGTCCTTTGATCATCACGAACCTGTTTGAACCCATCTGGGCAGTCAATATTCAGTTCCGAGCTGATCCTGTTCCAGAAGATTCTGCACTGGCCCCACAGTATCACCCAGAGCTCACTGTTTATTCTTTATTTCAATTATCAGACTTTGCAGAAGCAGACATCCAGCGCATCTATGCCATATATTGAAGCTGTTTTAACATCTTATGGTATCTTGAATGACAAATCATAAAATGCGTTATCACTTTGACAGAGCACTGAGAGGCTCCTGCCCTTTATGGGGTTAATGAGCTCAGTTTGGATGTGGATAAAGTGAATAATTAGCGAGGATATTTACAAAGATGTAAGCTGCATAAAGGGATGACTTGAATTTTTAAATACTCAAATGTGGAGTGAGGGAGAAAACCAAGAAAATGACAAATATCTCAGTGTTTATGCTCGCTAGAGAAAAAAGGAGTTCCTCCCTATTCCTATCTTGCTTATGGGGCAGAGCTAATGAAAACTGCATCCCCTCACCAGCACTCCCAGAAGGAGGCTTCCTGAAGATGTAATTTCTAGGAGTTCACGGCACAGTCTGAAATTCTCGGAAGATTGTTTTCCCTTGCAGCAAAGCTTTTGGGAGTGATTCATCAGATCAAGGTATTTTCTGAATCCATAAAGGCAGGTGCAGCTGAAGGCAAAGTCACTTTGGTGTGTATTTACAGGTCTCCAGCTCCAAATGCGCTCTGGGTTTGTGTTCATCCACCCTCACCTCTGGAACAGCAAAATCCCAGCCCTGACACTGCCCTGAGTGCGGTTTGCACACGGTGGAGATGATAACAATTCAGAGTCTTGATAGGATCAGTTCTGATTTAGCCCTGACACAACAGCCCCGTGATGGATGGCTCAAGGAGCAGCCAGAAAATGGCTTGTCCAGTGCTATTAACGTGAGCCATCTCCTCGGTGTTCCTTCAACCCCTGACAGAGTGGGGGGCTTGAAACACATCCTGGCTGGCCCTGCAGCAGTGTCCTGATTCGGGGCCTTTTTGGGAGGTTTATTTGTGCAGATTCTGAGCACGCAGCAGCAGGGCTGTGCAATGTGACACATCCCATTAGCCTGAGCCCTGCACGCAACGGGCAGAGCAGAGCTGCTGCAGTGACGGTAATCAATTGGGAAGGTGTAGGGCACTGATGGCAATACCACTCTAGGGAAATGTTCTGAGCTGAATGTTGCAACAGATAGGCTGGGCTGTGCTTCACACAAAATTCAGAGCGGATGGATCTGGTGCTGCCTTGACTGGGAGGAGAAGTGGTTGCAGAATTGCCCGAGTCTGGAAAAGCATTTATCCTAAAGGTCTGGAGAAAAGGGCTGCAGCATTTTAGCTGGGGCTTAAATCAGCTTCATTTCAGCTCTGATTTGTGATTCCTGAATAGGACAGAGGGAGCTCCTTAATGATCTAAATATTGCCATGAGAAGCCGGTGCAAGGAAGGAGGAAGGTGTTTTCCTTGGTAGGAAGTTTGAACTCTAATTTCTGTGGTGCTCTTCCCAAAAAATGCACCAACAGGGTGGTTGATGAACCGATCAAGTTCTTTTTTTCTTTTTGTACTTGGTAGTGCAGAGGAAAAAGAATCCCGAATTAAGAGCTGTGCTGTAGAGAGCAAGGGGAGCAAGATGCCTTATCAGCAGCTGCCCAGAGGAGTGATAAGGGAGATGTGCCTCTCCTCAGCTGAATTCCTGACGAGACTGTGGCTGCCAGCCCTGCTCAGGGGCAGGGCACTGGGAGGAGCAGGTTCTGCTCCGTGACAGATGCTGGATGTGCTGGCATGGGAACATCACTGTCACAATCAGCAAAGGGATGCAGAAAACCAGACCCTGGTCCCACAGAGGAGAAAAAGCAACGCCTGTAAGATGTGTTGTTTGCCATACAGAGCATCCAAAACCTCTGGAATGCATCACACTCCAGCTGGTGCACTTAAATTCTGTCTTGGCATTCTGTGGGGTCTCTTCTGTGGCATGTCCTTTCCTCCAACAAACTCTGTGCTTCTGGGTAAGGTGAAAAAAATCTTGCTGAACCTGCAGAGAGGCTGTTTGGATTTTCTTCCTCTCTTAGAAAGCAAAACAGAGTGCAAACTGATTTAGAAATGGTGGACTTTCAGTAGAAGAGGTAAGATTTTTTTTGAAGAGGATTAGTGGAGGTGGTTTAGCGTCTGAGGGACACTAAACTGATGATACTGATTTTATGCATGTGCGCGTTTTAGGTTTATTCACTGCTAACCAGGTTCTTCCTATGGTTTGGCAATGCAGATGTGTTGTAGGACTCAAAAGAGCCACATGGGCCAGGAGCCTGCACGTTCTGAGCCTAGAGAAGTATTTTGGCCCCATCTCCCCTCTCATCAGATGAAGCTGCTGGAGCAGAACTCAAACCCATGCAATGCCTCTTGTTCCAAGCCCAGCACTTCCATTGCAAAGCTGGGCCATTACACTGTGGCAGAAAAGCCCAGTTGTTAGGTGAGGAACAAGGGATTCCAGGAGAGCTGGCCCCTGGCAAGGCCCAGCTGCACTAATTACCAAAGGAGAGGAACAGCCTTGCCTCTAATGGGTCACAGCTGTGACTAATAAAGGTAAGTGTGAAAAAAGGGCTGGGCTGGCCGGGTGGGGAGAACCCCGAGGAAGAGGAGCTGCAGGAGAAGGGCTGTGAGGAAGAAGGAATGATCCAGAGAGACACCAAGAGGAAGGGAATGAGGAAGAGAGTGGCTGCTGTGAAAGGTCTGCCATGGGCTCAGTGTGGTTGTGGTGGAGGCAGAGCTGCTCTTGGAGCCTGCAGTCCCAGTGGAGCTGGGTGAAAGCCTTCAGAGCCTGCAGAGGAATCCTTGCACTGGTGGGACAGCAGGAATAAGCAGCAGGCAGAGCCTGCAGCTGGAGCCTGCAGGCAGAATCAGGATGGCCCAGCTGTGCAGACCCTGAATAAACCAGGACTCTTCTCCCCTTGTTGAATGAGAGCCTGTGTCTTGGCTCATTCCTACCCCCAACCAGAGCTCTGCTGCAACATTTAGAGTTGAAAAAGCACATCTAGCTTTGTGGTACCATGGAAGTGAGGCAGGGTGCTGAGCAGAGCCATTCTCCTGGGAGCTAAAATGCAGGAGCAGCCTTTTTTTTTTTTTTTCCTTTTCCTTCCCCTTTTAATGTCTAAATATGCCCTGGTCTGAACCCTTCAAGGCTGCCAGAGAAGGGCTCTGCAGTTTCACACCAGCCCAAGGAGACATGAAGGAAGTGGCATGTGCCACTTTGAGGGGACGCTCTGGGAGGACAGCAAGGGCTGGGCACTCAGCAAACAGGAGGAGCAGCCTGGCGGCTCCTGCACAGCCAGGCTTGCCAGCACTTCATTCCTTCTGACCTCTTTGTTCTGCCCTGCTCTGGCACTGACACTTATCCAGCCACTGGAAGAGAAAAATAAACCCCAAAAGTAAACAAAACCTGCCTCTGCTGCTCTGCGAAGACATTTTTTGGGAAGATGGCAGCTGCACCAACAGGTGAAAATGAGCTCTTGCTGCTGCGATGAAGCTCTGATTTAATTTGGCACAAAATCACTTGCAAATCGAGCAAATGTGACTCAACCATTCTCCCTCGTGTTTGGCCATGTCCAGAAACTACAGGCACAGCTGCTCTGGTGGCCACACACAGCTCTAGTGCAGCAACAGTGAAAAATGAAACACATTCTCCTGCTCTTCCTCCACATTCCTCTCCACATTCTCTTCTTCTTAAGCCTTATTTGAATTTTAATTCCATTTAGGCTCAGTCTCACCAGGTAGCCGCAATAATCCTGCTCAGCATCTTCACTACAAAAACTGGGATTGCTGCATGATCTTCCTGTGCACACAAACTCTGCGTTTTCCATTTGGTTTCCATTTTGGTTTCTATTTCCATGGTTTTGTTTGAGGCAGTGCTCATGAGCAGACAACTGCCATGACTGTGGGTACAGGGATTGTGAAAGGCTGATGCCAGCACTGTGCCCAGCTTGGGTTTCAGGAATGATTTTTGGGCTCACAGAGGATTCTTGCAGCCTCTAAGGTTTCAGGAGAATCTGTGGCACATGACAGAGCCCTACACTGATGTGTACACATGGCTTTCAAAGCAGGTGCTGTCCCCAAAATGACACACCAAATGCCATCAGCTGTAGGCAGATGATTTTAAAAGCCAGGACAGATTTATTCCAAAGTATTGATTTTATGTGTATTTATATTTCAAATAAATGCATTTTAAATATCAACTCTTTTCTGCATTCTTCTGGTTTGTGTGTTACCTTGTCTTTGAACTCTCTTCTGCACTGTTCTTGCTTAGCTCAGTGCTGGGCGTTGACCTTTTATTGCAATGAGAAACAAGGCCTTGGGCAAGGCAAGTACAAAATAAATGGACCAAAGTAAAATCTGATGGATTGCTTGAGTTATAACATCAAGCTGCTAATGCAAATGTTATTCCTCATAAATCACTTCACTCTCCTAAACTTTTTCTGTCTGAGAGTAGCCTTTACATCTCAGAGCAGAATATTCACCGGTGATTAACACATATTAAATATAATTCCAACCTGCCCTTTTAAAGGGCTGGTTTAATTCTTCCAGAGGAGCTGGGAAAGCGTTAAGTTCTTGTCTTCAGACGGATCCTTGTCCTTCTTCCGTGACCTCAGAAAACAACCTGGAGCTAGTGGCACTGCTGTGCGTGTGGCTCCAGCTGCAGAGGCAGCAGTGCTGCTAACTGGGCAGCTCCTCTCAGAAAAACCCTAAAGAAACACAAGAGCTACAAAAAATGAAAACCAGTGGATTTTACCAGTGAGTTTCTTTCTGAGCCAGTGGACTAAAGCCGTGGTGGTGATGAATTCCTGTGCCTCATCAGGTGTTTGGGCTTTATTTCATTCTTTGAGTTGCTTCCCAAAGCTGGTGGGGCTGGCAGGAGAGAGGACCGTGGGGCAGTGCCCAAAGAGGACATCCAGCTGCTTCCTGCACTGATGCTAAAGCTGTGGGAGCAGGGGAAGGTGCTGCTGGCAGATTTACATCAGCCAGCTCCTCCTCCACTCCAGCGAGCCCCCAAGTGTGTGCTGAGAGAACACAGGCTGCACTAATGGTGTGGAAATAATAAATTTGGCTCCATCTTCTATGCTTTTCCTAATTTAGGGAAGGGAAGGCAGGATTTATGTTTATGCTGTTTTACAGAGGGTGCCAAACAACTCACTGCAGACAATTCAGACTTTTAGAGGGTTTCTATGGGAGCACCCTCCAAGTCAGATCCTGGAAAAGCCATTTTAGTCATGCTGAAAAAGGAGCATCAGACAGGAATCTCCAGAAACTTTATTCCTCCAGAGGACTCTCTGCTCAGTTCCCTTTGCAGAGATGAATTTTGAATCCCCTTCCAGCCAGCAGGATTTCCCAGCTGTGAAACCTTGAGTACAACAATCAGCTCTGTAACACATCCAGCACTGCAAGACTGCACTTCCTTCATCTCAGGAGGGAGAGCCTTTAATAATTTGGATAAGTTTAATAGTTAAATCCACTCCATGTGTATATGAGAGTTCAGGCATTACTAGCCCTGATTTCTCCCTGCACACACTGACCGGGATCCTGCAGTTTTCCTCCGAGGCCATGGAGAATTGTGCTCTTACAGACCAGACTGTTCTGAGCAGCTTTGGCTGATTCACATCCCACCATATGGAAATGTTTGGGATCTGGCAGAAGCAGCTGCTTGCAGCAGGGCATTTCCTGGCAGCAGGACTATGGGGAAACAGGCAGGGTGCTTTTAGGGCTACTGGAATAGTCACAGTTTGTACAAGCCAAGCCCTCACCTTTCATTGCTCCTCATCCTTCTGCAGAGGCCACTCAGCCTTCACTCAGTGACATCCATTTCTGGAGCACCACCAGCTTTGGAGCCCTCCTCAGCCTTAAACATGAGGTCCCTGCAGCCCCAGAGCCCTGATAATCATCATTTCCACTCAGCAGCCCTGCCTGAAACCCTGGAAGGGAATTGAAACCAGGGAAGGTAATTGCAGCATCAGAACTGTTCTGCCTCCAGATTTCCTCTGAACAATGAAGCCATTAATGACCTCATTAACCTAATATTTCTATATTGCCTAAATTAGGGTTTTGGCAGCCCGTGGTTGTGTCCAGTGCCCAAGTGACCTCTCTTTCCAGCACATAACTTCGTGCTTGTCATCCTGTTATCACCTCGTGGTGTGAACACCGAGAGGAGAAGGTGGGAAACCACTGTCGAACCACAGGGAAAAGCAATTCTAATGAAGCGGTTGAAAACAAAATTGGATCCATTTTGTTCTGGTCACCGGTCAGACAAATTTCCCTAATTATATTTGAATTTATCTCTCTTTTCCTCTCCACAAGCAAAGAGGCACACGAATAAACTAAAGCCTGCTCCTAGGCAGGTATAGATACATTCATTCCAAAGTTTTAAGACATTGAACTGATGAAACTAATCACCAAATATATTAAAAAGCTTGGAAATCCATTTGGGGAAATAACTCTAATAACTGAATGCTTGCTTACAGGTGGTACAAACCAATAAAGCCTAAAATAACTGATTTACAGCAGCTTTGAATTATTAGCTGCTGCCAGAGTTGGCAGTTTAGGTAAATTTAAAGAACTCAAAGTAGGTCTCAGTCTTCCTGAATTTATTATAATAAGTTTTCCTTGATGTTGGAAAACCAAAGTGCAAAGCTCACCAGTAAGTTAAATAAATAACAATTTGTCTTGATTTATACACAACAGCTCCTCAAAATGACACTGTTAATCTGTGATCCCTTTCTGTAGAAAGCTCATAAAGCTGACACAGTAAAGTGGTTTAATCAATGTTGATTTAAGGCAAGCAAGGATTTTTAAGGAGAAGAAAACATGGTTTTGTTCAGGTTTAGCCCAACAAGAGTCAGGATAAAGAAAAATGCTCATTTTGTACATGTAAAGCCTTCTTTAAGACTGGCAAAAAAAGAGTAGTTTTTAAGCTTAGGGATGAACCTCATAACAGCCAAAATAATTAGCTCCTAATAAAAACCAACCCCCTATTTTTCTACTGAAATACAGAAATAATAATATTTGTGATGCAGTGAGGGTTGGGCTTCTTCACTGATCTCTCTTAGGTCTCCCAACAAAAATTAAAGCCCAGGTGGTTCCTCAAGAACCCGAAAAGAAAATTTCTCCTCTAAAAGTGCTTATAAAGACAGAAAAAGATTTAAAAAATCTACTCATTTAAGCTAATTCCTTCTGGAATTCCTCCAGGGCTGAAGGTTCTGCTGTCCAGTCCTCCAAACCCAGTGGGTTTTTCTTCCATCGGGGTTATTGAATAGACAGATTCCTTCAAACAACTCCTTTGACATGTTCTCCCAAATTCCACATCATCCCAGACATGTCTCAGGCTATTTCCATCTCTCTCCTGGATAGCTTTGGACTCTGTCAAGTCCTGGCACATACAATACATTTATTTCCTGCAATATTGGAAATTTTCCTGCAGCAATTACTTTCAAAGACATTTCGATGTCTGCCTGTGTCTGTGGTGAATTCTGGGTTTATTAAGGTGGAAATCCACGTGAGATGAAGCCAGGGAACAGCAAAGTTCAGTCTGCCCTCACAGTGCAGATTTTCAGTGACCACACTCAGCTAATTCCATGCTTTATTCCCAGCTTAATTGGTCCTGATAATTGATTGTCCTCTTGTGTTGCTTTACCTTGTAAAGTGCTGCTACAGGTGAGTCTTTGGAGCTCTGAAATTATTATTTCTCCCACCACAACTGGGCATAATTATGATTTTTCAGCATTAAATAATATTGCTGTTCACTGTGTATTGTAGGAGCTTGTGTTAAAAATCTGCTTTCCATCAATTCCTCAGCTGAGACATGGAAATATGGAATTTATTTACCCCCATTTTCCTGTGTCTGTGCTGAGGGAATGCACCTGGTGTTTGCTCCCAGTGCCTGTGGGGACAAACCTGAGTTCCCTGGGACAGCTTCCCATCCATCCCTGATGGAAAACACCCTTTTTCATCCAAACACCCCGGCATAAACAGCAGCAGATGTTGGCAGAGCTTCTCAACCTCTGTTGAGCTCATGGCAAGGCTCCTCCTGCCATTCCCAGGCTTTGCCTGTGCTTCTCAAAAAGATGGAAAAAGGGAAAAAATGCTCTACAAACATTCTGGACTGACCCCCAAGGTGTTTGGGTCCCCCAGTTTCATCTCACTTTTCTCCCAAAGCAAAGTTGTCTGTGTCATCTGCCACCAACTTACAGAGTTTGCCATTTTTCGTGGCATCAGTTCTTGGGTTTTCACAAATTAAAATGGCAAGAGACCACAAAATATCACCTGGTCATAATTACCCATTAAGCAAAAAGCCAGCAGATTTTTTATTATTATATATTATGGTAGACATTTTAGATTTCTTTCCAAAAATATTCAAAGAATTAAATGGTACCCAAAGATTTGTGAGAAAAAATGAGCACCATGCAATGATTATTTTACAGCTGTCTCACTGCATTAAATTCCCCTTGCCCAATTGGGAGAATTTAATTTAATTTTATTTTATTAATTAAATGATTAATTTATCATTTATTTTCACCTGGAAATGAATCACCTTCAATTCTTATATAGGTATATATTTCAGAGGAAGCCTTCCGTGTGACCTGTTTTAAGTACACTGTTTTCAAATTAACATGAAATTAATTCAAAATGAACTTTTAAACTGCAGATAAAATAAAAACAAATAAATAAGCAAAGTAAAGAGCAGAGTTTGTCTCGAACCCTCGAGGTTCTCATAGTCCAAGGGAATCTCAGGGGTGGGATTTGGGATCTGGCTCCTCTACAAGGACACAAGGTCAGTTTGGAGATCAGCGCCACCAAGCCCTGACAGTGATCACTGACTGCACTGGCTATTTAATTTCTGTGTTTTCTTGCTCTGAAACCGATGCACATATTTCAATATTCTCAGGTCTCCAGTAAGGTGATGCCCAAGTGCTTTGCATGGACAAATTGCCACCACCCACAGCTTTAGGCTCCCAGAACTGTTGGGTCCCTTGAATTCTCCTTTCCTCTGGTGAGGATTGCATTCAGCACTCCAGCATGAGAAGCTTTTAGCTTCTCCTCTTTCTTGGAGAATGGTGGAACATACTTGTGAAGATTCAGATTTTGTTGATCTGTGAAAATTGGCTTTTCCTTTTAACCCCTTTGCTGCCTTCTCTGTTGGGAAATAAAGCCAGATGTGTTCCAGGACACACAAACAACTCCAGTTATCAGCATGGGGTCAGTCTGTTCCTCATCCCCTTGCTGCAAATCATGCCCTGACATTCCCTCATTTTCTCTGGGGACATCCTTTTAGTGCTGTGTTATTTTCCACCCCTTGGAGAGTATTTTCTGCAGTGTCCCTTTCAGGGGGATGCAGGATTTTCCTCCCTGGGTGCTCCAGCCTGACCCTGCTTGCTCCACACAGCCCTTCCAGACACACGTGGCTTTTCAGATGGGTTTAATTGAAGCCTCTAGGTCTCTCCTCAGCATCCTAATTCAGCTCTTTTTGCTGCTTCTGGAGGAGACTGCATTTTGTGGCCTTCGTTTTCCAAAAGCCTCCAATCTCCTAATTAGGCACAGGATGTGAGTAGCTGGAATTTCACAAAATCTATCAACATTTCAGCACCAACCTTCTGAAACTCTACCCATCAGCTTCCAAGGCTTTAGGTTTATAATTTAAAAAAAAAATCTAGCCCTTATTTTAGTAGCAAAATCCTGATGCTATTGGGCAGCAGAGATGCTGTGATTTTTCAGGTGTTTTTGCAAATACACACAGTGACTTTAGGAAACCCAGACACAGCTTTAATCTCTGTACAACATCTTTTATACCATTACTTGTACAGACTGAACTTCACACTGGCCGTGAAGAAGCAGAATTCAAATCACTCCTGGGATAATACACATGTGGGCTTGCCAGCACACAAAGTATGAGACATTTGAGCAGAGAGACAATAATTCTTCAACTAAGAATTATTTGCAAAATATGTGAAAGGAGCAAACCATCTGCTTGAAACAAAGATGGGATGGAACAATGGGAAACCTTCTAAGAGAGAGGGATATTCACAAGGCTAAAAAAGAGGATTATATTGCCCTACTAGATTTTAACACCACCCCAGAAGGATTTGTTGTAACCTGGGAACCAAGTATTACACTCTGGCTGACTGCTGAACCCTGGCTGGCTTTGATAAGGAAGATGTGTGATTGCAGCACATTTCTTGGGGGAAAAAAAAAGAAAAAAGAAAAAAAGAAATTAAACTGGTAGTTATCCAAAGACCCAGTTTCAATAATCTGTGGCTGAATGAGCTGTGGAGTGATGCAGCAGCACTGGTCCAGTGCCCTCAGTGTGGTAAAGAGAAGGAAACTGCTGTGAGTATAAAGCACATGGATGCATTTTCTTGACTTCAAGTGGGAGAAAAAAGCAAATTCCCATGGGAAAGGAATGTTTGTTGGTACCAGAAATGCCTGCAGAGTGCTGCTGTGCAAAGATTCACCTTCATAAAGGGGGAAGCAGCTGCCTCGAGGCAGAGCAAGAGAAAATCCAAACCAGCGGCACTCACTGTGGACACTTTTCCCTAACAACTGCATTTTGTGGTGTTTATACATGAAAATTCAACTGCATTGCTCCTGAGGGTGTTCCAAGAGGGGCTGCAGGCTCCAGGGGCTGGGCAGGAGGCAGGTGGGGTTTGGAAACTTGGGGGTGGCTGCTCACCAAGCCGGGGTGCTGTGAGGACACAGCAAACGCCTGATCATGCTGGCGATCACCCTGTGCACCCTCCAGAGCTAACAGTCCCCTCCTGCCTCATTAAATTGATATCTGGGGAGAAAAAATTGCTGCCTGTCATGTTCATCAAGGCTAGACAACCCTCGGTCCACATGCCTGAAATTAGCACATCAAGGCAGGGAAAATTAATTAGCAATTTGGGACTCAGCTGGTTGTTCTGAAGAGGTGAATTTTATGCGACCCTGGTCACACAGACCTCAGACACTGTGGGAAGAGATCCCTGACATTCTGGCAGTGCTAATTCAAACCCCCAAAACACCAGGAAAAGTGCATTCTGTTTATTGGTCCCCCACCTACACAGGTTATACTCTTCCATTTCTACTTTGTGCTCCCTGCCTATCAAACAAGAATAATTCCCCACTGGTGAATAGTAAAGTTTAATTAACATTTATGAAGTACTGCCTAATGTTCATGTGGAATTAAGCAGAAAGGACTAATAATCGAGAGAATATACAATTCAAAACAAAGCCGAGTGCAAAATGTAGGGCACGTAGTCATGAATCTCATTTTCTGCTTATGCGCGGCACAATTTAAAGGACATTTTTAGCCTGCTCTGTGTGGAGGAGGACAAATACTATGCAGCTTTAAATAAATATGTGTTTTTAAAAGAGGTGTCTGTGGGACCAGCTGGGATGCAATCCAGGCAAGGATACAGTGGTTTTTTTTATTCCTTTGTACCACTTTATTTCTCCATCTTCTCTTTCTATAGTGCTTTATTCTGTTTTTTTTCCCAGTCTGTGCTGGTATCTCAGCCCACAAAGCTCTGCTCAAGTCCACCCCATTCCAAAGAGCTGGACAATTCCTGCATGTGAGAAACCTGCCCCTGTTGGAACCCTGGGCACAGAGAATTTCAGACTTTCTGTGCTGACTGGCAATAATCCTGAAGAGAACACTGCATTTACTCCAAAGCTTTAAAGAAGGCTTCCAAAATTGAGTTATAAGACAAAGATTATAAGTGTATAATTTAAATAAAACTGTATGATGTCACAGAGAAAGAAACTTATGGCTTTAATGTATAGTAATATCTATAAAGCAAAATAGAAGTTGTAAAGTGTTAGCTTTCCTTCTTCTTCACAAGTTTAAATGACATTATGTAACTAAATAAAAAAGCCCACAATACAACAATAAATAATTATATTGAAAATAAAAACAATTTTGCTAACAATCCTTAATTTGTTAATTTACCCTTAAAAAACCTTATTAAAAAAAACTATCATCACCATTTCTACCTTGTTAACTTACAATACAAAACCTCATCATATATAGTATAGTACATACTATACACTTTATATAGATAAAAGTATACTTTATATACTATAAAACTATAATATTAATAAAAACTAATAAACATATAAGTCAAAAAAAAGGACCATCTCTCTAACTTTCATCCCAACCCTAAAAAAACCTAATAAACACCCCCAACCTCACCCCAGAGCAAAGCCCCATGCCCAGATCTGGAGCACGAACACATCAGGATGGATCCGAAACATGAAATCAGAGGAACCCAGTGTGGGACACAAGCTGCCGCCTGTTGCTTAGGAACCCTTCCCTGATGTCACCCAAATCATGATCTTGGCACCAGAGATCTCCTCTGGCAGCAAACAAAACACCACAGCCCCATCTCGCGCTGGCTCCGGGGCCCAGGAGCTCATTTGTCACCGCTGAAGTGGCACCAAACAGCAGCATAGGCTCCAAAACATCAGAGGGCAAAGTGACCAGTTCTTTATTGGCCAGACTCCAATATATCAGAGAGCAGAGTGAGGAGTTCTTCACTGGCCTGTGTGTGTTTCATGGTGCTAGAAATGGCGGGTTGGTTAACAAAGAATACTCTGAGCTTATTGGTGTAGCAAGGACCAACACCCTTTGGTAAACTCCTTCATAAAAACAGCACCTATCTCACGCTGTGGTGTTGGCACACAAGCACCACAGGTGCTAAGTTTGTTTTAAATTCCTTCTCCAGACTTTCCCATGCTTTCCCCTGGGGGAGCTTCAACTCCTTCTCCCTGACCGCTGTCAGCGTCCACACTCGTTTGCCTCCTGATGAACCCAGGATGTGCCTGGTAATTAAAGCAATAATCTGCTGAAATGATGAAATTCTGACCTCTCGGCTGGAAAGGGAGGTGGGAGGGAAATAATGACGCTGTGACTCGATCAGGTTTGGAAGGCAGAGCTCCGTTGGGAGGGCACGGGACAAAGTGGGCAAGGAGTTGTTCTGCCCCTTAGGAAAATGGCACAGCCATCCTTTGCTTTTCTCATGCAACATTTAGCTCTCATATTCTATGTTTTCACCCTTTCCATATTCTATGTTTTTACCCTTTTCATATTCTATATATTTTTGCCCTTTCTATTTATGAATATATTAAGTTGCAGAGTGCCAACATTTTTCCTTTTCTTGCTGGAGGATGTCATAGTCTGTTTCCTTCATTAAACAGCAAAACTGAAAAACCTTTCAGATATGAAATCTAAAGGAAGTTGTTTAATGAGACAAAAAAGCTTAAATATTTTATATCAAATATATGTTCCAATTAAATAAATAAATTACATTGTCTTTTCTCTCTTTAACCGGAAAGGACCTATTTCATTCAACATCAACTTCTTATGTAGTGTGAAAAAGAAAACCAAAGACCACCTTTCATCCTCTACTGCAGACCTTTGAGTGTGGAAAGTACTTGATGAGGCTGGAAACAAATTCTGCTCAAGGCACCTACCCAAGGAGAATGTTCTTGACATTAGACTAAAGAAATTCCTGGGTGCTGCTGAACAGATTTAACAACAAGGAAAGGAAGAGAAAATGAGCAGAAAATATTCTCCACCTTTGGGTTTTCTCAATCAAACCCCAACTTGCTTCTGAATATGTTTTGTTGCATTAGAACCTGAAAATCTGTCCTCTTCTCACCAACATGCTCCCACTCATAATTAAAAAAAAAAAAAAAAAAGACAATTATTGGTTCCCTGAACACTAATAATTAAGCCAGAGCCATTTGCCCTCTCTAAACTTGAACTTCTGCAGCCAAAAGGCTTACAGAAAAAAAAATTGCTCTTCCATCCTTTTTAACAAATATCCTACTGCTCATACAGACATTAGCATACCTGAACTTACACTTGGAACATAAACAATCCCTTCTGGTCTTGGATATTTTCCTAGTTTTCCAGCCTATGTAAACCCCAGCATTAAACTCATCTGATAAATGCTTCCTTGAATATTTATTTCCTGGATTTTCTCACTGGCCCAGCATGAATCTTCCCTTGTGCATTTTTCAGCTATTCCAAAAGCAGTGAAATACAAATCTATCCCCAGTCAAGCACGTGGCAGAAGTCAACTGTTTAGTGGCCATAAAATATATAAAGGAAAAATTGGAGCAGCTGTTCCCCAGCTGGAACACAGCTTCAGCAGTTATTAATGACAAAAATGGCAATTTTGGAGTAGTGGTAGCTTGACTCTGCCAGATTGGAAAGGCTGACCCCAGGATGGACGCTTTGGAAAAATAAGAAGGAGCTGTCTGTGATGGTCTTGCAACAGGAAAAGTGTCATAAACTTGATGGTTATTTCTAGCAGAAAAACTGTGGAAGGAAATTATTTTATGGGCTTTTCATAGAGTCACAGAATAGTTTGGAAGGAACCTCAAAGACCACTGAGTTTCAAACCCCCAACAAAAAAAAAAAAAAAAAAAAAAAAAAAAAAAAAAAAAAA
>VWZN01007179.1:135117-152644 GCA_013396955.1 Regulus satrapa | reverse complement strand
TGGGTTTTTTTTTGTTTTTTTTCTTTTTTTTTTTTTTTTTTTTTTTTGGTGGGGGGGATGCAGAACATGTGAGACGGGAATGTTGCCTGGCAACCTGTGCAGGGAAACAGCAGCAGGGGAGGAGAAGGGAGAGGGAATAGATGTTGCCTTTATTGCTCCTTTTAGGACTGAGCCAGGAAATCATTTGCTGAAGCTCTTTTCTTCTGCATTTATTTCCCCAAACAAGTGACTTCTCTCTCTCTCTCTCTCTCTCTAACCAAGGTGCACCCAGCTGATGAACTGTTGTGATAAAGGAGCTTGGGCACCTGGAAATCATAAAAATGTAAGGTTTCCAGACTGAATAAAATGCGAGAATGCAGCAGAAGAAATTCTGCTTGCTGGAATGGAAAAGGTTAAGTTGCTTGGGCTGAGCTCTTGAAGTCTGGAATGGATTGGGGTAATAAAGGGAGGAGATCCCACCCCGAAGAAGTGGGGTGATGTGCTCAGGGATTAGAGGAGATGGACCTGGTTAACAGGACTGGAGTCAGGACTGGGGTCTGGATTTCATGGAATTATCTTCATCACTCTCTTCTTTGAGTCAAGTACCCAAAAGAGGGGTGGTGTATCACCCTGCCAGATCCTGTGGGCACAGCAGAAATTAACTCACCCCTTAGGAATTTTAGGAGGAAAGGCAGAGAAAATACCTGTTCCAGGCTCTTTATTTTCAGGTGACTCTAACTGTAGGATCACAGCCGAGACCATCCAAACCACACTCAAAGCATAAAATTCCCCTTTACTTCAACTTTTATTCTGTAAGTGTAAGCAGAAATAGTGGGTTTAGGTTGGCCTCTGATTGCACAGAACATAACTGGTTGCCTGAAAACTCTGCAGGAATAGCTATAAAATGGATTTTTACCAGCAGGCTCTGTGGGCACTGAGTCCACAGAGCACTGCTGCTTGAAATTCCTGTCTTTTTGGAATGTGGGAGCTGAAATGCAGGTGCTCTCCTACAGGAGGTGGGAGAGGAGGCTGCCCAGAATATTTATTTGCATGCAGGACACTTGGCACTGACAGAGCTTGGGAGGGAGCTCTGAGCAGATTAATGATTAGCTCTGGCTGGGCATGAAGCAGGATGACCTAATGCTGAGATCAAACACCTCCTCAGCCCGTGGCATCTGCCCCCCTTCCTCTTTGCTAGGAAATGTCAGAATAAATATCTTCTTTTTTCCAGCAAGTCTGGAAGAGTCCTGGAATTGCACAAGTGAGCTGCATGTTATCTTCATGGAATCACAGGATGGTTTGGGTTGGAAGGGACCTCCAAGCCCATCCAGTGACCCCAGCCATGGCAGGGACGCCTCCCACTGTCCCAGGCTGCTCCAGCCCCAGGATCCAGCCTGGCCTTGGGCACTGCCAGGGATCCAGGGGCAGCCACAGCTGCTCTGGGCACCCTGTGCCAGGACCTGCCCACCCTCACCAGAACAATTCCTGCCCAATTTTCCATCCAACCCCACTCCCTGGCAGCGGGAAGCCATTCCCTGTGTCCTGTCACTTGTAAATCACCTCTCTCCATCTTTCTTTTAAGCGCCTTCCAGGTGAACAATCCCAGCTCTGCCAGCCTTTCTCCCTCCCTCTGCTCATCCTGGTGCCTCCTTTGGGCTCTCTCTAGCAGCTCCACATCCTTCCAGGGCTTGAATTTGGAGGAGAGAGGGAACTGGAGTTCCAACATTGTGGGCAATGTCCAGCAGCTGCAGGGAAAGAAGGGTTAGGATGGTGTTCTGCTGCACTCTGAATTTAGGCTGTTTTGAGGCAGAGTGAGCTCTCCTTTGGTGCTAGAGGACTGCACAGAAGAAGGTGGGAGGTGAAGAAGAATTTCTCCCACTCCAAAGCCTTCCCTTTCCAGAGAGAGCACCAGTGCAGCATCTCACCAGGAGCCAGTGCCAAGGCATTGCCCTCTCTCCCTCACACAGCTTTTCCCCACAGACTGATTTTTGAAACCAGGGAATTCTCACTAAGGGGAACCATTTGGTTTGGGAGTTGCTGAAGGAAAACCACGATGATGTTGAGTACTTACCTGGGATTTTGGTGGAATTTATGGATTTAGGAGGAGACCAAACAAGTGTTTGGGAGGGAGGGAGGGCAGAGGAGAGCGAGGTGGACAAGGACAGGAACTTCGGGTTGGCACTTTGGGATCACTGCCCACCTCATAGCCCTGAGCTCAGGCAGGTTTGGAGTTTTGGGAAGCAAGGATTTATGTGCAGAATGTGATGCCTTGGGGAGGCTCCCTGGAACAGAGCCAGGCAAGGCTGAGAGAATCAAGCGGGGATTTATTAAAGGCCTTCAGCGGGCTCACCTTGGGCAGTCAGAGCCTCCCAGAGGCTGCGCCCAAGGTGGGCGACGGGCACGAGTTTTTCACACAGTTATAAGTTTGGTCCATGTACAGATCAGGGGTTAATCCTCCAATTACAGCTGTGGGTAATGAAGTTATTTACTCCCAGTTTGCTCCCCCAGCTCACTTTTATTTGTACTTTTTGGGGCTTGAGGCAGTGAGGTGTCCTTGAGAGTCAGGCCTAGAGGGGTTGTTGTGTCTGACCAAAATGTGAAGACATTTAACTCACACTCTGTATGGAGCTTAGAGTTCTGCACTAATGCAGTACAGAAATTGAAAAATATAAAAGCTAAAATCCTAAGGCATCAAATGGAACAAAGGCTGGTTGTACCCAGCTGCTGTTCCTGGAGGGCTTTACCTGAGTGTTTCTCTTTGCCGTCTGAGAGATTCCTGTTCCAATCCCATTATCCCAACATAAAACCAGGCAGCAGCACCTGCAGAAGGGCACAGAGCCATTAACTCTGGGCTATCTAAAAGCTGTGACATGACATCCAATTTCATTAACGTCTCGTGTTGCAAACCTTGCTTGTTAAAGGATTTTTTTCCACTAGATTTACATATAAACAATTTGGATTTAAACTCAACTACTGTATTTTCAGAAATAACTCCAGTAAATCACTTTAATCCCCAGTGTGGTCTCTTAAATATAATTGTTGTTAAAGTTGAAGTTGATATCATTAAAAGATTTAGCTGACTGATGTCATACTCTGCTTTATCTAAACTGCCTTTTGCAGTTTAAATAACTAAGCACCAACAATTTTTCTCAGAGGGCATCCTGAATCCAAGACTGTCCAGAAATATCTGATTTTTCTCCAGGTTTTGGGACTGTTTGTCTGAGTTAAATACTTTAACAGAGTGAGCCTCGCTGGTACTATTTTATTGTTTTGTTTTTTGTTTTTTTTTTTCCTTTCTTTTGACCTTGGTGTGTCCTTAATCTTCACTGGTGACGCTGCTGGATTGCTTGCAGGCTCGTCTGAGTGAAGAACCTCGTGTATGTGATGTCAGCTCCATGCCAGAAGGCTTGGAAGGTGAAGAATACTTAGATTTTCCTCTGAAAGGCTTTCTGAAAAATATTCAAAAATTTCTGTCGCTGGGTTTTGGATTCTGCCGAGACATGAGGGAGGAAATCAGCAGCAAAATGGGAACAGGGGGAGGAAAGATTGTAACAAAGTATTTGAAATTTCTCTTCAAAGTATTTAGGGTTTACTTAGCAGAGGAGGTTATAAAGCACAAAAGGCTTGTGATTAAAAATAATAAAAAAAGAAAGATGAAAGGAGATGCAGTAAGAAGCTGCAAGTGTTGTTCTTTGAGATTAAGTTGGCTGATCAAATAATAACAGCTAAAAAGTGTGATCTGCTCTGTTCATAAACCTGTCTTGGATTAATTAAATCTGCCATTTATTTATTTTAAATACATGTCACATTGCCATATTAAGGTTTCTGCCTAAAACAAAAGGGTTGCCAGGAAAAATAGAACAATTTGGTTTAAAATCAAAGACATGAGCACAGGCTGAAGATCAGAAGGTTTTATAAATTTCTCATGTGGCTGCCTGATCCCAGCATCCTGGAATTTATCACCACTCAGAGTGAGATGGGCAGTATCCATCTTCTCCTGGAGCTTTCTGGGAACACTTTAGGAATTCTTTACTTTAGAAGGCTGTGCTTTTATAATGTTTGTCTCCATGGTCTCAGTTCTGCTCACCTTCTATGAAAAAACCAAATTATTTTCCTTTCACCATCCAGAAAAATTCTGGTGATGAGGAAACCTGAATTTGTGCTGAGCTTTGGGGTGTTGCCTTGTGAGCAAGTCCACAGATGACAATGAGAAATCTGATGCTGGGGCTTTGCAGAGCAGCAACCTGAGCAGAAAATAAATGTTCTTTCCCTACTTTTGCTGCCCTGGATAAACAAACACATTCTGTCCAATGTGGGGAAAGGAAAGAGTCTTTCAAATGGGCCCTGGGACCTGAGCTGCAGGTGCCACGTGATACTTTGTGAAGTTATTTTCCATGAATTTAATTCCACAGTCTGGCTTCTGCTGGCTGCAATGGAAATGTACTTTTGTCATGGCCAAGTATTTCCAAACACAGGGAAAGATTTGTGAGATAAATGAATGGTAGGTATAAAACCAGCAGAACTTGGACAAAGTCTGAGGAGTCACGTAGTTTCCTTTCTGTGCCCTTGCATTAGGTCACCAGAAACGGAGATTTTCCACATGAAAATAACTTCAACTTACAGGGAATTAGCCCAAGTGACCCAGAGGAGTCTTAGTCTTCCCTTGCTTCGTTTGTGTTTTATTAAGTGTTTAAATCTTTCAGTTTTTCATGGAGTTCACAAACATTTTGAAGTCATCTGGGCCTTCCTCTGTGTAAATGTGAATTTCAGGCCAAGATTTATTGCAGATAGAGGCAAATGAATGGAATTTATCATGTCAGCAGTTTCAGGGGGGCACTGAAGCCGTTGCCCCTACAAAAATACTGTTGAACAGGTTAATGGAAAAAATGGTGTTTTGTGTTTTCCCCCTTCAGATTGTGACTTTCATCTTGTGCATATGAAAAAAGCTGCAGCAAAAACCTTGTGGGAAACGCCTTTAAACCTCTTAAATGCCCAAATCCAGAGGTGCTGCTGGAGCTGAGCCCAGGACCTCCCTCAGCAGGTTCCCAACTCCTGCTCTCAGCAGGCAGAAAGGGCTGGGGGAACTGAGACAGGACTGACAGAGAAAGTCATGTCTGAATATTCCAGGAAGTATCTGGTGGTCAAAGCACAATTCCCTGCTCCCCTGAAGAGCTTGGGAGGAGTGCAAGTGCCTATAGCAAGGAGAAGTCAGGAGACCATGGAAATTATGCATCTTTTGGACTTGTTTTCAAATCCAGGACAGAGCTGAAGGAGGCACACACTCCAAGGAAGCTTTTGTGGGGTTTGGTTTTCATCTCCAGCTGCTTCCCAAGACCTCCAATTTGTCCCAGCTGCAAAGCTCATATGACAGGGTGATTATCTTGATTGGTAGGCAAAACAAGAAGGCTCTGAGACAGACTAATGAAGTCAATTGTGCTGCTGCAGGGGCCAGTTGAACACACTTTGTGGGAAATGGATTCACTCAGCTTCTACAGAATATGTGAAAAAAAAAATAATCTGTATTTTCCTAAATTCTTACCCCCGAGATTAATTCGGAACTTTAATCCTTTTAAAGTTTAATCTCTAAACTCTGTTTAGAGCCATGCTACATTTTGAAATAAGAAGTTCCAAGCACCCTTCATTTTTCCATAGGAAGGAATTTCCTGCTCCTTTGCTGGCTGCATTTTGAGGAAAGGGATTTTTCCCATGTGTCCTTCAGGCAGTGACGTGCTGGGGTGACCTTGCTTTGGGGAGAGCTGAGGAAGCAGAATCCCCCAGGGAATTCACCACCTGTGGAGTGCTGTCCTCGATCTGCAACTGGGCAGTGCTGGAGCTGCTGCACGGTGAATCCTGTTGGTGGGGAAATGGGATTCATACCTTCAATATCCAGCCCTGAGTGTGCTGTTGGTACTATTGAAACTCCAAGGGTCTCTTTCAAGGGTCATTAGCAGCCTAGATTAGTCTAGATTAGCAGCCTGCTTCCCTCTAGGAGTAATTTGTGGTAATTTTTCATATTTGCTAACATGGTTTTACATTTTTATTTTCCTTCTTCCCTGAACTGCAGCTCCACAGTTCATCTGAATTTACTATGTGTGGTGCCTTTCACATATTTTCAATAACACTTTTTGTTGTTTTCTCCCTCTCTAGGTCTGCATTTCTCAATATTGATGAGCTGTTTATTGCCTTGGAGGTCTCTTGTGCCCCAGATTTTACTGTCCCACGTGTCTCTTCTTCCTCCTGTGCCTCCAGTTCTCATTGCTGCACCAGGCCCATGTTTCTCTGCATTTTATATTTGCATTACAGTCATTAAAAAGCCCTTTTCACAGAGAATTACTGCTGTGACTATAAAACTATGTTTGTAGCACACCAAGATAACAAAAATAAACCAGATTATCCATAGATAACTGGTCATTTAGAGAAATTGCTGTCACAGCTAAACCAAGTACAACAAAGCTTTGGGCAGGTCAGGAGAAGTTCACACTGAGCAGCCCCGAGGTTCTGCAAACCCTGCATGAAACTGATGGCTTGTTACTAACACAGAAAATGCCAAAAATTTCCAGCTCCTAAGGCCTCTTCCTGCTGGTGAAGATGATCGTGTTTTACGCAGAAAACAAAATATCCAGCGTGTTTTCCCAATTTCCTTTTAAATCCGGCGGGTTTGGACCCACAGAGTTCTCCTGCACACACCCCTCACAGTCCTCATTTGTACAGATGTTTTTAGGGGTGCTACCACTTGGACAGCATCCATCGGGGCGGGTTTTCCATCAGGGACTTCCAAACACCTAAAGATGCCCAAACTGAACTCGTTAGAGGCGAACCCTGGGAGAAATCTGCACAAGGAAAGGAAAAATCTGCACTTGGGAAGGTGGATGGAGAAAACATCCAAGGCAATCTTGAATTATTCCCAAATCAACCCAAAGAACCTCAGACCACGTGTGTCAAGGAAAAGGTTGTTTGTAGGAGTGAGGAGCATTTGCTCAGTGCTGTGACCACCAGGAGGATCCTGGAGCACATTTCCCTCCTGCTCCCCTGATTTTCTCTCTCAAGAGGCTCTGGTGCTCCCATGGGGTTGGATTTTGCTGTCATCACCTGCCCACACAGCAGATCCTCTGCATTTAGCACAGAAAACACCCTTACCCTGAAAGGGGAATTTCTGGATGGAGGCCCACTGGAATTCCTGCTCCCTGTTTAGCACAGGTGAAATTTTCTGGGTTTCAAGGGAAAAGTGTTTTTTTTTTTACAAGTTCCCAAATTCAGTCCTGCCTCCCTCTCTGTACTCTGTAGCTGCATTTTTCCTGTGGCCCCTTTCCTCTGAGATGTTTTGTATTACAAAAAGACGTGATGCTCTGTTAGGAAGTTCTTGGAATTAAGAATATACTTTTTAAAATAACATTCTCATAATTCTCCTCGTTACTAAGCAGAGAGGAAAATCAGAAAATCATTAAGGTTGAAAAAGACCTCCAAGAACCTTCAAACCAACACCACCACGGTGCAAAGTGCCACATATACTTAATTATTTTACATTTCCAGGGATGGTGACTCCACCACCTCCCAGGGCAGATTATCCTAATAAATACCTGAACAGTTCGATTTTATGGAAGTAATTTTTAACTTTGAAATGAGGACATCTGTATCAAAAGCATGTTTATCTGTGATTCTTCAAGGGAAAAGAAAGTAAAGGTTCTTTTTAGCCATGAATAAATATTTTAAAAAGTATGTCATCTGAAATAATTTATTCAAAATATTTTTGTTCTAATTAATTTCTAAAGTGTTAGGAAATATTTGCATAAGGAAATCTTTGTAATTATGACTCCTTTAAAAAACGAAATCAGCCATTCATGATGTAACAATTAGTGAGAAGTACAAAGTGATCTAATACCCATTCTTCTGCATCAAACTGGCTTTCATTTTTAATCATAAATGCTGCCATTCTTGGCTCTGGAATAATTACAATTTCCATCGAGCTGCCCTGGGGATGTGCTCAGCCTTGGGAGAAGGAAAACAGGTCACTCCTTTGTTCTTCTTTTCAAAGGCCAGACCCAAACTTTTCCACCCATGGTGGGAAAGGTGTTGAGAATCTCATCCCACAAACGCAGCCACGCTTCTTCCTGAGTTTTTGGCATTGCTTCTTTGCCTTCTGTGGCAAATGTGAGTTTGGAAAGCCTTAGGAAATAAAATCATGAAGATCTGTCCCATTAGAGAGTCATTAGAAAATGCTTATTACTCTTAAATCAGTACAATGCATCCCCTAAAGTCCAGCAGGTGCCTCCAGGTTAAAAGTCAGCCCAGCAGTTCCTAAAGCAGTTTTATTTTGCATGCTGTGTGTAAAATAATCAGAATCACAGTTCATTACTGAATTTAGTGGCCAGGTGTTGGCGCTGATGCCTTTTTGGAACTACCTAAAAACAGAGTTCAGGCAGAATTCAGGCAATAAAAGCAGTTCCAGTTCTTGCAGGGCCTTTGGGTACATTTAGGGCAGACCAAGCCCCCCAGAGGCCCCCCAGTCCCAAAAAGGGACCCTGGGTCAGGGGTTTCACACTTTTAGAAGTTTGGGCCATTTGCACACTGGGGGTTCATCTCCCAATTGCAGCTGCAGGTAATGAAGTCATTTACCCCCAGTTTGCTCCCCCAGCTCCCTTTTGTTTGCATCTCTGGGGGCCTGAGGCAGTGAGGGGTCCTTGATTGCCAGGCCTGGAGAGGAATTGTTGTGTCTGCCCCAGATGGGAGAGCAGCAGCTCCCAGTGTGTGTGGAGTTTGGAGTTATACACTAAAGAACTGCAGGGTTACAAATAAATGAAAAATATCACAGCTGAAATACTAAGGCATCAGTGCCTTCTTGCTGAAGTCTGCTAGGCAGTTTGAGTGGGTAAATAGCTGCTTTTGCAGAAAAACCTGCAGAAAAAACCATTACTCCTTTCTGAATAATGGAAGGAAAAAGGAGCTAATTTGAGTCACACAGCCACCAGTGCTGTCTCTGGAAAGGACATTCCCTTGAATGTGGGAGGTGTGCAGTAATATTGAGTATTTGCCACACACAGCTGGCATAAATCCTGTGGATTTAACTAGATTTCATGGAGAGAGATGTGTATGAAGATGATTTCTTGCCTGAAGCAACAAGATTCAAAGTTCTGGGGAAGATCCCTGTGAAAAACAGAACTGGAAGCTGGACATGATGGGGATTATTTTTTTAAAAGATGCTGAGCACCTTCTGTGTTGAGGCTTCTCTTTCCTTGTCCATTAGGATGCAGTTGGTGGGAACGTCACCTGAGCCTGTCCTCCCCCAGACTGGGATGTTCCCCTGCCATGGTCCCTGCTGTATTTGGATTTGTTATTCAGAGAGCTTGGTGAAGGAGCCTTGATAGCCCAGGTGAAACACCAAGACCTGCTTGTGGCTTGGGGTTTATGCAGTAAGGTGAAGAAATCAGAGCTTGGCTTAGCCAAGACCCCTGGGCTGCTCCAGTGGCAGTGGGAAATAAGGAAATATGGAAATAAAAGTCTGTGAGCAGATAAAGACAACAGCCTTACAAGTGGCGGCCGAGTTAAAATATGAGTCAGAGTATGAGTAAAAAACCAGATCGAGCTCTGATGTAATCACACAACCTGCAGTTTGCCACCCTTTAAAAGCCAGCAGGGTGCTTGCAGGGCACTGTGAGCAGGGGTGAATGAGGGGAGGTGTCATGGGGAGTGTTGTCCACTCTGTCCCAGCTGAGGCCGCTCATCCCTCGACACAGGGGAGGCGTCAGGGGCTGCCGGCCACCCGCCTCTCAGCATATGGACTCACCAGAGGCTCAGGGGAGATTAATTTCCCTCTTCTTTTGCATCCCCTCGCTTCCATCAGTCCCTAAAAGAATGTCCCTGGCTGGTTTGAAGGCTTAGGCAGTTGTGGCATTTGTACTGGCCCTGACAAAAAGCTGGGCTGCGCGGAGCGGCGCCGGAACATCGTTCTGACAGCCCAGTGAGTTTTACACTCCCAAACTTTCCTGGTTAATGTACCATGGGCTCTGGCCTGCTCCCTGCCTCCCTGTGCTGACTCCAGGCCCCAGGAGACGCCGGCACACATGCCCTGGGATGGATCCTGGCAGTTGGGATCACCCAGGGGGAATGGGAATGGGAACAGGATATTTCTGATCCCCTTTGCCAGGGGAAATTTGCACAGGGTGGAGAGGAAAATAGTGGCCTTTGCAGGAGGGGTAAAATGCTAAAAAGAGACAATGAAAAGATTGGAGCAGGGAGGGTTTTTTGGGGAAAATGGGAATTTCCACTACTTGGACAGCGGTGTGGTGGTGCTATTCTCTTATTTGCATTTTTGTGCTAAAGAAAGCTGCTAATGAGGCTACTCCTACAGCAGTGTCTTGTCTCAGAGAATTCAGAATGAAACATTTCCTGAAAAGCCAGCAGTAAATAAAAATAACCCCCCATCCAAGAGTCCTAGTTTCATAATATTGGAGAATTGAGGTTCATGAGATAAAGAAAAATCAAAGCAGAATGTGGAAGTACAAAACAAGCGTGCCAGAAACCCCAGGAGAGAAGTGTGGCCGACAAAGGAAAAAGATGAGCCAAATCACAACAGATCATTAAATATTGAATGGTAAGTAACACAGAGCATGTAAAGAACAAAGAAAAAAAACTTTCCTGAGCATATTTGGGCAAGTTTTCTGTGAAAGTGAGAATGTTGAATGTGACACACACACTTCGTGCTGACACTTGAATGTTTTTGAGTGATGGAGCTGAGCAAAATTCCCCTTCTCCACCAGCAAAAGGAAGTGGATTGGTTCCTTGATGTTCTCAGACTTTTTCTATTGTAAGCTGGCGTTTTATTATTTAATTGCAAGCATTCAAATCTATTTTTTCCCCTCAAAGCCCCAGCAGTCCCAAAAAATAGTGTGTAAAGAGAGCAAGTAATGAGAGCAAATCCTGTGAGGGGCTGAGTGAGCTGGAACAGGGCTCAGCCCGGAGAAAAGGAGCTCAGGGGGAATTTCTGGCTCTGCACAACTCCCTTACAGGAGGGGACATCCACGGGGCTCCAGGAGGAGAGGGAATGGCCTCAGGTTGTGCCAGGTGGGGCATCAGGAGGAATTTCTCCACAGAAAGTTAGAACAGTTATGATTGAATTGGGCAAGAACAAATATCCCTTCTTTGGCTCATTCCCAGCTTGCATTTTCTTATCCCACCTGGGCTGGAGGACTTGGTGGATGGCTAGGAGCAGCTGTTGGGAGCTCAGTGCCTGCAGTGGGAAGTGGACTGGAACTCATTTCTCCTCAGTTCCGTGGGAGGAGTGAGGCAGGATGGTTTTCAATGCACATCCAGGTCTAAATTTGTAGGTTTGAGGCAGATCCTGACAGGCAAGTTCTGTCACGATACAGGGTGCTGAAAACAGGAGGAACCAGGCTGGGAAAGGTCACCCTCAGTCCCTCAGAGTGAGGCTGGATCCAGGGAAAATCAGCAGGAAAGGTCATGTGCTGCTGCTGTGTGACAGCTGGGAAAGAGCAGGTTAAAAAGCGCTGAGCTCTGTCACTTTTGGGCAAAGTTTGTTGCCTGCAGTGTGAGTTGGTGTTTCTCCCCAGTGTTTTGATTAATTATTTTGGTCATTCATTCAGTGAAGTGCTTGTAGTGCAGTGCAGTGAACTGAAACAACCTAGAAATACTTCCCTAACACAACCTGACGCTCTGGCTCATATTCAGAGAGAGATTTATTGTGTTACTCGCAGGGGATCTTCATCAAAGCGCTCCTCAGTCATCCCAGGGAAGCTGGTGCCACTCCTGCAGCACCAAACAGGTTCTTTATATCCACCAGGTGATGTTTCAGCTTCCTGCTCCAGTGCTGGAGTGTGTTGGGACAGAATTTTTGCCTATGGAGTTTCAGAGGAGCCCTGTGGGACCTGCCCAGGGATTGAGTCCTGGCAGCAGGAACAGCAGCTGATTTTTGGAATTAGCCCTGGGTTTTGGGAACCAGCAGCTCCTCAGGGACAGCCAGAACTGGGGAAGCTGCTGTTTGTGGGGTCTAGTTGGGGATTTATCCAGGGTCACTGCCCTGCAGGATCTGTAGCTCATTTTTGGTGACTTTCCATCCGCTGGGAGCCCTGGGGTGCAACAACAACTCTGGGTCTGCCCGTGGTGTGGCCAGTAAATGATAGTGCCAGTGGGGCCTGGAATACCTTTTCCTAGACTAAAACGAGCCTCCAAGGCTTCGGTTTTTTTAACGTTAGACATTTTTAGACGTTCCCAGGTTGCTTTAGAATAATTATAAGGAAAAGGAACTGCATGTTATAAGGGAATAAGGCAGCGACTCTTTCTACTCAGTTTTATTCCCCTTCCAGCACTAAGCGGGTTTCCAGTTTGGTAAAGTGCAGAGGACGCTCCAGACTCCAATTGAACATGTACATTTTGGCTATTTTCTACCCTCTGATACTTTGTTTATAGCCACCTCTTAGCTCCTTATTCCCAAAGGCACAGCAGGCAGCTCTTGGAGCCTGACTAAAGCGCCATCACTGGCAGAACACATTAATTTTTGTCCTGGTGACAATGCCTGATCCATCCTGTCCTTCTCTTAGGCACTGCTGGACACATTTAGCACCAGCATGTACTTATGACTCACAGATAACTCACAGGATTACTTCAGCCTGTTTGAGATTCCAAAATTATCACTCAGGATTTGCCGCTGCGTTGAATGTGAGACCGTTCATGAACCTGGGGGGGGAAAGTGATCAGAGATGAAGTTGCAGAATCATGGAGTCATGGAATCACAGGATGGTTTGGGTTGGAAAGGATCTTAAAGATCTTCCCATGGGCAGGGACCCCTTCCACTATCCCAGGATGCTCCAAGCCCCAACCTGGCCTTGGACACTTCCAGGGATCCAGGGGAAGCCAGAGCTGCTGTGCCAGGGCTGGGATTCCCTCCCAGTACCCGACCTAGCCCTGCCCTCTGTCAGGGTGGAGCCATCCAGGCTCTTGTAAACAGGCTAAAAATTCTCTCCCACCAATCCATACATTTTAAAGATAATGACAAATCCTGAGTGAAAATGCCGGTGTAGTGTGTGGTCAGAAGGAAGAACAAACCACAATAATACATCTCTAAAAGTTAACTGGATTTCTGTGAAAACAGGGGAAATTTGCCCATTCTGCATCAATTGTCAGCAGGAAAGGGTGATGTAATTACTGACTGGTCTCAAACTGTAAAGACAGGAATGAGAAGTGGCAATACTTGGACCAGCTTCTTAAGAACACCAAGCTCTGTGGAGGGATGAATATTTTGTTTCGCTTTACCCTATTTGTGATTTAATATTTTTCCCCCCACTTTTTTAACTTCACAAAGAAGAAAGGAAGCAATTTAGATTGCAGACATAAAAAGGTATATGGGTAAATCCCTTCCTCCCACCTCATTTTTACTGGGTTATTTTAAACAACCCGAGCAGGGGAAGAAGCTGGAAAAGAAGAGGGAGGGGGCAGTGAAAAGAGATTTTAGGAGGTAAAGGCTGGTGCCTTCCTTCCTGAGCAGTGAAACTGGGTAATGGTGGTGCTTTGGCAGAGTCAGACAGGGGCTGGCAGCTGCTGCAGCTCAGAGCTGGTCCATCCAGGTTGCTGGGACTGAGGGTTTGGTGTTGCCCTCCCTGGTCACATCTGTCTGTGGGTGTCCGTTGGGGCTGCGCAACATCCCCTGGGCTCTTCTTCCTCCTCTTGGGATGGGAGCCAATCCATCCTGGAGGGAAAGGGACCAAGAGGTGGATGTCCAAATGCTTTAGTGCCACCCCTTTTTGCTGCTGCCTGCTGGGCATTGCCCACGGAGCAGTGCTGGCAGCAGGAGCTGCTGCCCTGTGCCATGGGATCACCCTGCCTTTGGGTTCCAGCCCCTGAGAACCAGTCAGCAGTGGGGGCTGAGCAGTTCTAATAGCTAATTGTAATGCTGTTGTGGCCTGAGCAGAACAAAACAGAAATAATCAGGCTCAAAACAAAACAAAAAAACCCCAAAAGCAACACAGTGTTATTTTAGAAATAAAAGCACATGTAGCTGAACTAATACTCCTGACGAGCAAGGACATGGATTTCTCCCAGGGCATCCTGCAGTCCTGTAGGGGAGAAGTGACCTTATTTGCATTTTTCTTGTTGAATTGCTGTTGGGATTTCTGCAGCACAGCAAGAGCAAATTCCTCCAGGAGAACATGGAAATATCACAGCACTAACGCAATATCCTCCAGGTAGCTTCCTGGTCCTCAGCCCCTGCTGCCCCCTGCCCTCCCACCACCCCCAGCCAGCAATGACAGCCCTCAGCCTCTTACTTTCCCACTTCCCTCTCATTTCCTTCTGCATTTCCCAAATTGCTGCTTCCCCTTCTCCAGAACATTCTGGGACCTCCCCGTCCTGGCCGTGCCCTTGCCGTGCGCTCCTCCCGAAGGTCAGCACTTGGCGGTCAAAGTCTGTGATTCCAGACGCCTCTCTCAGGAGCGTTCTCCATTCTAATCAGGTCCTCTAAATTGCTCAGGGTCTTCCCCAGCATGAAGCCCTGCTCCAATTTTGCAGACAGATAATTAAATCCCGAGCCCAGGAGCAGCATTGCAGCTGCGCCGCGACTTCTTCTCCGCGCATCTTCTTCTTCTTCTTCTGCGCATCTTCCCCCCCTGCCAGGGCAGCTGAGATGGGAGCACGGAGCTTTTGGGGCCACGGATCTTCTGCCCCTGGAGTACCCAGCGTTGGGATGGCCCCACAGTCGGGGAGGTGCTGCAGCTCGCCCCCCAAAGCAGTACCCAAGGAACCGTCCAACACATTCCAAAATCCATTTATTTTCTTCTCCCAGAGCTCGCTCTGCCATCTTCCCGCAGGAGAATTAAAGCAGCAGGATGCCAGGAAGGGCTATTAACTGTCACCTCTTCAGCTCCCTGTATAATGTATGCACATACTAATTGCATCGTAGGAATAGCATGGATTAATTATACACACCACAAGTGGGATACAGCGTTTTGGTATTTAAAGGATATTTTTATATAAATGACACATTTGGAACTTGAAAGTAGCACAGATTGGGTTTGTCCAATGAAAGACTGCAAAATTCTGAATTTAATGTATAATATAACCTTTATTCTTTTTTCCTCTAAACTCTTGGAAACTTACATAACAATCGTGCTTTAATTATGACACCGTTTATAGACATTTAAAATGCATCTTAATTTATAAATATTTTACATTTGGTCCATAGAACAGGTTGCAATTTACTAAATAATACTGTACTCTTTTAAACAGGCTCTGTATATATTTTTGAATATGTATATATTACATATATATTTTTTATATAGAGATAGATTTGCTTGGTGTTGGATATTTCCTTATTGCAAAAAGCATATATGATCATACAATAATCTTTCCTCTTCAGGGCAAGTACTACAAAAAAGATACAGCTATTCACAGTTTACACACAGTAGTTCTACAACACTAGTTTGTGCTATGTGATAACGTTTGTACAGCTTTTTGCTAAAGAGCAGGTCTGTCAAACATCTGTCATAAGTGTTTACAATCAAACATTAAATACTGCATTTTTCTTAGAACAACATGGGACTCGGTTACATTAAACAATAAAGAGAAAGTTGGAGTTTTTATCCTTAGTCTAATGAAATTCACAAGTATGATGTATCATGTGTGATGTCTGTGTAGGATGTAGGGGTTCCTCTAAATCCCAAAGACTTACAGGACGTTTGCATCTCAGCTATGGCCGTTTAGGATGGAGCTTAGATCTCGTAGTATTTTACATTTGACCTAGGTATGAAACAGTTTAGAACCTACCCAACGTACTCTGAGAGTTTAGGATGTAGTTTGAAATACAAGTGTATTATATATATATATTATTTCTACATAATGTGCTTGACATTCTGAGAATAATACCTTATTGCAAGAACATGTTTGTCACCTTCAGACGAGAACAACGAAAAACCCAACATTCACAGGTAACTTTTTTTTTGTTTTTCCACGTAGTAGTTCTACATAAATTGTGCTATCTAACATTGTACGGTGCACAAAAAAGTTTGCTGAAAAGCATGTTTTCATTGCACAGTTCTGTCACAGTCATTTACAATCAAACATCACCCTCCCAAAAAAAGCCTCCGTGCCTGTCTTATAGCTGCCAAACGAGAAATGCCAACCGGGGCTCCCGCTGCATTCCCCACACAGGGAAAACTTCCAGGGGCTGGCCGGGCTCTCTGGCCGTGTGGCAAATGCAGGACGGAGCCCAGAGCGGGATTGCATTGGGATCAAAGAGCTCTCCCTCGTGCCCTCAGCACCAGCCCGCCCCTGGAAAAGGAAATCCCACTGCTCTCAAAGTGCTGACCACGCGGAGTTTGTGATTGGGAACTGGTAGAGTTCTGTAGCAGGTTCAGTCGCGCCCTAAATTGGAACTTAGGAGGAGAAGCTTCGATCATTAAGCTGTTGTTTTGGTTTCTGTTTTGGTGGCAATGCAATTATAGTAGAGTGATAACAGCATGATAAAAGCTCAGGGAGTCTGAGCCTGGATGGCAAATACTTTGTATTTTACTCCTGGGAATCTTTAAGAGCTCTTGGCTATTACTTTGCTAAAAAAGTTAAAAGTCGTATTCATGCTTCTAACATTGATTCACAAAGATATATTCTTTTTATAACAAGCAAGATATGTATTTTTAAAGAAATGTATGACCTTGTTTGAAAGTCACCCTGAAAGGCTGAGCACAGCCAGTGTGTTTGGCCTGGGCTGCTCTGCAACAAACACCTCAATTTTTGCACTAGGAATGTCTATGTAGGCTGTGCCTGCTCTTAATTGAGAGTCTCTTCCCCCCTCAAATGGCCTCAGCTGGAACAAATTTTAAGGGCAGACTTTTGCACTGGAAATCACTTGTTTACAAAATACTCCATTCATTTTGTACAAAACAACTCCAAACTTAATTTTACTCCTGCAAAGTCAAAAATAACAGTCTTGGGATTCAGCGGTAAGAAATAGTGATCAACTACTAAAAATCAGCAGCACAAAACTTCAAATAGTCGTGCTAAAAGGTAGATTAAAAAGGTCTTGGCACATCAATTTACAAATTCCAAGGTATGCAACTATCATTGTGAAAGGATAAAAACATTAACAGTCTGTGGATTGCCGGAGAACACAAAAACACTGTCAAACATCTGAGCTCGCGACAGCTGGATCGAACCCATGGCGATTCCCTCGGAGTGGAGATGACCNTTCAGAAAAAGTCCAGGCATTATTTATGCTGTTGTTCTACTTTATTCATTGGGTAAGACATAATAATTTTTTTTTTTTTTTTTTTTTTTTGCCACTAGAGGTAGGTAATTATATTCTCAGACGTGAATTTGTGGTCATATTCAACCATATTTTTTTGTTTTTCTGGAGGAGGAGTGGTACTTGGACAAGAGAGGATTTTAGATGTAGGCTTCTTTGTTGGCAGAGTTGCTCTGTTGGGCTTGGTCTGGCCCATTCTCAGGGTGGGTGATGTCTTCACTGGGCTGAATCATCACTTGGATGCGCTGTTCAAAGGACAACAATGCATGTGAGGCAGCCAAAAAACTCTTCCTAACTTTCCTTTTT
>VWZN01007179.1:116402-135065 GCA_013396955.1 Regulus satrapa | reverse complement strand
TTTTAAATATTTAAAGACAATTCTTTCCAACTGCCTATCCTCCTAGGGATCAGCACTGAACCCGTTCCGTTAAACAGAATTCCAGCTCTGTCCTGAGCGTGACAGGAAGAGCTGAAAAACCTCGTGCCAAATGCTGGCTGCCAGCAAGGAGCTTTTTTCTGGGGAAAAGAAACGAGGAGAGGCTCTGCTGTGAGCCCACAGTGCAGCACAGGGGCTGCAGGGGGCAGTGGGCAGCAGTGCTGGACACCAGAGTGATGGGCATCTCCTCAGGAGAACTGAGAGCTCCTCCAAGGATCAAACAGGTGAACACACTCGTATTTTAGAGTGTTTTATTTCTATTCTTTCTTTCCTCATCCTTTTTCCCTCTCTGTTCCTTCAGTTTCTCTGCCCAGCTCCCGTTAATATCTCAAAAGAAATCCCAGCTGGGCTCCTCAGAGCCTCTCACAGGTGCAGGTTCCTCCCTTCACTCATCAATGCTTTCAAAAATGAGACCATAATCCACAACAAGGCAGAGATGAGGAACTTTTACCATGATCTCACACAGCCCTGCCCAAATGGCAGCCGTATTTTAGGGCAACAATTCTGCTTTTGCGCCTAAAAGTTCCTATAAGACCAAGGGAAATCTATTCAAAATGTAGGAGGTAAGAGCAGACATGGGGGGGGAGGGAATAAAAAAAAAATCAAAACCCAGATTTTTTTTTTGTGCAGACTTCTTTGAAGACTCACTGAGTCCTTCAAAAATTGCTGAAGATAAATATTTGGATCAAGATCTGAGCATTTCATGAGGCATCACTTGTCAATTCTGCTTAAGATCACCCAGCCCTTTGCAAAGATGGCTCTGTCAGCTGATTTTAGAATATTCCAGAAGTTCTGACAAATTCCTTTTGACAGTCTTTGGTTCCCACAATCACAGAGTGTTTCAGTACTTGGGCTGGAGAACTGCCTGTGATGTACAGGAGGAGCTGGAGAGGGAAAGCTGAGGATCCACCCAGATTTAAAAAATGAGGTGTGGTGGCTGTAGGTGTTCCTGAACAGAGTGTGGGGCAATAACATGGTCAATATTTCCCACTCCTTTAGCAGCACATCTCTGAGGGCCTCAGAACTGACTGAAATAAAAACTGACTGAAATAAAAACTGACTGAAAAAAACCCCGACTCTTCCACGAGAAGTGTTACCTCCTTTTAAAAAATGGGATGAACAATCAGAGAGAGGCTGAGAGCAACGAGGAAAAAGCCCCTAATGTTCCTCATTAAGTGACTGCTCACAGAAATTCCTTAAATAAAATGTAAAGCATTTTAAAGGGAAGTGCTCCCAAGATATTCCATGTCCTCCCTCCCAGCTGCAGCAGAGCCGGGCGGGTGTGACGCAGAGCAGGTGAAATGCAGGAGCTCAAACCTTGGGGGCCATCAGGGAGACGCAGGACAGGGTCACTGAGCAGACTCATGCAAACTCAGAGTTGTGTGGATTAGTCCCTGATTTTGATTCCAGCTCCCCAGAGCATCCCCTGCCAGAGCATCCACGGCCGCGTGTCTTGCATTAATCAGGAGAAATTTCCATATTTTGCAAACTGCTCCTCTGTTTTCTAGGTGTGAGGAGCTGGAATGCCAAATGTCTGCAGCTGCCAGAGCAGAGATAAGGACCCCGTGGAACGTGGGGAATTGTGCTCAGCAACAGATGGCTCCGACACTCTCTTGTCTTTTGGTTGGCGCTTTTATGGTTTTTTGGGCAAAGCAAGATAACTGAGGGGGGAAATAGGTGACAGAAAAGCAGTGCCCAGCAATCTTTGATTGCACAGGTCCCAAGGGGGTGGGACAGGCAGACTTACCTGTTTTAGGGAGCCTTTCAGGGTTAGGAACATGTATGCCATGTAGCCAGGTATGAGCACCATAGAGGACAGGGCCATGAACCAGCCAACCCCCTGGCCCCATTTTGGGAACACGTAACTCCCCATCGTCAGCGGGGTCATCTGCACAGCACTGAAGATGAACACTCCCTGCAAAAGCAGAGGGGAGGGTTTGGGGTGAGTTTCCCAGTGTTGTGGCTTCAGGAGGTTTTCTGCAGCTTCCCAAGAGGGCTCTTAGCAAAAGGAATGTTTCACATTAGCGCTGTATTTTCACATATAAACCTCAGACAATCCAGGTGTGCTGCTGGTAGCAGGAAATCCCTTGGATAACCTGCACAGGGCCAGAGGGAAGGGGCTGCTGGGGAAAACAGGGATCCTGGGAATCCCTGTGGACATGTATGTGGTGCCATAGAGCAGCAGCACCCACGTGTTGCTTTTGGGATGCTCTCCAGTGATGCCTTGTGGACATGGTACTCCAGAGGCTCTTCCCAGGAAAGCTCCCATCCTGGCCTGTCTCAAATGTCTAAACCAGCCAGGAACACCTGCTAAAGTGAACCAGGAGAGAGGGAGGCTCATTCTGATCCCAGGCTGAGGCCTTGTGCAGGACAGATTTCCAGAGGGGAAGGCAGAGGCAGATTTTTATCCCTGCTCTGACCAGGGCTGGGCCGCACATTCTGCTGAGGACTTGACAAATCTGACCAGTTTCACAATGTTGGGCATCTTCCTCCTGTGCCACTAAAAGAGAATGTACTTCCTGTGCCTTCCTTAAGACTTGTTTTTACAAAATTGAAATCTGCCTTGATCTGGGAGAGGATGACTCGAGTAACCCTCAACATGAACACATTTCTGAGTCTCTTTAGGTGCTCCTCATTTGATTTTCCCTGGTTAAATGCTGGCTTGTGTGTAATAGTGGCTGCTTGATTAGTTTGTTACTTTGCATCTGGGCTCAGTGTATGTGCAGTACATTTACATTTCTTTGTTTATTACTGCACAAGGTACAGAATGGGATTAACTGGGACAGGAAAAGCCTGTCCTCTGGTTTCCAGTACAGATTCCTTGCAGAGTTTACCAGAAAATCCACATCAATGTAGTATAAAATAATTAATATATGCCACAGAATCTCAGGAGGGAAGAACACAAGTTTAGAACCCTGCTCTGCCACTAGAAGTGCCTGTGGAGAAATTGAGTTTTACAGAGTGTTGGTATTTTTGTGTATGTGGAAAATGTAGATTTTAGATTGCTAAATTCTATTTTAGAATTCCAAAAGATTAAAAGAATATTCAATATTTGCTCTTTACAGTTTCCTAACTCTGCCAATCAACCTCTTGAGCATTTCCAGAGGACCGATGAAAATCTTGGCTTCTTGTTTTGGGGCACAGGCTTCCTCTAATGACACTGCTTTTTACTTACTGCCTTCAACAGGATTGCTCAAATCCTTTAAAAAGGAGTGAGGGCAGAACTAATATGAGCCTGTGGGGGTAGAAATTACAAGACTGAAGCACCCTTTACAGCCTTTCAACCAGAGAATAAAAGTTTGTTCCTTACTGCCACAATGATAGGAGTGAAAAAGGACCAGCAGAGTTTCCACCAGATGCAGGGTCTGTATCCCACCATCTCTTGGATGTTGTCATAAAATCTATTAACACCTGGATATAGAAAGAAGAAATGACACAGAAACATATCAGGTAATGGGGCTGACTGGAAGCTCAGTAGTTCTGAGAGACATTGTCATAAACTGTGATTGTATTTGGAAGCTCTACAAAGATCTCAAGATAACTTTCCCCCTGTCTGGATGGGGGGAAAATGTGTGCAAGCTCAAAAGCACCAAAAGTCACCTGTTCTCACTCTTCCACATCATAATTAATTAAATAGGGACAGCAAGCTTATTCCCATGCAAAATGAGGAAATTGTACATGGGAAGGTCAGATGCAAGAAACACCCTTGCTTGATCTCAACTCTAAATCATATTAGAATGAGAAATTTAGGGTGTACTTTACAATTATAAAACCCCCAAGCCATCCCAACATTAACCAGCTCCGTTCCAGTGCACACTGTGCATGGGCAGAAGTGGCTCTGAAATCAGGGAGGCCTTCCTGCTGCTGCTGCTCTCCATCAGCCTCCCAAAGCTGTGTCTGCCACATATTTATGGCTTTGATTTCCTCATGGGCAGAGCCAGGAGTTGATAATTCCAAGGTAGGTTCAACCCACCTAAGCTCCTTGTTGGGTCCCTTCCAGCTCAGAATATTTTGTGATTTCTGGGATAATTTTGGTGCATTTTTTCCATTTGCTGGGCTCACCAGCAGTGCCTCTCCCCTGTCAAATGCTGTTCTATCCTCTCAGCCCGCTAGAATCCAGCAGGAAGGCTCCAGTTCTCCAGCTCTGGAGCAGCTGGAGTGCCTCGGTGGTGATGGGAGGAGCTGACAAAACTCTGAGTTCAAAAATACTCTGTGACAACATCCTGCTTAATCCTTAGAGCCAGAGACTGCCAGGCTCTGGATATTCTGGATATTTCAAGGTGATTGTTCTCTAACTGACCAAGGAGCCTGGCTCACTGCAGGACCCTGGAGTGAGAGAACTTTTGGAAAAATGAAATCTTACAAATCCCAAGAGCCCTGAGGCAATAAGTAGCCAACACCTCTGCAAATCCAGGCTTTCCAAGGGAGTGGGACAGGAAAAGAGATGAAATGTCACCTTTTAAATATTCCTGAAACACTTCATGGCTCCCAGGCCTCTAGGTAGGTTGTTTAAAAGGCAGCAGCACCTTCCACAAGCAAACTTTGAATTATATCCCTAGAAACCAAGGCCACTTCCAGCTCCACCCCCAGCACGTGCACATTCAGCCACAGATCAGAGGATGAATTATCCCCAGGGTGTATAAAGCTTAGGGAAAAAATACAAGATGGGCTGTTTACCATAGCACCAGGATATCGAGATGCACTCAAAGAATACAAGGAACAAGAGACTCATTCCACTGGCAGAGTAGTAGTCAAAAAGCTTAAACACATAGATTCCACCCTAGAATAGAAAAGAAAGTATTAAAGATAGAGCAAGGCCTCCAGCTTCAAAATATAAGATACAAACTCACAGTGGTGGCCTATTAGTGGCCTATTAGTGTAAATTAAACAGGTTGAATTAAGGCTTGAGGTCAATCCTGGCAAAATTAAGATTGCTGCTGTTTAAAATGAAAGGCTTAATTTTTCTTTTTGCTCTTTGATAATTTAATCATAATTTAAGCATTAATAATTTCCCTCAAATAGTTTGCAAAGTCAGCATCTCAACCTGCCACTTTTTGGACTGTAAGAGTGTGAGGGTGTGCATTCTGCTGTCCCCTGAGCCCTGCAGGGGACACACAGGTGATACCTTTGTGGGCTACCTAAAAACAGAATTCAGACAGAATTCAGGCAATAAAAGCAGTTCCAGTTCTTGCAGGGCCTTTGAGTACATTCAGAGCAGACCAAGCCCCCCAGGGGCTGCACCCAAAAAGGGACCCCGGGTCAGGGGTTTCACACTTTTAGAAGTTTGGGCCATTTGCACACTGGGGCTTCATCTCCCAATTACAGCTGCAGGTAATGAAGTCATTTACCCCCAGTTGGCTCCCCCAGCTCCCTTTTGTTTGCATCTCTGGGGGCCTGAGGCAGTGAGGGGTCCTTGATTGCCAGGCCTGGAGAGGAATTGTTGTGTCTGCTCCAGATGGGAGAGCAGCAGCTCCCAGTGTGTGTGGAGTTTGGAGTTACACACTAAAGAACTGCAGGGTTACAAATAAATGAAAAATACAAAAGCTAAATACATAAAAGCAAACCCCCAAATATAAAATAAATAATCCTAACATTTATAAACTAAGAAAACATAAATCAAAATATCAAAGCTAAAATCCTAAGGGCATCACGGGGACCCCTGGGCGTTCTTTGCCTAAACCACCAAAATCCTGGATTGTGTTGATCCCTGACAATTCAGAGGCTGGCAGGGATTCCTGGCTGGACTGGGGAAGGGAGAATGCTGGTTCTGGTGCTGGCCCAGCCCCCAGCCAGCAGTACCTGAGTGATGTTGGACAGCCCTATCACGTAGGACACGATGCACACCACGGCGATGAAGAGCTCGCGGCGGTTGCGCAGCAGCTTGGGGAACTCGTCCACCAGGGCAGTGATGAACCCTTCCACGGTGCAGAACTGCAAGGGAAAGGGCACACAAAACACCATCCAGAGCCCTGCCAGGGCATGATGGACTTTTGGGGAGCAGTTTGTAATTGGACCCTTTGCTGGCCTAAGGCTGCAGCCGTCCAACGAGAAGTGAAAATTCACTTGACTGCAGTGGAAGCTCTGCTCCTGAATATCCTTGTTTCTGTCTAAAGAGATCTGTTCAAAAAGATTTCCAGCTCGAAGAACACTCAAAATTCTAAGCTATGAACTGTTGCTTTCGCTCTGTGAACAGGAACCACTCTTTTTTTTTTTTTTTTTTTGTAATAAAGATTATAAACCTACAGTTGAGGGCTTTGATCCCTCAATCCTGCAAAATAAATTTCTTTTTTACGTGATTTACTCACATACAAGATAGCCAACACACAGAGAAAGTACAACCAGATTGGTGTTTCATGCAGAAGGTTAAAGATTCTCATACGATTCTCATATGTAATAAATCAAATATTCTTTGTATCCCCAGAAAACATTTTTGTTGAGGCCGTGTCCTCCAAACGGGAAATCATGGCCACACTCCAGAATCCTTCTGGGTGTATATATTCAGATAAATGTTATCATTATGGTGGCTGACCTAGTGAAAACCAGAAGGTAAGGAAAGTTTTATTAATTCTCAGCAGAGCAAGTAGAATTCAACCAATGGTTACAGCTCCTGTAAATTACAGTGGATGAAATGTTTCAGTGACTGACAGAAAATGCAGAAAGCATGACAGCCTGTAGATATATATTCTTTTTAATAATATTAGACCACCTTCCTCAGCTGTTAGTTGCCTAGAGACAAGTGCTTTCAAGAATATTTTTGACCCAATTAATTTCACAGCAGTTTCCCCCCAGATTGAGCAATGGGTTTTAATGTCAAGCCTGAAGCTCACTGAAAAACAAAGAAATAGGACGTGTAAATGTTCAACTTTCTTTCATCTCCCAGGATAAAATGCCCTCTTGGTCTTTTTGTGTTCACAGGCTGAAGACAGCTTGGATTTATAGAAAATGATGGATTTTCTCTCCTGAAAGACTGGCACAGTGCTAAGGCAGTAAATCCCATATTCCTTTACCTGCTGGGAGGGCTGTGCGAAGAACTGGGAGGTGCTGGTTTGCCAGCTTCAGCTGATTGCAAGTTAATTAACACATCTGCCTAGGATTCCTATTCCTATCATATAAAAATGATCCAGCAGCTCAGCAGCCGGGGGGCACTTCCCTGACCAAGTCCTCCAACTGTTCCTTGTAAAATAAAGCAGGGTATTCTCCTGGGCACTGCCACTGGGGTTGTACCCTGCATTAAAATTAGCACTGATTAACACAAGGTTTTGTTGGATATAGTAATTCCTAAAGGGTTTTCACTTGTGCTGTGTGCTTTTTTATTTATGTCACAATCACTGTTTCTCATATTTCCATGTCTTAATTATGCTATAGATCAACCTAGACAGAGAATATCTCAGGTTTGCAGAACCCCAGGGTCGAGCCTCCTCATTCATTTCTGGTCATCAGATACCACCCAGAGCTCAGGTAAGGCCTGAACCAATAAATCTGTGATCCTTTGCCTTGGGAAATGATTTCAGAACACATCAAAACACAGAATATCCTCAGTAACAATCCCATTTCCCACTGAGTTAACTCCATTAACTTCATTTCAAAAGTGAAATGTGTGCTGTGGTTTTTGCTCCAGTGGTGAGTTCTGGAGCTGCCTTTCAGAAATACCCGTGGCAACTAAGTCTTGTAAAACATCCCAGTGTCTCCTACACAGCTGAACATTGCACAGGTATTTTTCATATTGGGATTTAACAGGGAATATTTCAAAGGTAAGCTCCTTTTTGTCTGCAGAATACATTTTCTGCCCATTTCTCATGTGCTTCCAACAGCTGATGAAAGAGCAGAAGTGTTTAAGCATAATTTTTTAATTCAGTCTTTCCTCAGTCCCTCCTAATCTTTATCTGATTATTGCAGGGACCATGCTGCCCCACTTCCAGCTGGCAGTGGAGAGCCCAGGGAGAGCCCAGCCTGGTTCCACCCAGTGACAGAAAATCTGTGTTTTCCTTTGTTTTCACCACAGTTTTACCTGACTGTCAATGCCGAGCATGAGCAGCATGGAGAAGAAGAGTATTGCCCACAAAGGGGAGATGGGCAATTGTGTCACTGCCTCTGGGTAAGCCAGAAATGCCAGTCCAGGGCCTGGGGGAGAAACAGGAGACAGAAAATCAGTGGGGAGGGCTGGGGCTGGGTCCTCTGCTCCTGCTGAGCTTTGGGAGGGTGGTTCTGGATGCAGCCCTGAGCGGGGATTTCAGCTCTTCAGTGTTCACTGGCCAGCAGGGCACTGCAAGGACCTGCTTTTTAAAATGAACCAGCCAAAACCACCAAAAAACCCAATCCCCAAAGCCCCCAAAGCCAACCAACCAGAATACTGAACACAGTTCAGAAGCTGCTCCTGAGAGACCCCTGGGCACAGCCAAGGCAGGAATGTTATCCTTGGCTAGGGTTACATCTTCAGGCACTGCTCAGCTCTCTCTCCCCTCAAGCAGTTTTTGACAGCTGCAATCTCCTGCTTTGCACCGTTCAGAAGAGAAACAGAGACAGCTCAGAAATGGAGAAGACACGTTTTGGCATTTCCAGTACTCCTATTTGCTGTTCCATTCCATTCACTCTCTTGAAATACACATTTTAATAAACTCCGTAGTTGTGGACAACCAAACTTCTTAATTTTTCTTCTTGCTAACTGCTGATGGGGGCAGAGTGTTGGTAGGAAAATATAAAAGTCTGTCAGTGACAAGTGCCTGGTCACAGTTCCCAAACCAGTGGAGCAAGGGTGGCATCAGAACCTGTATTGTCAAAGTCTAATGAGGATTTTGAAGCAATTAATTGCTAACAAGAGCAGATATGTTTGGAAAGCAGTTCAGAAAGCGTTCCAAATAGCAGTGCTAAAAGCAAAATAAACTTCAGATAAATATGTTAATTTTACTCTGTTTTGCATTCCACAGAAATGCAGCTACACCTTTTAATAATATGATTTGTTTTGTAAGGCTGTATTAAAGATGGCAAAACAACCTCTTATGTGGTAAAATCTGGCACCAGCCTTCAAGCTTACTAGGAGAAATAGAGGCCTTAATCAGAAGGTAAAATTTTTAAATAGCCTTTGCAATTAGTGGTCATGGGCAACTTTCAGAGGTCTGTTATCAAATGTACTTAATATGTTGTAAAAATATTGTCGTGTTTGCAGGTGTAGCCTTAATATAAATCTATCTGTATCAGAGACATAAATCCAAAAAGCTTATTTCACACACCACTGCCTTTCCAGAGCAGCTCTTAATAACACTGCCTGCCATCATCCTTTTGCACCTAATCTCTTTGTACGTGTAATTTATCGAAGATTATTTTTAGGGCTTAAATTCTCTCTTTTTCTAACTAAGGAGATATTCCTGTGGGCTGTGTTTGCTAATACAGCCATCCAGATTTTGCCCACCAGTGAGTTCCAAGCAAGCTTTGAGTTATGAGATCTCTCCCTGTGGCCAGAACTGCTAAGTGAGTGTCTGCTGTACCAGCTGGGTTAGGGCAGCCATCTGCTCTGCTGCTTTAAGCTTTTTCAGCTGGAAGACAGACAAGAAACTGAATCCTCCCATGGACATCTCCCTGTCCTAAATAAAATATCTTTCATGGTACAGAGTCACATGAAATAGGTGTAGGTCGGAGCAGGTGAGAAGCGGATCTGTCTCGAAGGGCTTAACCTCATGAAATGGGAAAAGGAATTAAAACCCAACTGACTTGGAAATTATTAGCTTAAAAACCACCCCATAATGACCAGTGTTCCTCCTGCTCTGCCTGGAGTGGGTTGGGAAAACATTTTTCCTTCTGCCGTCGGGAGACAGAAGGAGCTGAGGAGCGGCAAGGAGGGATTCTGAGCAGCTGCAGGAACAACCTACAAGCAAAAAATAACTGATGCACAGCTTAGAGGAAAAGATATCGGGTACCTGATGCTGCAACATCTGCAATTGGCCTCTTTGTGACATTGGCCATGAATCCCACAATGGAGAAGATGACAAAGCCAGCAAACATGCTCGTGCATGAGTTTATGCAGCACACTATGATGGAGTCCCTGAAACAAAGGGAAGGAGCTTTAAGCAGCAGGGAAAGCAAATGTTCATCCTTTTTGTTTTGGTTTTGTTTTGTCCTGTGGAAAGATTTCATGATTTAGGATTTCACAATTTAGAATTTCACAGTTTGGGTTCCATTCCAGGCTAGGGAAGCCTCTCCCATTGGTGTTGCACATCTCACCCCCAGCCAGCCAGAACAGTTAATGTTCCATACTAAACTTTATTTCAATTATCTGTACACAGAGACAGAACTCAGCTCCAGCTGAGACAGACAAGTGCCACTGCAATATGTGCAGTCATCTGCTTACCTGTAAACATTATTGTGGAAAGGGTTGTAACTTCCAAGGGCAATCAGTGAACCAAGACCCAAACCGTAGGAGAAGAAAATCTGTGTGGCAGCATCCAGCCAAACCTGATTGCAGGAAACAATTTTTTTAAAAATCTGTTTCTGCACTTGAGGAGCAGGTCATATGTCTGAAAGGGGAACAGTGAGGAGTGAAACTTTTGTTTACCAGGGCGGAATATTTACCTCAGAGTCTGAAAGCTTACTGAAGTTGGGAGTTATATAGAATAAAATGCCTTCCTTTGCTCCAGGCAGTGTTACACCACGGAAGAACAAGATAAGCAGCATAACATAGGGATAAGTAGCAGAGAAATATACCACCTGATGTGAAGAAACAAGACAGTGTAAGTGTGCAAGGAAGAATGATCAAAAATATTTGCTCCCTGAAAATACCTTAGCAGCAACTGAGGATGTCTCTTAAAATGGAGGCATTTATCAATGAAAAAGCTTGGGAAGGGCCTACAGCAAAATTCCCTAAACTCCAGGTCTAAAAGCATGTGGCTGTTGCCTATTTTTCTGCAAAGAGAACAGAGTGGACTGTTCAGAGGTGATGTTTTCACACTTTATTGTTTGATATTTAACACTAAACATGTTGGGGGAAGTCCCAAAAGCACGAGGATCATGGCACCAGGAACCTGCTTGTAAAACATCTGGCATTTTGTTTTTCCCACTCTCCTCTTCTATATTAGAGGGTCCTACTTTCTTGCCTTTCAGAGGTCCTATAAAAAACCCTCTCTGAAGTCAGACTCAGCCCTCTTTTTGCCGTCTTTGTGCTTTGTAGACAAGAGAAAGAAAATGGTTAGCTCTGAGCTCAGCTAAGCCCTGCTCAACACGCAGCTCCAGGTGGGTCACGGTTATAACCTCCTGTCAAAAGCTAACAATCCATCCCTTCAGAGTGAAGGGATCCCAGTCCTCTTCACCAGACCTGAGGTCTTCTAACCCAACCCTTCAGCTGGCACCAATCCCCATTGCTGTGGCTTTTCATTTCCCTTGGAGCTCTCCTGGTGAGGAAAGGCATGAGCCAATGTCAGATGTCGCTGCCCTTTCCTTCAGAAAGGTCTCTCAGTAATACAATTTCTTTTCATTGATTAACAAATCCTAATTTCCACTCACAGCCAGGCAGACCCCAAGAAGCACGGTGTGAATTCCTGTGAAAGGACCTCAAATGTTTCTCACCCACAAGAGGGAAGGTGAGAGCAGCTCTTGCCAACACTTCCTTACGTATCCAGGTCCAGCAAGAGCTGTGCAATAAATGCACAAACCACTTCATGCTCACTTTATTGCTATCCAAAGCAGCTGGAATATTAATCCCAGGAACAAGCAGGAATATTTTTAGCTGATTTTGTACCTGGCCAAGCCAAGAGGCCTGTAAGTGAAGCATCTAAGGCTGCGATCTGACCTAGCTACAGAGGAGCCAGCTCTTTTTAAAACATGGGGCTGTATCAATCGAAGAAAACACAAATTAAATACTCCACAGAGCTCTGATAGACTAACTGCCCCCAGTGCCTCTTACCTCAAGAATTTTCAGAATATTTGAGCAAAATGGGCATTTTTAATTGAAAGGTATTTACAATACTTTTTAATCTTACCTTTCCAGTCCAGCCTACCCCCTTCCAGATACAAAAATACACCAGAATCCAGGCAATTGCCAGGGTGATTGCCAGTGGCCATCGGATTTGCCCGGGCTTTTCCAAGCCGTCAGTCATTTGGTGCATGTTGCGTCTGGAACAAGCCAACAGGATGGGGCATTTGGCAAAACATTCAGAAGAGAAAACAGGAAGGATAACAGGGTGATCTTTGAGCATGCTCAGGGCAGGGGGGGAGAGAGGAAAATGCTGAGCTTACTCCCAGAACTCCACCACAGCACTTGTCATGTTGGTGGTGTTTGCTAAGGTGTAGTTGGAGAAGCAGCGGTCGGTGTTCCAGGGGTTCTCACAGTGTTTCCATGGAAGGGTCTGGTGAAGGGAGAGAACCAAAAACCTGAGGTCAAACAATTTTTAAGCATGAATTACCTCAAGTATCCCTTTCTTTGCTAGAACTGACAGCTGAGTGCAGAACTGAAACACCTGGAGCTCTGCAGACATTGATCTCCCCGGGGTGAAAGTTATTTTAATTCCTATCAGTTGTGGGGGGCAGGTGTGGAAATATTCCCTCTTTTCTTTAACATAGCAGCCCAAACGCTCTGGATTCATCACACTCACCACGAGAGTATACTGAAACAGCAGAAAGGACCTCCTGGAGGTCCTGGTACCCCTTGTTGCACGAGATCTTGAAATTGGGATGGTTATCGATCAGAGAGTTTTACTTTCTTCTCAGGTCGGGGGATAATTAGAAGAAGGCAAAGATTCTATTTGTTATGTGCATGTTCTGCATGTGTCCATCCCATCTTTCAAAAGTTCTGGGGAGAACTTCTCATGTTATCCATTAGAATGAGCCTCATTTAGATGTAATTTATAGATCCTTCTGATGGCAATTGTTGGGAAATCGTCCCACAGAACTCTTGTAGAAGGGCACTGTGTGCTTTATACACAAGGATAAGAGGCTTCAAGGGAATTAGAAGTCAATATTCATTTAACATGGCCCACAAGAAACACTTCCAGACTCTGCCTGACCTTTCACATCAATAACAATTCTGAGGACAGCAAAACAGAAATGGTCATGTCACTCCCAGACAGTAATTAATGCAAATTTGGTCAAGGCAAAATTCTTTAAAGCCAAGAACAAGTAAGCATGAGCAAAATTTATAGAAGAGACAATTGAACAATGATGCATTAATTATATACAACTTATATAAGAATGCTTCCTCAGATGGCCAAACCCCACAAATCAGACAAGACTTACTCAGCTGATGAATCACCCTTGAGGGGGAAAAAAAGACAGCTAAAAATAAAGTAAACAGGAAAGAAAACAAAGCAAAAATAACAACAATGAATGGAAGTTCAGAGCTAATCAAATCACAGACCTTCCATTCCATGGGGGTTTATTTAATAAACCCCTCCACCATTAAACCACATTAAACCAAAAAACTCATGTTTGTGTGGCTGCGACTGAAGAAATAAAATAATTGGTTGTACACTAGAATTTTTTCTTGGGAGAATGACTGGCCTGTAAACTCAGTTTTCTGTTCTAAATTTCTTGTAGAGAAAAAAAAAAAATCAAAAGGGATTTTTACAAAATAGTTCTCTTTTGGTAAGAGTGGATTATCCTAGAGATTTCTGTGCATGCTGTGTTAACCCAGCACATCTACGCTGAGGCAGCTTAGCTATGTATCCATATTTCACTTGGCTTTACATCCAATAAACAACTCCCCATCCCCTCCGACACACACTTACAGTGGTAAAGGAATTATACAGGTAGTATATGGCCCAGGAAATAATCACAATGTAGTAAATATTTAGCCAAAAGGACAGGACTGCAGCAGCCAGTCCCACACCTGTAAGGAAAACAAAGAGAAATAAAAGAAGGGAACTTCCAACTGAAGAGCTGCAGCTTAGAGCAAACACATCACAAGGGGCAGGCAGCACTTGGGAGACAGTGGCAGAAGTGAGGATTTCAGAAGGGCCATTACACAAAGATCATTCTTTGGGTGATGGCTCAGCCATCCCTGAATTCACTGCCAGCGTTCAGCTCTCTCTGTGGTGCAGTCCCACCTGCTGCTGCTCAGAGCTTCCTGGCATGATTTACTCCCAGGAAAAAGAGCTAAATCAGCTCCTTGCCTGGAACAGCAGCCCCATAGGGCCCCGTGGCAGATGCACACACAGTGAGAACGTGTTCCAAGGCACTCAGGACACGGAGCAGAGTGCCTGGTGCTCAGCAAAGGGCTGCTGGCGTGGCAGGCTAAAGAAATGTCAGGGTTCCACCATGGGGATGTCTCCTACTCCACATGGACACTCCAGGGGTGCCCTGCACCATCCAGGACAGCTGTTCCATGACCCTGAGCGGGAGGCAGTGCTCACAATAATCAGGACAACGCAAAGCAAGGTTGTACCAACCCCTCACAACAGCAGCAACTTGAGCAAAAACACTTCTCTGTGAGGAGCAATTTCATCCCTCTGCGTTAGCTCAATGCGAAATCTCCCAGAGCAAAATTCAATCTCAACAAACCATCAGCTCACCCTGTGCTAATTGTCAGTCCTACTGTGTGAGGTAATTTAGAACAGCACCACGTGCAGCTCTGCTGGGCCAGAACTCAGCTCAGGATCTCAGAAGTGTCAAAGGATTTGGGATTAGAAGGGAGAAAAGCATCATTTGAGAGGGTTGTGTAGAATAAGGATTAAAACCCTGGGGTTCTGGCAATCAAACCTCAAACTCAAACTCAAAACCTGGAGTGAGTTTGTCTTAAGGAATTCAGTGTGAAATTGTCAAAAGTGTGTGGCTTTTGAATTTCAGTCAAAAAAACAGGTGATGCTAATCTCTGTGAGCTCAGAAAAATTTACCAAAGTTTACCAAATTTCTGGGAATTGTTCCAAACCTGCTCAGATAGCTACTGCCAAATATGCTATTTTTAACAGTCCTGATGCATTTCTACAAAAAACCCTAAGAGTCTTGAAGTTCAAAAATAAGTTTGTTGTGAATCTAATGCCTAAATCTTGCTATTTTTAGTGAAAAATAAAGAATATAGCCCAGCACATTTCAAAATCATCAGCTACACCTCAGAAAAATTCTAGAAAAAAATCATGGTTTAAATATAAATAAAAGACACCGAGAAACATCCTTGCCCTGGCACTTTGTGAAACTTCTGCAGTTTGGAAACAAATGAGAAATAATTGTAATCCACACTGTACCTTTGAACATTGGAGCAAGCTTCCACACTCCAAGGCCTCCTATAGATGTATACTGTCCAAGGGAACACTCCAAAAGGAACAGTGGCACTCCAGCAAAAATTAAAGTAAGGAAATAGGGAATCAGGAATGCACCTAAAAATAAATTTTTTAAAAAGTCAGTCATGGTGGAGAAAAGCACTGAATTTCCAGTTTCCATCACTGTTACATATGAAAAGAAACCCACAGGGTTTTTCTCCTCTCAGATGTAACTATTCAAAAATGTTAGTGAAAATCACATGTGAACTTCTGAACCAGCACCTCAAGAGGTGAAAATAAAGGGAAAAACATAACTCCCCATCATTTAAATATTTTCTGTTGAAGTAAAAAGCTGAAATCCAAAATCCTGTGGGTTTTGTTGCCTTCACCTCTCACGGAGACCACAAAAGCTTTCACCAACCCTGGCAACTTTCCAGCCTTTTATGGGAAGCTCAGAGTCAGCTACAGACCCCATGAAAGCCTCTCAAAACTCAGCCCAAAAGAGAGAGATCTGCAGGGTTGGGCGGAGGGCAATGTGCTTTAGTTCTGCTCTGATACTTTATGGTCTTTTAAGTGCAACTGGCAGCTAGGAATTAGAATAAACCTCAGGGCAGAGCTCAAAGCAGAGCTCCGCACTCCAAAATGGCTCCAAACCTCCTGGAAAAGTGGAAAGCAATAAAACCCAAAAAAACCCCAAAAAACCAAAATCCCGGGCCAAAACAGCAAAAACAACACCCAAAAAACCCAAAACACCGCAGCATACAACCAAAAAGCCAAATCAAACCAACAAAAAAAACCAACCAACCAAACAAAAAAAAACCCAAACCCAAACCCAAATAAAACAAAAAACCCCCCAAAACCAAACCAAAATAAGAAAACCTCAAAAACCGAAAACAAAACTCCCTCAACTTGCCCCCACCCCAAACTCCCCATAGTGAGCAAACAAAAACCAAAACCCCAAAGACCCAAACCAAAACAAAATACTCAGAGAATCCCACCAAAAACACCACAGAAAAACAAAAAAGCCAAAAAAGCCAACCCCAAACCCCTCCAATAAAGCAAACCAATCAGCCAACCAAAAAAATTAAAACCCAAACCAAACTAAAAAACCCCAAAAAACCCTAAAAAAAAAAAAAACCCAAAAAAAAAAACAAAACAAAAAAACCAAACCAAAAAACCAAAAAAACACCAAAATCCTGCAGCTCCCCTCCCTAAAGAAACAACAAAAAAATCCCAACCAAAAGCAACTATATATGTGAAAAATCTATTTAAACCAGATTTTGCTTTGCTGGTAATTTGGTGAGTCTTGAGACACAAACACGGCCAACATACCTCCACCATTCTTGCCGCACAGGTACGGAAATCTCCACACATTCCCTAAGCCAATGGCATAACCTACACAGGACATAAGAAAGTCAAATTTCCCTTTCCAAGTGTCTCGGTCTGGAAGGTCCGTCTTCTTCTTCTGCACTTTTACTACCAAGGTTTTGGGCTTGTCGTTGGTGATGGAGGCATCGACCTCGGTGGAGATCTGTCCGTCCGCCACTTTGGTGCCGTTGGTGGCCATGTCTCTGGGCTTGGCTGGCGAGGCTCTGGCGGCGGCCGGGCGGGAGATTTCAGCACCAGTCCACGTGGACAGCAGCTTTGCGGCTCGTGGCGATCCACCTGGGAGCGAGGGCGTGCGCAGGGACGGCCCGGAGAGCCGGGACACGGGGCCTCACCGCGGTCCGGAGCCACCTGCGTGACACGGCACAGCTCAGAGCCACGGCGTTGGCTTTTCTGTTCCTTCTACTGCCTCAGTGTGGGACTCTCAGCTTCACATGAAGTGTTAGCTGGTTCTCCTCACAAAGGAGACACACACAACAATCCTTTTCCAGCCCCAGAACCAAGGACACCCCTGCAGCTTCGGGCCCCAAAAGGTGCAAACACCACAGAATTGAGGGCAGCANCCTGCAGCTTCGGGCCCCAAAAGGTGCAAACAACACAGAATTGAGGGCAGCAGCCTGGGAGGGTGGGACTGCATCACCTGGAGCTGGGATTGGACAATTGACCCCAATATGGAAATTGACCAAAACTTTTAGAAATGTGAAAACTCATGACCAGGATTCATCTTGGGTAGAGCCACAGTTGGGCCAAGGTGCATCCTTTGAGGGCCTTTAAATAAATAAATCCCCGCTTTATTCCTTTAACTCTGCCCAGCCTCTGTTCCAGGCAGCCTCTCAAGGCACCACGACACTCACAGCAACCCAAAGCCTCCTGGAAGGGGTCTGCCTTCTGCCCTAGGGTTTTGCTCTGAACTCAACAGGAGCAGGGAAGAATCTCTACAAAGCAAGCTCTAAGATCCACTGGTTACATTTTTTTCCCTATAGATACCCTATGAGTCTACAGAAAAAAGAACAAAAAAAGAAAAAAAACAAAACAAACCCGAGGAATAGCAGTTGCCACCGTTAAGGGTAGATTAATATCGAACGTAGAACATTCACAACTAATCCAAAGCAATCTCCGAGACCCACTTATTATATTTTGTCCCTATAGATAATTTCCAAGTCTACAGAGAAAAAGAATTTTAAAAAAGCCAAATCAAGGGACAGCAGTTGCCATGTTTAATAGTGGATAAACAGTAAATTTTAAAAGTTCACGATTAATCCAAAACCATCTCCAAGACCCACTGTATTTTGTCCCTATAGATGTCTTAAGAGTCTACAGAAAGAATTTTTAAAAAGCCAAGAAAGTTGCCACCTTTAAGAGTGGATTAATACTTAATTTAGAATGTTCACAATTAATCCAAAACAATCTCCAAGACCCATTGATTGTATTTTGTCCCTATAGATCTCTTATGAGTCTTCAGAAAGAATTAAAAAAACCCTGAGGAATAGCAGTTGCCACCTTTAAGAGGGAATTAATACTTAATTTAGAATGTTCACTATTGACCAAAACAATCTCCGAGACCCACTGATTATATTTCATCCCCATAGATCTCTTACAAGTCTGCAGAAAAAAAAATTAAAAATATATAATCAAGGAGTAGCAGTTGCCACCCTTAATAGTGGATTTAGAGAGTACATTATTAATCTAAAACAATCTCCGAGACTACTGATTATAATCTTCCCTATAGATCTCCTATGAGTCTACAGAAAGAATTAAAAAAAAATGATCAAGGAATATCAACTGCCACCATCAATAATGGATTAACCAAAACAATCCCCAAGACCCACTTATTATAATTTTTCCTATAGATCTCCTATGAGTCTACAGAGAAAATAATTTAAAAGAAAAATGTAACCAAGGGATAGCAGTTACCACCTTTTATAGTGGATTAAAACTGAATTTAGGACATTCACTATTAATCCAAAATGATCTCCAAGACCCACTTCTTATATTTTGTCACTATGAATTTCTTATGGGTTTA
>VWZN01007179.1:85065-109764 GCA_013396955.1 Regulus satrapa | reverse complement strand
AAAAAAAAAAAAAACCCACCAAAAAAAAAAAAAAAAAAAAAAAAAAAAAAAGAAAAAAAAAAAAAAAAAAAAGGCAAGATGCAAAAATCATGAAAAGTGCTGGCCACATAGCCCCTAGCAAGGTTATTTCTGAAAGACAATGAATTTTTTTGTTATCAGCGGGATCAGGATACAGCAAAATGCTCTTAAACCACAAGTGCAAAATTATCCCGACAATCTTGTGAGTCTGCATGAGGCCCATTGCAAAATCAACAATATTTTATTGTAAACATGATATTCTCTTCTTGTAAAATTTTTGTTTAAAATAGACAATAGATTCTGGAAGGGGCAGCTTTTTCCACTCATCATGAAATGATATCAAAACTGACTGATAATCAGTCCCTCACAAAGATTTTACAGTGATTTAACACCAATTCCTAATAAACCCCAGAACCTCTAACAAGGCTGGGGATGATCATAAACTATTTTGAGTGTATTTTTTTCTCAGCCCACATTAGCACCATCTGCTCCTACTACTTTAGATTTACACACCACAACATTTTGGGCCCAACTTCAGATAGATTTCTAGCAATTTAAAACAGGACCAAATGGCTCTTAGGTACCTGCTTGCCTTGGTGATTCCCACCTTCTGGAAGGGTGTTTCCTTTGCTGTTTGCACTCTTGGATTCCTTTGCAATAAGGTCTTTGTCACAATTTCTATTTTTAGCTTCCAGACTAATTAAATATAATAAATATAATAAATGTGTAAATAGAAATAAAATAAAAATTAATCAGTACAATAAAAAATAATCCTCATCATTTACTGCAACCACACATTCATTTCTAGCTCCCACACAGTAAATAGGATGTGCTCTAGAAAAGCAAGAACAGCATTTCCATATTTATTTGGACTCCTGGTTGTAATCCCATCCATCTGAAGTTTAATGGAGCAGGGTGATAATACAAGTTACTGCTGCATAAAAATGGGTTTGCTCCTTGTTCTTTGCATTGATTGGGTGCCATTCTTCAGCCCTAATTGGTGTTAATTGTTGTGCAGACCCCAAGGCATTCCCTGAGAGCTCACACTGGTTTGCAGGGTAGAAAATGCAACACAGAGAGGCTCGAAAAAGGACACAACAGGTGCCTAGAAAACGCAACACTGGGGACTGGGGAGAGGGTCAGAAAAGGACACAGCTGGTGCCAGTCTGCATTGGGGCTGATGCTATAACAACAGGTTCCACTGTCCCTCTGCTGACACCCAGGAAATCACCCAACATTGCTGGTCCATGCTGGCCACAGAAACAAAGCCAAATCCAAATTTAGCGGAGCAATGGATTTACTGCCCCATGCAGAAATTAAAGGTTCTCACAGGCACCGCCAATCACGAGATTTGCTTCCCTTCTCCCATCCCTGGGAGGAGATGAGGCTGATGAAGAGCCCACCCACCCCTTTTCCCTGCAGTTCTGCCCCTTTTTTGGGGGCATTTTTGGAGTTTGTGCCCCAGGGAGCTGCTGCGGGCAGGAGTTGGGCAGTTCTGACTTCCTGCCTTAGGGGCATTGAGCTCCTGCTGGCCCAGGGAGCTCACAAAGCCCGTCCTTGGAGACACACCAATGCAGGAAGCCAGCACAGAAAAAGGGAGCAGCAAGTACTCAGAAAGGCAAAGTAATTTGCCCAAGCAGGAGGCTGGAGCAGAATTTAGAGCGGAGTTTCTTTGCGTGCCAGTGCAATCCCTTAACCTTCAATAATAACGCTGCTACGCTCTCCTAACGACCTCTTTTCATCTCCAGCATGTACAAATGACTAAGTATGAAAGACTTTTTGCCTCGTGGAAGCAAATAAAGGCAAATAAAAGCACATAAAAGCTCCAGCAAGGATCACGGGCTGTGGGGGAAAAAAAAAAATCTCAGTGTAAGCAGTTGAGGGTGGCGTTTGTTATTTCATTTTTACTGATCTCTACACTCTGTGCCACTTCTCTTCCCAAAGCAGAGTATGCTCTGGCATGCCAGAGCCAAATTTGCTGGCAGGCAGTGTTCCACGAGGGAAAAGAGATGGAGAAGGTGGCCCTGTTGCCCTGAACCTGCTCTGCCAGTGCCTAAATCTGCCAGATCCAGGCCTGGGCGCTCAGCACTTCCAAAACCTCTGGTTTTGGAAGCCTGCGAGAACCAACATACTGCCTAAATTATTTGGAGGTGCCACGTCCCTGAAGTAAAATATTTCCTTTGGTGCAAAGGAGATGTGAAAAACATGATATCAGTCACTCTGCCTGCCTTCTGTATGTGCTGCTGGAGTCCCCTGGGATCTGGGTTTGTTTGAGGACTGGAGGCAGCTCCCATCTGTTACTGTGGCACTTTTTTTTAAAAAAAAAGTGTTGTTGTTTTGGGTGAGAGTAGGTAGAACCACATGTCAGAATGCAGCAGAAGGAACACCATCCCAGTCTGGATTTCTCATCTTTGAAGGAAGCACTGGCTACTGATCAGCAACCTGTGAATGGCTCCTGTTCGGTGTCAGTCACTTAGAAGAGCCCAGTGCCGATAGGGAGCAGCAGCTAAGACAACACTGAATGCTTGGACCAAGATTCCAAGGCCAAAATTAACAGAATATGACCCAAACACCCATATTTCCACCAAATGCTTGATGGTCCTCAGCCTCTGATTTCCCACAGAGTTCCCAGCGTCCAATCAGGCCAAATTTAGACCTGACACTGTCTGAAAAAGGATCTTTAATCTGAAAAGGCTGTTGACTCCTAATGCTTGACAAGGGGCATCCTCACCATTGTGGGGGTGAGGTGGAGAGCAAGAAATAAAGTTTTCACAGTGTTTACAAGTATCTTTATTATATTTAAAAATATTACCCAAGTTTCAATGTCATGCTTAAGAGTGAAACCACAAGGGGAAGAAAAAATAGTTTCTGGAAAGCCATGCTGAAGAAAAATTAGAGCTTTGAAGATCAATTCAAACTCTAGCAGAGCTTCAAAATCATTAATAAAACCAACAGAATTTGGGCCACAAATGTACAACATTTTTGTTCTGGATGTCTCCCTTGTGCTTCTCCTGCCACCTCCAGTGAATGCTTCAGATTTGGGATATTTAAGTTTCTTTTAAACCTGAAAGCACTGCCTGAAAGTGCCAGGGCCGAGTTATTGTTCAGGGGATGACATCTCGGCACATCTGAGATCAGATTTTGTCTGTGTGACTGGGCAAGTCGCTTTGGGTGACATCCAGAGGGGGAAGTTGTCCACAGCTCCCTGACCCACCCACCAGGCAGGATCCACAGAGCTCCCACATCAGGGTGAGGGCTACGAATACACTTTGACAGACAGAGCTAAATTATCCCCCCTTTTTAGAGGCTGGCTGTGCCACCTTCGTGCAGGTTGAGCTTCTTTCAGTTTCTATCATTTTATTGTATTTTTTTTTTTTCCCATTACTCCCACAAAACTCCTTCTCCAATTTTAGCCCAGCTCAAGGCCTGCACTTCCCCAAGGCTGGTGGAGAGGAGGCAGCTCTGGCAGATGCTGTTTCCTGGTTTACAAAGCCTCTCGACTGACAACAGCAGCTGCCAACACTGCTAATCCAAAGAATTCTAATTTTGGGCCTTCCTCTACATTTTAGCTCGTGGCTTCTTTTAAATAGCCCTCTTTCCTGAATAAGAAAAGACTTTACATTTGTGATTCTTACATGCAGTTATCATACAGAGCAAAGCAAACAAAACAAGGCTGCAGGCACATGCACATGTTAATGCAGTTAAGACTCTTGGCAGGAGAAATTGGAAAAATCAGACCATTTTGGAGGGGGTGCAGCAGAGAGAAGAAAAGCCCTGAATCTGAGGTTACCCTTTTCAGATATAGCTCCAAGCTAAAGCCACATTTTCTATCTGTTCTGTTTTCTTTGATCCTCAAACTTCAATCCAAACCTTCAGGTTTAAATGGGATTTCAGTCTGAACTAAAAGCAGTTTAAATGGAAACAAGAAATTCTTTCCCCCTCACCCCTCCTGCCAAACCAGGAATTCGAAGCTGACATATCAAGGTTCTTTGCAAATCTGTAAAACTTTCTGTCTTGAAGTGATAAAGACAAACAATCAGGGCACTCACTCTGAAGGTAGGAGATAAATAAAACTATCAGTTTTCTTTTCAGTTGGTTTAAAGAAAGAAAAAATGAAAATAATAAAAGTAAAAAGCCTAAGAGAAATCCGAGCACTTTGCAAGTGGTCAATGCATGAAAAGCAATCCTTGCTTGTTTTGGCTGATGGCTCAATTGCATGACAGTGCCAGCAGGGCAAGGCTTCACGCCTGTCCCTGAGGATTTCCAGCCTCCCCTCAAGACAAGCATCGGGGTCAGAGTCTCTTCCAAATCCTTGGCATCACTCTGAACGGAACACAAATGGGTTTGGGGGGATTTTGGAGCCATGAATCCCAGCTCTAATTCCCCGTAACAGCAACTCAGCAGCACCTCAGCCCAACTTCCTGGAACTAATTGGTCTTTAAGAGATACAAAACTTCTCCTGAATTCTCACAGGAAGTCTTTGCTTGGCTTTGGGGCTCGAATTTGGACTTTTTCCGGTGACACCTGAGGTCTGGGTCAGCCCCTGCTCACATTTCCCTGCATCGGTCTGGAACATCAAGTCCTGGGCGAGGGGAATTGGGATCCCCTCCCTGGAGGGATCCTTTGCTCCAGGGCAGTCTTATCTGTGCTGTGGTATTTTATTTAGAAGGTTAAAAGTGCACCTGGGTGGTTTTTACCTGACTACAGTGATTGTTTAAATAGGTTTATTTGGAATGTATGGGAGAATCATACAAAGGTTTCCAGTGTGGAGAACATGCATTGAAAACCATCACTTTAGAGCTTTGGTTTTACCTGTCTGGAGATTTCTAGCTGCAAAGAAGCTTTGGAGCTTTGCTGCTTTGATCAAAATAAATATACTGAACAACCTCCTCAGGCATGCCTTGAGTATCCACTAACAATTCTCCTTGCTTGGGACCATGACAAATATCTGTCTCTCACAGCAAGTCACTCATTTCAAATATAAGACAAAATATCCACTTTACTTACTGCAGTGTAAGCACAGGCCAACAATTTCCTGCCTCATGAAGGAATTGATTTGTGTTGATTTTTAAAAATTTATTTTATTTTCAGCAAACTTGCCAGCAGACATGCCTGCCCCAGCAGTGACACTGCTCAGAGCTGCCAAGCAGCTGAAAGGGTCACCGAGCCACCCAACATCCAGTGCTGGTGTCTGGCATGGCTCAAAGCCTGCTGCTCTTATCAAACAGAAAGATAAGGCACCATCTGGGGAATGTCAGGGCTTCAAGGAGAGCTCCAGACAATCTGGAAGCAAAGGTTAATTCTGCAAGGTGTTGATCACTGTCAACATCTTCCCCCTGTGGGGACAATCTTCCCCCTGTGTGCCAGAGGGAGTGCTTGGAGCTCTGGAACTCCTCTGCCAGGGATGCTGAGGCCACACTGAGACAGAATGAATTGGATCAATCAATTAATTAATTGATCAGGAGCCCAGAGCAGCACAGAACAGGTGTCATGGGTAGCTCAGTGCCAGGTGTGCTCCTGACAAGGGCCAGCAATGTCCTGAGGAGAGCAGAGGTGCCTGGGGAGCCGTGCTGGGCACATGGCAGGTCTTGGCCAAAGTGGTAAATCCTCACTTTGAGCCCCTTGACCATCTCTGTTCTGAGGGGACAGCTGCTCAGTCAAAGGCAGAAGTTGAATTATTTACTCCCAGCCACTACAAAGCACCTTTTCCCTGATCTCTGGGACATGTTTTTCAATACAAAGCCTTAGGAGGCGAAGGAGAGAGTTACCCTTCCCCCCACACCATTTGTTTGAATAATAAACCACTTGAGCAAAAATATGACACATGGGAGGTATGATTTTTATTTTTCCCCCTGGAGGAGATTAGGTTAAGCTTACTTTTTTTTCAAAGGTACGCAGTTCATCAGCAAGAAGTTTAAGGAGGAAAAATGTGTTTTTATATCAGGTAAGAGTGCACACAGTGCTTGCCTTGCTCTCAAAATGGATGAGTCTGCAGCAATCTGCAGGACTGACAGCTTTATTTTCATCTGCCTGCCCTGATAGAGCATATCAGGAAACATTTTTCCAGATCCACGCTTGAGGATTTGAACAGTCATACTGATACTGCTTTAATCTCATTTGACTCTATAGGAGAAAAAACGAAAAAAAAAAGCCCAACCCCGTTATATGCATTTAGTTACATCAGATAAAGCCTTCTTTGCTGCAGCAAATGACTTGGTTTGGCGTTTTCCCCCACCTTTTCTTTTTTTTTTTGGAACTGCTTTTTCTCCCCCTCAGACTTTCACAGCCTTCCAATTGCAAGGTTTGTGGCACTTGCCAAGGGTGAAGGAATCTAATTTGCTAATTCAATCATCATTTGCAAACTAATGACTGTGAGCACATATAAAACCAACATTCAAATATCTGAAACAGCAGCTATGGTGGGGAATACATTCTCAGAGTAAACAAAACCACCTTGCAACTGAAGCGTTTAAAGCCTGAGCATATTTCTGGTTCAGGAATTCAGTCTCTTCCTGGACAGCAGCTCTGTTATTAATGAAATTAGCAGTAATAAAAAGAGATCAAACCTTCTCCCACAGCTGGGCTTCTCCAAGAACTCCAGCTGGACTGGCTTTTGGGTTAAGGCAGCACGACAGGAAGAGTAATAAACCCCCTACTTCTCAGTAAGTGCTTCAGATTCACCCAAGAAATGACATTTCTTATTGCTTCTCTTTAAAATTCCTCAAGCTCTCTAAATTCCAACTTAGACTAAAGAACATACATATGAAAATAAACAAAAAACCCAATGTGATCCAACAGCAACATTCAGTTCTCTCTACTGACACTGCTTTTGGCCAGATCTGTAGTTAATGATCAGCAACAATTCCATTTCCTGAAGCACATCTGGAAATCCTACCTTTGCCACCTGTAAAATCTGCCCATGGCCCTGAGCTGATCCAGGATCCTCTCTGGAAAAAAGGAATGGACAAATGGCCCACAGAGCACGCTCCGGCCATTCAGGTGTTGCAAATGACCCCTAATCTCAGTGAGTCCAAATTAGATGATTGTGCCAGAGTTCCTCCAGTGGAGAGGTGAGAAGAGAGCCCTCAGGCCATCACAGATGCAATAATAAATTAATTTATTTGAGAAAACCTTTTCAAACTGGGTTTTTTTGGTGGTTTTTTTTGACAATCAGGAAAATGTGTCTTGTCAGCTGCTTTTGGATAATAGATGAGGAATGTTATTTATCAGCAGGCATCCAGAGATATTTAGGATGGATTAGGAACTGCTCCTTTGCTGCCACATCACAGTACATGATCTACTCCATGCTCTTCCCCACTTTATCCCACCACAGGGGCTCCTTGGCATCGGTGCATTCCACTTCCATCAGCATCTCAGGACTGCCCAGACAACCCTTCCAAGCAGGAGCAGATTTCCAGGTAAATCCATGGAGCAGATCTTAGAAAAACATGTATTTTCACCCTGGAACAAATTTGGGAGGCATTGATCTTGCATGATGCCTGTGAGTTCTCTCAGCAGCAGCAATTCCTTCCTGCCAGCACATTACACAGAGCAGCTTTCAGAAGGCAAAAATCAATTGAGCAACATTTGTCTGGTTTACAGCAAAGGCAAAAAAAAAAAAAAAAAAAAAAAAAAAAAAAAAAAAAAAGGGGAAAAGGGCNAAAAAAAAAAAGAAAAAAATAAGGTGAAATGGTCACGACCATCTAAGAGGAGCTGATTAAGCTGGAATGGGAACCTGCTCTATGCAGGTCTGACTCTGGAGCACAAAGTTTTCCATATTTCCACAAAGTTTTCCCCACCCAGCAGGCTCTAGAGTATCAGGTGGCTGCAAATACCTCCAAGTGCAGTCTCTTCCCACCCAGAGCTCCTGTGCAGGGGAAAAGTCAGGTTTCCAAAGGTATAATAATGCCTGTCCTCCTCCCCACTCAAAATCAGAGTGCCATTTGCAGTATCCAAAGGATTCTTCTCACAGATTCCCAAGTTTTGGAATGAGCATTTGGCTATCCAGATCCTTGGGGAGATTTAAGCCTCTGAAGTCAGACTGTCTGTGCCATAAACAACTTCCCTCTTCACCTCTGGGGTTTGATCAAAAGAGGGGCAGCCTAGAAATAAGCTAAAACCCAAACCAGCACATGGAAAAGCTTTGCAGAGAATAAATCTGGAAGGAATCACTAGTCCCAGCTTCAGTACAGGTTTCAAATGCAAAGCAAAAAGAGCCTCCATTTATTATCAACCACCATTTCTGCTTTCCTACAGCTTATTTTACATTTTTGATTGAAAATGCTTCAGGGTAGACTGAAGGCAGGATGGTACCACCTCAAATTCTTCATAGAGGAACCCTGGAGTGCTGATGGGAAGACTCCAGGTACCCCAGAATCAGCCCCAGGCAGAGCATTCCAGCAGCCAGGCAGTTAAAAAGGCTCGGAAAACGCCAGCTCAGCTGCCACACACAGCCCTGTTGAATAAACTCGTCAAATTACCCACTGGAGCATTTCCAGTGGCCCAGCTGACTTGCTGAGCTCGGGGATTTGCATGGCTATGCTGGCACAGGGAATTTCAGCCCCATTTGCAAGGCCACGGTCTGGGGGATCTGTTCCCTCTGCCAATATTTGCCAGTTCCCCATGGCTGGGGTGTGCAGAATGAGGGGGCAGACAGCTGGAAAAGGCCAGAGCAGGGCAGGAACCCCCTGGGCGAGGCAGAGGGAACCTGCCCAGCCTCCGGGCAGCAGCGAAGACCAAGCCTTGCTCGGGGAGATGTGGCACTGCTGATGAGGACACCGCTGCTCCCAGTCCCCACCTTCCATCTCAGCTGCTCTGCTGAGCCACAGCAGAAAGGGGGGAAGAGAGGGGGCTCTGCCAAAATCAGCACCCCTCGGATCCCAGGAGCTGGGATTAGGGACCACACTTCAAATCTAAGAAGTCCATCTTGTGCTCTCTTTCTGTGGCCTCAAGTATCTGAAATGTCTCTGAATTACCCTCTCCTAAGAGCAGATTGCTTTTCTAGGAAGTATTCTGTTCAAGAAAGAGAAATAGGAATGTTTTTCTTCATTTTTTTCTTGTCCCTTCTGTCCCTTTTGCCATGCAGAAAGGGCATATTTTTGGATGCCAGGCTCTGACATGATTACTGATCCAGCTCCCAGAGAATCAAGTTAGGCTGACCACTGATCTCAGCTACCAAAGTACAATTTTTGGGGGACTAAAACCCCTAAAACTCTAAAAATCCCAGACTGTTCTTAATCACAAACAGACTTGTTTGCTCTCTGTTAAAAATTTAGCTCCGGGGTTCGCTTTGACTGTACTTCACAGGCCTAAGAAGTGCTCCACGCATTTTGTCCCACTTCTTAAATTCCCCCATTCACTTGCTGGTGGGACCAACTTGTTTGGAAAGGATTGCTCAGACCCAGAAGGGGGAATTCTTTGCTGCCATCTGATAAGGCAGCAGACAGCCTCAGCTCAAAACCTTTTGTGATTTCAGTATAAAACTAAACACGTGAAAAAAACCAAATTTCTTTTTCAGAATGGGCTTTGTATTTAACCTTCAATCATATTACCTGTGCCATAAAAGTGGATGTAATACTGTAATTATATACTCAAAAAAGGCTGCTTAAAATCTGAAATTATTTTACTGTTTCATTGCCTCACTGCTTTAGAAGATTTCCTTTTCCAAACATCTCCTACCCCCAGTCTGAGGGAAATGCTAAAGGTGACAGGATCTCTCTGAGCCCTGACTATCCCTCAGAAAATTGCACTCTCAGGTCCTACAAAGCCGAGAGGAGCTTAATTGCCTGCAACTGCAATTCTAGCCACTGCAAATCATACACGGCTCTCCCATGAAAGCATTAAAGAGCTAAGACTTAATTAGCATCCCTGATTAAATAGCAATTCATACAGCCATTATATCTTGCAGTTAGGCAGCACAGTGCTCTGGAAAAGCAGAGAAGGGGAAAAAAAAAACCCAACCACACATGTTCCTCTTCACAATCAAAGAATTCACCTCCACCCACTTGCTCCAAACTTTATCCTGAGAAATGTTCATTATTGGCAATACAAGAGGCCACTGCCAGACACACTTTGAACGCTCACAGGCAGAATTTCCATCAGCAAACTCGACCTGTGAGAGATCAGAGAGCCCCTCAGAAGCCCTGGCAGAGGCAGCACAAAGAGCAGCTCAGAGAGAGCAGCACGAAAAGACTCCCACAGGCAGCCACGTCCCAGCAGCTGGGGGAGGAAAAGGGAGGTCTCTCATCAGAGAAATCCCCATGCTGCTGATAAAAGTCTCCAGATCAGGCATTGCTGGAACTCTGCTCCTCTTCTCCCCTGCTTCCACCTCACAGTTTAGGAGGAGAGGGTGAACTCCTTCCTGGGACAGCTGGGATGGCAATTCCTCACCCCCTTGTTGTTGGGAAATGACGGGATGGGAAAAGAGGGGCAGGAGCAGTACTGGGAGGTAGAGACACATCCAGAATCACCCTGTGCATGCTATCCCAGCACATCCCAGGGGTGACCTCATGCTGGACTCAGAGCTCGTGTTTTGAGGTGGAGGAAATCCTTTGGATTATGAATTTTCAGTCCCAAACATAATTATTCAGCAGTTAGCTCTGCCCCAAAGGGGCTGCCTCATCCCTGTTTCTTGCTGGATTTAGGAAGGTCTCCAGACAAAGAGGAGCAGCATCTGTTGCATTTTTTACCGAGTGGATAAAGCAGCAAAAACAACTCCCTCTTCCCAGCCAGCTCACACGCTGGCCATGCTCTCCGGGCTGGAAGGATCATTCCAGCCCCTTGTGAATCTCATTTCATGAAGCCAAGCAGGAAAGATGTACAAGAAGCAGTGATTAGACAGCAGCAACAGCAACAAAGAAGTAAGGAAAGGGAGCAAAAGTAAATTTGCACCACATGTGCAATTACCACCACAGAACAACATTTTATCAGGACAGGTGCAGGATTAACAATGCTGGTCCTCTACTACAGCACACTCTCAGTTTTCAAATCAGGAAGACAGATGATTTTTGGCTTTTAATGATAAGGCACAGGGTCAAGAACTGACTTGGGGTACTACCACACTGCTCTGGGGGAGCACATTGAGCTTTTGGTAGCTTATCTTCCAGACAAGTGGAGAACTGAACTGCAGCAATACTCCTTCCCTCAGCCAAACTGGAAGTCTTAGACATGTGAAATAAGTCTGTGATGAGGATAAATAAACTGTCACATGACAAGACTCAGTAAATTAGCCAGACAGACAGAACAATGACAGATAGGATATAAGAGGAGAGAGAGTTGCTGTATTTAGTGTTTGAAATGTCATTTGGATGCTGCTCACTGCTAATGTGCCTCCTGGGCCTTGCAAAGTCCTGCTCCATTGGCCTTCAGAAAGCCAGAGGTCAAATTTACATAGAATAATCTGAATACTTGCTCATATTTGAACATTCCCTGCTTCCTGCTGAAAACATTCTCAAGTAGCTTTCTGGAACAAATGTGTTCTCTGCAGCACAGTCTCTCACATGCACTACCCTCTCCCATGCCACCTCTGGCATCCCTCATTTCTGCCTCCAGTCCCATTCCGCACTATTCCCTTTCCAGGGATCTTGGAGCAGCATTCTTACCTATTGAATTGAAGGAAACTCCATTTTCCCATCCCTCCTAAATCTTATCCAGCTATTTGATGCCAACACTCAGGCCTTGTTTGCTCCCTGGTGCTCCGCAGCCTCACCAGCCCAGCTCACCTCTGGCTCTCCAGCTTAACCACTGGCTCCTGCTGAGGGAACAGCCCATATTTTTGGGTTTTCACAGCGCCAAAGAACTCAAGGCCATCTCTGAACACACAGAAGAACTCAGAGATGAGCGTGGAGCAGGTTCAGCTGTTTGTGCTGTAATACATGACTGCTCAGTGGAGGAAAAGCTTGGAACAACATATGGTCCCAATTACCTCTGTCCTCCTGCAACCAGTACTTTTCTTTTCCAGATACAATTTATCTGTGATGCTTGGCAGCTCAGCTGGCTCCCCTTCTTCTCCCGAGGAACACAACCACATGCAGATGCTATTTATACACCGAGCAAATTATTTCTGCAACCATATTTTCCCAATAAAACCAGCCTCGTGTCCCATCCAAAAGGTGAGAGTCATGATCTGTGACTGTGAAAAATGCCTTGGCACTTTCTGAAAAGTAAATCCAGAGTGCTGGCAAAATGTCACCTTTGTAATTGCATTCTGTGGACTTGTAGCAGCTCTTTCCTAACAAACAGCTGATTTTAGCTTTCCTAACAAACATCCCAAGATGTGACTGGAGTCAGTCCCAGGTTCCAGGAAGCTGTTAAATCAAAGAACAAACTTCATGATGAGCACCATAATTATAAGCCTTATTTTACCCATGGATCTGTCCTTACAGGTGTTTTTATGCTCTTTTTCAGCTCCCACAATCCCTTCACAATAGCTGGGCTCAACAGGAATCACAGGAGGAAATCTTTTCCTCACTTTCTCTTTGAAATGCCGGTCAGAAACCCAGGGGGAATACAAATGGCACACAAAACCTCATTTCATTCACTCCCTGCAGCAGCAGCTCAGGAGTGTTCAGTTACTTCCCATTTAAAACTTTCCAATCTTTGGCAGAAGTGAGAGTCCCACAGCCACAGGGGTGACAGTGCCAAATACTGACAAAATAGACCTGAAGTGGAGCGAGATATGTTTTGGAATAGTGAATTCAGATTTATTTCCCCTTGCACTGGTTTTATAAGGTGCATTGCCTTATCTAAGAGCAAAAGTAAACAAAAAAAATTGATTTGCAAAAATCCAGTTGCAAACCAACTTCTTGTAGGCAAGATAAAAATCGCACCACACATGAAAGCTGCTACAGAAATCCCCACAAATGGCAAATATCTTTCTATTCTATGTCTTGGGGTCCACTTAACTCATACAACTTTAAAATGAGCATAACATACTATCAAAAGCACTTAAAAAACCAGAAACCCAAGCCCAGTATTATTACGAGGCACCATATTTATCGTACACCAATGGAATATGCTTCCTCAGCTTATTAGTGTCCACAAAAAGCCCCAAACACGGAATTCTGTAGCCCAGTTCTGCTAGCTCAGCCAGAATGTGAAAGAAAAGAGGTGTTTGGAGCATCTCCTCTTCTGTCACCACCCCCAGGCTGAACACTTGTCACAGTGCCATGTGCTGCCAGGTACCCAGCAATTTGTTGCAAAGCAGAGAGCTGGATGCTCACTAAACCTCCTGAACTAATTTTTCTCACTCTCTGGAAACAATTTTCTAGGCCATCTATCTGGGAATGTCACCTTCCTAATGGGAAGCAAATAACTGCTGCCTCCTCCAGCTCCAGGAGAACACAGCTGAGCTTTTCTTTTCATTAACAATCTACAGCAGTGATGGCACAGGAAAAGTGTCTTTTATTCAAGACTTTAATCAACACTTGATGAGAATTACGTGCTTTCCCTCTTGAAACGGAGCTCTGTGGCTTTTTATTCTTTATACTAAAATGGATGTGTTTTGCTTTCAACTGGTGAGATTGATTCTTGAAAGTAAGGTTACACCCCAGATCTCTAGCATAGCTGAATAGCAGGAGGAAAACTTTGAGCCGTGCTTCCATGAGAGACCTACCAGGGAGGAGATGGTTCCATTATTGGAGATGTCTTTTTATTTGCCTCACCACAAATGCTTCCATTAAAAAAAGCCAAACATAAGAAAAAGCTGAGACGTTCCCAACTGGTTCAAGGTTTCACAGCCATTGAGAGAACCCCTGTGAGCACAGAACTATTCTGGGTCCTGAGACTGGGAACACTGAGAGAAATATTTAAAATATGATCTTACTTTGATGAATTTTGAAGATAAAACTTTTTTAAGATATTAAAATGCCAACATTTCTGACAAAAATGCTGAGCCTATTGCAAAACCACTGAGCAGCACTGCCCTGCTCACGCAGAGCTCCTGTAGGAGAGCTACAGGAATAGGAATAGAGAAGAAAAATCCCTTCCACTCCCTCCACCATCCCTGGCTCTGGGCTGGGGAGAGAAGGAAGGAGAGACATAGGGAGCGGCCAGAAAATTAGATATATTTTATATATTCCTTACCTGCCACAGAGAATCCCAGGGCAGCTCCTCATTCACAAGAGGCTGTCACAGCTTTGAGACCAAACCGCCCCTCTGCCCCATCAACAGGGAGTTTGCAGAGCCCTGCACTGGCTCCTCTTCAAAATGATTTTTCTATTCACCAATTAAAGACAATTCCCCAGGGGCTCGTCCACCTCCCGAGCAGCAGCAGAGCTGTTTCCCCACAGCAGCGATCGGCTCTGGAAGGTTCCCTGACCCTTTTGTCCCTGGATTTCAAGCTGGGAACACTGTGGTCTCACAGAGCTGCCGTGTTTCCAAAGGAGCTGAAAGTGCTCCTCAGGCTCGGGTCCCAGGAGTGCATTCACCCGTCCGTCCTGGGAGCCCTCCCCTCTCCCCTGGCAGGGCAGTTCCGAGGGGTTGGAAGCCAAATACTGCTCCCATTGTTCAGGGCCCCCCAGCCCCAGCTGAGGGGAGGCCCCGGGGCTCCTTCTCGGAGTGCAGCACCAATGTGGGCAAGGGAAGCCTTCGCAAGGCTAAGGGCTGGCCCAGACCAAGTCCTGACCTAGATAGTGGAGGGGGCTCTGTTTACTGAGGCGTGAGCAGATACTACTCTGCTGCTTTAAGTGAACAGGCCCGGCGCCAAAGCTATCAATGGAATTATGTCTGCTTATGCTGCTGGGAAGTTCTGCTCTTTGCACAGCATTCACCGAGGTGTAAAATGAGGACTTAATGTTACTGGCTTGGACTCATTTCAGAAGCAACTGCTGCACCTGTTCATACCAAGGCACAAAGTTATTTAATTTTTTTACCAGAGCCCAATGCAAAAAACCTGGATTGAAATAATAACAGTATCTTTTATATGTCTCCACATTTCTTTACTCTTTACTAATCACCTCCTTTCCAAAATGCATTTCCCCAAAGAAATGAAAATAAAAATCTGTTTCTGCCTATTAGACAATAAACGATTCCTTGGCTCTCCAGAAGAACAGAAATCTTTCTATGTTGCAAATATTGAGTTTAAACAACAAATTTCAGCTCCTCTGGAGCTTCATCTTCCAGGTATTAACTGGGCAATGGGGACCCCTCAAGAATAATTCCCGTTACAGTTAATTCCGTACTCTCTGAGAGCAATAAAATAACAAACCAAGTCAGATTTCTCCACAGAAAAATTTCAGTTCTTATCTGCATGGCACAGATTGAGTGAAGAGTTCTCCCCTGTGATTGAGCTCTAAGCCAGTCTAAAGCAGCAATGGACCTACTCCAAATACCCTGCCAGACTGCAGGGATTGTGCAAACGGGGCCTTGGCTCTGAGAAGCAGTGAATATCCTCAGCCTCCTCTGGGAGCCCATGCTGCTTTGAAGGAAAAGGGAATTTCACTAAAGGGAGCAAATCTTAACCTAAACAAACAAGCAGCATGCCACAGTATAAAGTTATTACAGCAAGGAGAGAAATCTTCATCGCCCTGTAGATGCAAATATTTGTGTGCTTGGAAGAAGCAGAGAAAGTGAGATGTGCATAAATGATGGATTCATTGCCATTTGTCTGTAAGCCGGTCAAAGGCAGCCAAACAGCCAAGCCCAGCTGACACAGCTCCTGCAGGAGCCTGATGACCTCCAGAGGCTCTCCCCAGATTTTCTCTGAGGTGCACCATGAATTTTGGAGATGTCTAAAGATTTTGGAGATCTAAAGGTGGCCCAGAAATGCTGGGGGGAGCCAGGCCCATGGAAGCAGCTGCTCTGGATGAAGTTTTCCATCAGGGAAGGCAGAACAAATCCTCCTGCCTTTGCTTATTAATTAATTAATTAATTTATTTTTAGTAGAGCAAATTGGCTCCAAATACTGTGTGTAAACATTGGCTGAAGTGCCTCTCACCAGCAGAGGCTGCATTCAGGTGTCTCAAATTTTGCACTTCCATTATTCCCATCTTCAAACCACAGGACCTTTATGTTTTGTTACCAACACAAGCATCAAAGTCTCCCAACAATCCCGAAGGGATAACACCACTCTGGGCAAAGCTGACACATTGTTTAAGAAGGCAAAACCTCATCACACTTCAGCAGGGCCAATGCTATTTGCACATTTTTATGGTGCTCTGTTTCTTCAGGATAAGAAAACCTGAGCAATCCGCACCAGTTCCTTGCCTACCTCAATGAGAGACAAGGAGAAAGCTGAGGAAAGTTGGGTTCTCTTGAGCTATGGAAGCACTTGTGGATAAGTGCTAAAATTCATTATTAATGAATTAAAATGGTAAAATTAAATAGAGAAAAAAACTGTGGGGATTTTTTTTTTTTGTTTGTTTTACAATGTTATATGGGCAAAGGGAATATCACGTAGCAAATATTTACATGTAATTCAGAATGTGTTGATGAAAGATCACCATTGGATTATATGAAAGAGCGTGGCTGAATGTTTCAAAAATACACGTGTGCATTTCAGTGGGATCAAGGCGTCTGTCTTCCTTAGACTCCTAAGAGAAATTTAAAGCCCCGGTGTTGACTGATTAATGCCTAGTTTGGGTCATAAATACCAGGTTTAATTATGTTTTGTTCTAATGGCTGGCTCAGACCAGGGAGGGAAAGATGTGGCTGAGGGCAGGAGAGGGGTTACAGCTGCCCATCACATCCACAAATAGCAACTCCTTTTTTAAAGATCCATCGTAGCAGATCTTGGGGCCTTTTACTGGCCAAGAAATCCCCATTACCTGCGAGTGCTCCCCACGAGTCAGCGCTCCATCCGTCACTCAGCATCACTCAGCTCCTGAACACAAACCCCTGTGCCTAACTCTCCGTTTTTATGGTGCACCACATCCTCCAGCGCTTTCAGCAGCTCTTTTCAGGGCTCATCACGGCGAGATGACAGAGTGTCAGCTCCCAGCTCCCCTTGAAGATCCCCCCTCGCTGTGAAGATGCCAATCTGATATCCCACGAGCTCGTGTTCTATCACATGTCAGCAGCTAGAAACAACAGCCTGGAGGGTGCCTTCCCTCCTCCACGCCTGTAAACAAAGGAACTCTTTATCCCTGGAGTAGGAGATCTCGCAGGAAAGCTGTGAATCCTGGCTGCTACATGGCACAGAGAACTCCTGCTCCTGCTAAGCAAAGCACCCTGGTGGTGCTGGAGACGTTTATTTGCAAGGCAGTTTAAACACCCTCACACACAATCCATTCTGTGTACTTCGGAGTGATTCCAGTGATGGAATTTCACTCCGAGAATTTTAAGGAAGCTGCCACCATTGCACAAACAAAACTAGCTTTAAATTGGATGGAGGTTATTTTAATTTGCTGTTCCAGAACTGGAAACATTTTGTGGAAGCAGCGGTGACATTAAGTAGCTGGAACTGAACTAAAACTGTAAGAAGAATAAATGGAAGCAGCATTCTTTTGTGATTCCCATCCTCTGGAGAGAACAATAACCAATTCAGCTTTCCTGGGGAAAATAAGGACCCTCCCACACAAAATGTCAGCAGCTCAGCTGCCACCCAGTCCACATTTCATGCTCCCCATCACCATCTAAGAGCACAGAACTGCATTGTCCACTGCTGGAAGAGTATCCAGGCCAGTGGAGCTAGTGCTTTCTGCAAAGACCCCCTTTCTCTCTCTTCCAGCTGCCCAAATTCCACTCCAAGAGCTTCCTCCCATTTCCAGCAGCTGTTTGCAAACCCTCCATCTTGAAGGCAGGAATACCGGGGAGAAAAAACTGCTGTACAACAAACATTCCAGCTCAGAATGAAGCTTAGAACAACCCCTTGTGATCAATTTGCGCACAAACACGGCAAGCAGCGTTTAAAAAACAACAAACAGATGAAGCGACGTGACCTTAACCAGCTCAACCCAGCAGAAAGGACAAGGGGATGTGACAAATCCACAGGCTGGCCTCCCATGGAAGCCATCCCAGCTCGACCACGGATAACACAAGCCCAGCAGAAAGGATGGCACCCACGGAAATCTCCTTCCAGCAGCTCCTCTCTGCAGGAATGCAGCCCTGACGAACAGGACGGGCTGCACACAGATATTTATTTGGCCGTCACACACAAGATAGGCTGCTACACGTGCCAGATGCTAAGCAGGGCAATCTCTCGTGCCCCAGCACTGCTTCTTAAACATCAATTCTTAGGGGCTTTGCTCTTTGCCTGGCTTGTTTGGGGGACTTTTTAGATGGTTAAAGCATCCTGCAGAATTTTGGTTTTGTTTTTGTTTTTTTTTTGTTTATGCTCCTAATCCAGAAGAAAGCGGTGAGCAGACTGAGGTACTGCAAGCTGAGGTTGTTCCCTGCTGCTGTTCCAAGACTTCTCTTCAAAGTCCTCTCTTGGACCCTGCTCCCAAACCCTGCACCTGCTGCGGAGAGTACGTGGAACAGAACTTCATGTTACCAAAAATTAGCCAGCCAAGCGGAATAAAATGGTGCACGAGGGTAAAAAAAGGCCAAGCTTTGGCTCCTTGGCCAGTCTTTAACCCCAAAGGATACAAGAAGGAGTGACCACTCCTTCAGGACCAAGCAGCAAATATTTCTGCAGTGCTGCTCCTACTGCTGCCAAAAGCCTCCTTTGAGCAGCCAGGGCAGGCAGGGAGGGTGCCTTGATAGTTCACGTCCCCTTCCCAAGGAGGAGAATTTTGAATCCCCTCAGTGTGGCCATTCCCTTGCAGAGTTAATGATCTCCTTGTGTGCCTGTCCCCAAGGGAAGTGCCACTGACACATCTCTGGGCACTTCCAGTGATTTCCCTCAGCTCAGCTGCCCTCAGTCTGCACACCTCAGTCACCCCCAGGGAGAAACCTGCCCAGAAACCTGCCCAGAAATCCGCCCACTTTTATTCTGCTTGCTTTACTGTCTGCTTATTATCACCAACGTGGTTTTTAGACGTGCATGGATGGAGGAAGCAGCTAATTTTGGCATGAATTCAATTAATCCTCACAATATGTTGTGGCCAAAATTAAGCTGCACGAGCTTTGGAAGGGGTCTGAATAGAAAGAATTTCAAACAACATCTGTGGCAGCCTTAAAGAAGGCAGATGATTGCCCTGCCCCTCCATATCACCTTTAACATCAGCACATCTGTAAATTAAAATAATTCACCTCTGGCCACAACACACCTGGATTTTAACCACCAGGTACTCACATATTTACCTGCCATGCCTCAGGCACCTCTCAGCATTTTTTCTAACCTCTTGAAGCAAATCCCAACACAGCAGTCTGTCCTTGTAGTGCAATTCTGTTGAGGTTTTCTACAACTTTAAAAATAGTGGTGAAAGAAAATTTAGTGGTCTCATGACAGAAAAAACAATCTCTTCAAGGGTTCACTCATTGAGTGTGTGTTCCTTGGAAATAAAACAGCTTTTGTATTGCCAGAAGACAAGGCAGTAAGCTCTTATATAAAGAACAAAAGAAACTAAATGGGGTTGCCTTTCTACCACTGTCAGTGCTGCCACAGATGTGAGCTGCACATAATAGTGTGTGTGGTTTTTTAAAAATAGACTTCAAAAATTATCTAGGAATTTTTGGGATATATTTAAAGGCCCATCTAAGCATTTTCTGGGTGCATATGTGTCCATTACAAAACTACTTTGGTTAATATATATAGGCTCCCATGAAATAAAATATATTCTTGGAGAATTTTCATTTGAACCTTCCCTGTTGCCAAGATGTTACCTCCATAAGCTGCCCATTTATTTTTATGTAATCTGCATAAAGACAGGAGCAGGCTATCATGCTGAAGCTCAATTTTCAATATGAAAAGGTATAAAGCTGTAATAAATCCCAGCAGTCACAGTTCAGCTCCCTTCTGTGGGAGGAATCACACTGAGACAAATCCAAATGTTCCACGGCCTCTCCAAATTGCTTTCGAACCGATGTCCTTGAGCACCTCCAATTCTTCATTATTTCCATCAAGCCAAATTTCCACTGGGACTACCCCAGCAGTTTATCATCACTCTATAAACCTGCCCAGTGCCTTGGAGACCCCTGGCAAGAGCTTTTGTCACTCTGGTGCCTCCTTGGGAACTCTTCGTTGTGCAAAAGCAAAATCATAATGAAATCATCGTTTACGAATCAAGCCCAGTGGAAATTGCCATCCCTGGAGTGGCTGGATACAAATGGGGGAGAACAATCTTCCCCAGAGCCCTGCCAGTGTGGCTGGGAAGCACAGCCATCCATCTCCTCCTCCAGCCAGCCACAGAGATGGAATCCTGCCACGTGTCCCTGCGCCGGCAGGCAAAGCTGCCTCCTCTGCACGGCCACTGCCAGCGCTCCAAAAGGGAATTCACAGTGATAAACCACAGCCTTGGGCTTGAGACCCAGCAGAACCCTCCCTGGGCTCCTCAGGGGAGGGGCCAAGAGGCCAGAGCCAGATTCACCACCAGGGCAAACTCCTGTTGGCCTATTGTTATAAGTAACTATTGAACTGTTGGCTTTTCGCAATTATTAAAATTAATGTTATATGTATAATGTTAGAAAAATTAGCTGTATAAATATTATTTTAGTTCTGTATATTAAAAAAAAAGCAAACAGAAAATCCCTTAGAAATAAAAGTGTGATAAATATGTATTTTTTTTATTACAAACATATAGTCAGGAGAATCTTCACATTCTTGGATTAGCCTAGGTGGAAGAAGATAACCAGAACGCCAGGAAAAGAATTTATTGACCGAGGAGTGAGGAGACAAACTGGCACCTCCAGGTTAGGAGGAGAGGGGTGATTTTGAATAATGCATGAAGAAATATGAATATGTAACAAGTTGATGCATTTAACAAAGTATGTTTTGAGTTAGGGTGTGCTCTCTTTTGGTGGAATGCCAGGAGGCACCTGGCTGATATAACTTTTCTCTTTATTGTCTTTTATTAAACTTTTAAAATATCCCAGAGAAGTGAACCTTGTTTCTCACACCTATTCAAGCCACTGCCCTTTCCTGAGTATGCACTTGGTTCCTTTCCCTGCTGCTTTCTCCAGAAATATCCCTTCTAATTCCCCTCTCAGCACCACAGGTTGATCATTGGGACACTTCTGTGTTCAAGCCAGCAAGCAGAGCCTTTGTGGGTTTGGGGAGAGGGCAGCAGCCACATTTTTTTTCTCCCACCTGCTCTCCTAAAACTTGGCCTGCCACAGGGAGTTAATTTCCTTTATAATCCCATCTTTAGTGCAGAGAACAAGGTGGAATTACAGAATGTTGTGCACCACAGCCCAGCAATCAGCAGCAGCTCTCAGGGCCAGAGGAGCTCAGCCAAGAGAGGTCACCTGAGGGCTCAGGTGGGAGGGGAGCGTTTGGTGACTGATGGCTTCCCATGGGACAGCAGCGCCAGATTCCCTGTCTTTCCCATGGCTTTGGTATTTATCCCCTTGAAGTCTACTTGTTCAGAAAATTGGCAGTTGAGAAGATATCCCAATGTAAACACAGTCCCTGATTTCATCACATTTAGCACCATTTTGGTACAGAAAATTCCGGGGTGCAGAGCAATAGGCTGACAGCCATCAACCCCACAAAACCCCACAAAACCCCACAAAACCCCACAAAACCCCACAAAACCCCACAGGCACACAGCCAGGCTGCTGCGTGTGGTTATAGACATTTCTGCTTGTCACCATACTTCAAACTGAGCTTTCTTTAAGATGCTGCTAGTCCAGAAGGAGCCCAGGTAGCCCAAGGACAAACAAGCGACAATCAGTGGCCGTGCCACTGCTGCAGGTTGGCTCAGAATGACACTGTCACCTCATTGTGGTGACAAACCACTGCCAGCTGGGTGCACAGCACCGGCCAGAGCAAAAGCTCCAGCTGACATTCAGTCTGTTCACTTCCACCTGAACCCAAGAGCTTCAAAACCCCAGAAATCACCTCAAACACTGCCAGGTGAGGGCAGGAGCCCCCCTGACACAGGAAGAGGGGACAGTGTGCAGTGCACACATTTTCACATGCACAAATGATGGTGGGCTGTGGATTTGGACATTTACAGGCAGACCTGGCCCGCTGATCCCTGTCAGCTGGCAGAATTCCCAATCCTGCTGCGCACAGCAGCTGCACATGGAGGGATGGACCACAGGACACGTGAGGCACTGCTCCACCACCAGTCAGCTTTCACTCAGGCACAACTCTTACTGATCTCTAAAGCCACGCTTAATGTCCAAGTTCATTAATTAGTTCACTTCCTAAATCTAAGATATATTTTGTTTCTAAAAAACACTAAGATTTTTCACCTGCAAAATTATTACATAAACTCAGAAAAAAATTAAGCATTGCAAAAAAACCAACTAAACAAAAAAAAAAAAACCCAAATCCCAACCAACCAAAAAACCCCTAATGGCTTTAATTAAACAAACCAAAGTTCACTAGTGTGTTTTGGTGCTCTAAAATATGACTTTCTGTACATTATATAGCAGGTTAGCAAAAGATGCTTTAAATGATATCTCAGTTTGTCCTGGCTGCACAACCACCCCAGGAGTCCAGAGGCGCTGGACAAAACCTGTACAATCAGGTTTTGGCATTGGCAAAAAAAACCCCAAAAAACCTGGGATGTGGTGGCAGGATTTAAACCAAAAATCAGCAGGAGAGAATAAACTGAATGGCTCCGTGAGCGCCACATTAAACTTGACCTGTACTGAAGAACAAAGTCACACAAACCTGCAAATCGTGCCCAGAGGGCACAACAGCCTAGAATTTCTAAATCTGTCCTCCCAGACATATTTCTGACAAATAACACCTCAGATGCATTTTAAGTTCACCAGCTCTGCCTCAAGATAAGCATCTTATTACAGCTGCCACAGAAAACCTCTCTAATTCACATTTCCTGAAGGTCCAGTACTTTTAAGGCCGATGCAGACAGCACCAGGAGGCCCAAACAGCACAAGGCAGGTATGAAAGAATACAGATAATTTCCCAAAACCTGCTAAGGTCAATAATTACACAACATTTTCTCTAACAGGTGGCCAATTGCCAGCAGTCCTGCTGATGGCGGGCAAGAGTTTGTGGCATCACCCTTCCCGGGGGGAAAAATGAGAAGGACAGAAATTTAATTTGCATTACCTCATCTGCACAATCCTCCCGAGCAGCAGTGGCCCCAACTGCCTCTTGCCAAGTAGATAAAGCATTGATAAAGCTTTGCTGGTTTTTGTCACTGAAGATCTGGGCTAGAGGAGCAATAATTAGGGTTTCTTTGTCATTCCAGGAGCCAGAACTTCAGGCTGCAAAATTACAGCAGAACCGGCCCTGCTTTGTTCATTTCTATTCAAGAATCCCAACCTCACCTAAAACAAAGAACCAAGTATGATGCTGCTCACAGAGAATTCTTCCAAGTTAAAACTTTCATGTTTTACTTTTCCCCCAAGTTAAAACCTTCATGTTTTACCTTCTCCCAGCTTGGAGAAATGGCCAATACTGCCATAATAATAATGTTTGGCTGCCAATGAGCTGATGTTTCTTAACCCCACTATTTTGCACAGCTCTGACACTCATTAGACTTGTTCTTGATGAGCTGGGACAGAGATGAACTTTTCAGTGCTGCCAAAAGGAGCAATGAAGGGATGCAGAGGGGAACTGTGGCACTGTGCAGGTGTCAAGGTGACAACCACCACAAGAAACATTACACAGGTGGAAGTTCAGCTTCTTGGGGTGCTTTATTGTCACTTAAGTGAGGGCACTCCCCTGGAGCACCTCCTAATGAAGGGTTCCAACTCTCCACTGACTCCAGCTCAACACCCAGGACTCTGTGAGCTCCACAGGGCAAGGCTGTGACCCTGAGAATTCTCCCCAGGAATTCCTGCCCCCTCTTCTCCCATTTTGGCCGTGCAAAAGCCAGCTCTGCTCAGAGGAGGAAATTCTCCCTGGCCCCAGTCCAGCTGATGAGCTGCTCTGCCTTGCCAGGTGGAACACCCGGCACAAAGCCCAGCACTTCCAAGGAATCCAGGAAATCTCAAATCAATATTCAGCACAGATCCCTGCGCCCCGGCAGTTACATTATCTTGTGTGGCACATGCACCGTTCCCATGGCAACCAGCATCCTTCATCCAGCTCCATTATTTCGGCTGTTTGAGGCTCTCAGAAGCTCTGGTGCCCAAGCCACGGCTCAGAGCTACTTTGTGCTAATCAGCCTCAAGAACAGATACAAGAAAAGAAAAAAAAAAAAAAGAAGAAAATGCAGCAAAGTCTGGTTTTTCTAATCTATCAGCAACATGGAAAGCAAGAAGTGGCATGGGAAATAAAGTTCCAGCAGCTGAGGGGAAGGGACTCTTATGTAACCACCTTCATTAGGCGAGACTAACGCGTTGCAAATCCACTCCAGCCTTTTAATTCCATGAATTTAACGGCCTGCTCAGCCAGTTTGTTCGCCAGCAACAGCTTTGTAATAGGTGCTAGGAAATAAAATCTCCCCGCACATCTATTGTAACATTAATGCCTCTATAATTGATATCACACGGGTCTTTATTTTGAAAAAGGGCTCAGCTTGTAAGCACCAGCAGCACAGTCCAGGAAAATAATTTGATTTTTGACCTTTTTATGATGTCTGCTATTAAAGTTTTAAAGGGCTATTATCAAATTCTATAATCTTTATAGTATAATCTATATTGGCTTGATATAAACTGTCCCTAGATACCTTAAGTGAGCTCTATCAATAATAGAATTTCTTTTTTTTTTTTTTTTTT
>VWZN01007179.1:56703-71914 GCA_013396955.1 Regulus satrapa | reverse complement strand
AAAAAAAAAAAAAAGAAATCGAACTCTTCTCTCAAAGCATGAATGCATTTTAATTTTTTAAAAAGATACAGTAAGGCAGGTGATGCAAAGGATTAGAAACTTTAAATGCAAGAGTTTCTGTTTCAAACCAGTTTGCTGTAAGAAAAGGAGTATCCCCAAGTCTGGGCAGAGGGACTGATTTTCTGAGACAAGATTTCATTTCTAGGGATGAAATCCAAGGGATTGCTTGGGGGAACTGTGTGAATAAGAGACATGAGAAGGAACATTTCTGCCACCAGGTCAGAGGAGACCTCTAGAAAGTGCCAGATAACTGAAACCAGGACAATAAATGTACTCTCAGAGAGGTCTGGGTTATTCAACCAAACAAATCTCAGGTCCTTCTCTACCAAGAATTGAGGTAATCTCCCTCTTATCTCCTAACAATAACTTAAAATAATCACTCACATGACAAATGTTTAACAGCCCTTGGAAAAGGGAGTCCTCAAATCTGTGCCAATCTCTTTTCCCCAAAGTTCACATGAGCTGTGCTGAGTGAACTTTTTGATGTACAGAACTGAGTAACACTCAAAGCAATGCTAGACACTCAGAGGAATGATGAAAATGCTGAGAGTCTCCTCAGTTATCAACCAAACACACCAACACATCTGTTTGGAAAGAGATTAAAAACCACCAGAGATTTTATTCAGGCTTTACCTTGGAATTACCAAGCCAAACCTTCCCCAGTGGAAGTTGTGCCATCATCTTGTGGCAATTGGACACCCTCATCCATGTGTCAGCCCTAATGCCAGTTCAAAAACACAAATATTAAAATATTAACAATGATTTTGTATGCAGAGCCATGGACTTATTGCCGTTTTAGGAGCCTGCCAGCATTTTGTATTTTCTGCTGGCACTGTGTCTGCATTCAGTGCTGTGTTTGCAATGTCTGTTCAGGATAGTTAGGCAAATTCATTAGTTCTAGCTCAGTAGTGCAATATTTCCAATATTTTGATGTTTCTTTCTTATTACTCCTCCTCTAGTGTGGTTTTACCTCCAGTAGGATGTGCAAACAACTTTTAAAGGCACCTGCAGGCTCTGGATTGCCAGCAGCCCTCTGCTCCAAGGATGCTGTGCTCTCAAGTTTGGCACCAAGTCCCTTAAAATCACCTCTGTGCCGTGGGTTTGTGTCTGAATTGATTTGGCTTTTGCTGTGAGGCTCATGTTTTGCACTCGTGGCCAAATTTTGACGATGTAGGGGGTGCTTAAATCACTGGTGAGAAGCACTCTTGTGTTTACACATCAAGGCCTTCTCTGCTTCTGAGCCCACCAGAAAGGGAACTGGGGATTCAGGAGAAATTGGGAAGGTGCAGAGCCAGGACAGCTGATCCCAGTTATCCAGAGGGATATTCCATGCCCTAGNGCCAGCATTTTGTATTTTCTGCTGGCACTGTGTCTGCATTCAGTGCTGTGTTTGCAATGTCTGTTCAGGATAGTTAGGCAAATTCATTAGTTCTAGCTCAGTAGTGCAATATTTCCAATATTTTGATGTTTCTTTCTTATTACTCCTCCTCTAGTGTGGTTTTACCTCCAGTAGGATGTGCAAACAACTTTTAAAGGCACCTGCAGGCTCTGGATTGCCAGCAGCCCTCTGCTCCAAGGATGCTGTGCTCTCAAGTTTGGCACCAAGTCCCTTAAAATCACCTCTGTGCCGTGGGTTTGTGTCTGAATTGATTTGGCTTTTGCTGTGAGGCTCATGTTTTGCACTCGTGGCCAAATTTTGACGATGTAGGGGGTGCTTAAATCACTGGTGAGAAGCACTCTTGTGTTTACACATCAAGGCCTTCTCTGCTTCTGAGCCCACCAGAAAGGGAACTGGGGATTCAGGAGAAATTGGGAAGGTGCAGAGCCAGGACAGCTGATCCCAGTTATCCAGAGGGATATTCCATGCCCTAGGGCATCATGCTCAGCAGTAAAACCCAGATAAGAACAGGAGATAGAGTGGGAAATATTCAGAGATGTAGTATTTCTCTCCCCAATAAAAACTGTGCAGGATGGAGTTCCACATTCCTGGGAAGGGCCAAACATCTGGGATTCAGGGAATGAGCTCTTTGCCCTGCTTTTTTGGGCACTCAGTTGATGTCTCACCTCTGAAACCATCTTGATGTTAACATCTTTCTCACTTCGCTGCAGGGTGGGAATGCCACAGCAAAGCCACAATTCCAAGTGAGGGCTGCGTGGATCTGGATGTCTTTCTNGTTACAAAGAAATGAAAAATATCATAGCTGAAATCCTAAGGCACCATTCTTACTGACACTGCTCGATTTGGAGTAAATATCAGCTGCAAGGGGGATTTGTGCTGTGTTTTTCTCCTCTCCCACATGTGTGGTTTCTGTGCGAGGATGTCCCAGCGAGCAGGAGCACACAGAGCAGGGATAAGAGCGGGCACTGACTCTCCCTGCAGCTCCTCACAGGGGAGGAGCTCAAACTCAAACTTTGAGTTTGAGGTTTATGTGAGCGACTTCTGCAAGGGAGGAAGTGAACTCCAGCAGCTGGAAATATGTTTTGATTGCACTCTGATTAATTTCCTGGGGAGAGGGCGAGACGCTCTCGTTTTGCAGAAATGCGGGTGCACTATTTTCTGTCCTCCTCTGGAGCTTTCCAAGCTGTATCCTTGCAAAGACATTGACGTCCTCCACAATGGGTTTCCAGGTTCAGTTTATTTTGGGACCTAACTCTAACCCCCCAAACGGGGCTATTTGTAGACATTTTATCACCGTTCTAATGGTCCCTTTTCTACTGGCCATGGGTGTCTGATAAAGGGGAGCCCCCTTTCAAAAGCAGTTCTAAAATCAATTTTAGCTGAAAGAACTGGAGGGAGAGGGGAAAAGCAATTAAGCAGCTACAAGAGCATTGATTTTCTCTGTGAGAATAAACAAGTATTCTGTATTTCTCTGTTGAGTTGTGTTCTGGAGATGATTGTAGGGTCCCATTAGCACAGTGTCACATATTTTGCTGTCTGTATAAAGTTATTAAAAAATAATTTCATGTGTTGGAAAGCCCCCAAACAAACACCACATGTGTACACACTCAGGAATACATATCCCAGCAGGAGTTAATGTTAAAAGCACACTGGCAGCCAGCACTGCTTTTCTATGGATGGTAAAAAAAAAAAAAAAGAATCAATTTTTAAAAGTCTCTTCAATCCTTACCCTGTAATTTCCTGCTCTCCACACACTCCTGCCCTGAAGCAGAGATAGAAAAGCAGCAGCAGCAGTTTGGAAAAGGAAATTTCTATTCCCTAGCACCAGCTCATCGCTGCCCTATCCCAACACAGAAGACAGAAGTGCAGAAAGAGCAAGTGTGGCACAGCCGTGTAAGGAATCCTCCCAAAGTGACTCCCTGAGCTTTTTAAAGGGCAGGAGCACTCCTGGATGAAGTAATGCTCAAAGCTAGACACTCAGAGGAATGCTAAAAATACTAAAAATACCCTCAGTTATCAACCAAACACACCAACACATCTGTTTGGAAAGAGATTAAAAACCACCAGAGATTTTATTAAGGCTTTACCTTGGAATTACCAAGCCAAACCCTTCCCCAGTGGAAGTTGTGCCATCATCTTGTGGTAATTGGACACCCTCATCCATGTGTCAGCCCTAATGCCAGTTCAAAAATACAAATATTAAAATACTAACAATGATTTTGCATGCACAGATTTTGTCTGTGCCTGTGCAGACTTCATGGAGCATGGACAATGAGATAGCCCCAGGCTGGCTGGGCACAACCAGGCGTAACCCCTGATTAAGGTTGTAAACCCTCTAAACCCGGTTTAATTAGCCTTAAACCACTTTCAAACTCACCCATAAGTTTTTGAGTATTTTCTCTGACCTTCATTGTCCATACAACTCCCTTGGCCTCACCCACCACAGTCAGAGTTGGAGTTCAAACACTTAAAATACAGATTTATGGGGGTATCCCAGCAGCTGAGTGTGCAGGGAAAGAAATGTCTTAAGGACCAGAGAAGCCATGAAAAAAATGCCATGAATTTCACCACAAACACCACAAAAGCAGCCAGCTCTTCCCAGGCCTGTTTCATCTTTCTCCCTTCACACACAGCAGCTCCTACTCACATCTGTGTCCCCTCCTCTGCTGCCGTGAACGATTTTAAAGCCATTTAAAAATGGTCAAACCGTGTTTCTACAACCCCAAATATTCACAAACTCCACCCTGCAGGCTGTTCCTGGCGCTGTCTAGAATGGATGGAGTGGATTGTTTGGATTACCCAGAAGGGACTGAAGAGCCCTGTGGGTAGAAATGCCAGGAAGGCTCCAGAGGTGGCATTTCCAGCAGCCTCAGCCATGCACTGGCCCTCTGACTGCTCCCAAGCAATCCAGGGAACGCCCTGGGAGTGGATTTCTCCAATTCTTGGCAATTCCATGGCATGGGACACACTGGGGATGCTCCACTCACTCAGCAGCTTCTCCACTTGCTTTAATCACATTTGATGGAGTTCCCCCATAAAACTCTTTCCTTTCTCCATTCTATAAACGAATTGCAATCACTAATGGGCATTTATTCCAATTCTTGCCAGAGAAGCATCAGAGGAGCAGTAGCTATAATGCAAACTGGATTTATTAGTGAGACAAAACAGCTGAGATGGATGAAATTTGTGATTTCAAGTGCCTGTCCTCAATAAATGGGGAGAGGATTTCTCTCTGGGAAATGCTGAGCAGCAGTGCTCTGGAAACCTGGTTAGTCTCTCAAATTGAGTGCCCAGAATTACCAAGTTCCTTTGGGAAGGCATCCCATGTCATTTTAGAAAAAGCCAAAAAGGCTTGCAGTCTTTGTTTCATGTCTTTTTGAATAAGGACTTCCCAAATGTTCAGATGCAAAGTGCTTGGTAGGAATTATTTGAGGAAATCAGAGCACACCTTATTAAAATTTGGTTTTTAGCAGGGAAATAGAAACGTTTTCCCCACACTGCAGAGATTGCAAGTGTAAAGATAATTTCTGCCTTGCTCTGATAAGAACATTTAAAATAAAAGACCTGTAAGGCAAGAGATAAATTCAAAAAACCAAAGTTGATAACACTAATTAGCTATTCACGTAAAGAAAAAGGACACAGAACTTGAACACAAAAATATGTTTGAGAATCCAAACTGTTTTCAACTTTTTATGAGCTGGCATAAAATCCTCATGAGACTGGTTTGTTTGAAGGCTGATAACCGAGATAAAAATGAACAATGTAATTCTGGGTTTGAAAGTCAAAGAGTTTGGGATGGATCCTATCCCTCAGAGAGATAAACATGCTCCATCTTACACTGTAATTGTCTGTGCCCTTACCAGTGGGCAGGAATGCACAAAAGATTCATAAACCCAAAGCTGTAAATTCAAAAGATTCATGATTTCCTTGAGAGGATGAGGGAAGGGAATGGAGGCAGTACAGCTGTTTCTGCAAATGCCTTCTTGCTTCATAAAAAAAGATTCAAAGTGAACACAAATTATATTTATAAAATATCTATAAACTACAGCTCCTGCTGTCCAGTGATATTTGGAGTTCAGAATCATTTGGGCTCCTTTCAAACTTTCTTGTTTTGATGGTATTTTGATTTTCTTCTGACTTTCCTCCATTCTCCTGCCTGTCTCTGCCTTCATCAGCCATAAAAAAAATCGCCTGGCAAATGCATGATCTTTCTGAGAAGGTTAAATGTTGTCAAGCACCTGCTCCTCTTGGTTAATGTCTGCAGGAGTTTATTCCCACCTCCTAAAATGCTCTTCAGTGTGTGATGGACAATGTTTAACACCAGCTGCCAGGAAATCTCATCCTACAACACAATAAATATTATTCACCCTCCCCTAAAGTGAAACAAATGAACCAGCTTCCCCTTTTCCTGAGGCTAACTGGGAACCTAGCTCTGCTTTTTGTGGGAAGCAGGACCGGGAGGATTCTGTGGCAGTGCTGCTTTGGCCAAGGATTTTTCCCAGCTCCCTTTAGATGTGGCAGCACCAGCCAGGGAATGTCACTTCAAGTGTGAGTGGCTGCAGGTTTGCTGCCCTGGAGCTCTGCTGGAAAAGCTCAAAGAGCAAATTCCCAGTCCTGGGGTGAGTTTGCTGCTTTTAGCAATGGTAACCAGCAGTTGCCTTGATTTTACTGCTGGATTTGGCCTCACCAAGGCGTTGTGAGGAGAACACACAGGGCTGTGTAGAGGAGGAAACACTTCCCCACATGCCAGCGGGGGGAAATCTCTGTCAGGACAGAGGTGGTTGCAGCTTCTTAAACAACAAATAGCAGTAAATCATCATCTTATTTGTGAGAGGTGCCTGTGATGAGCTCTTTGATTCCACCTGGGTTTTATATTATTCCCTGTGAGCTCTGGAGATGAAGGTGAGGAAGGTGAGAGGTGCAGCTGCCTTGGAACCCTTGGCCAATATCAGCAGTCCTTGGTAGCCAGTTGATATTCCTGCTCATGGTTTAGGCTTTTTTTGTGTGCTACACCACTCCCAGTGCCCAACAGGATTCCTGATAGCAAAAATCAAAGCACTTTAAAAATTTATTTCTATCTATAATGATTTTGTTGGAAGTACCCTGAGCTCACCCCAGATTAAGGAGTCATTTCAGATGAAACTCCAAGTGAAACTTTTATTTGATAAAAGAAAGAACCCAGTTTTAGCAAAAGTTGCTTCATGCTGTTCCCTTAAGGAAAATTGTCCTGAGGCTGGGTCCATCCAAGAGCTCTCTGTGGAAAGAAATAACAACACTAAACCAGTGTCACCTGCAATGCTGATGCTCTGCTTCACCTCTTTTTATTTTACCATCATATGGACCGATTTTCTTTAGTCAAGGAATTTGGAACTGGAGATATTCAGCTGTTAAAAATATTTCAGTTTCCCCTTTGGTGACCTCAGCAGCTGCACACACAAATGCACTCATACGTGCATGTGTGATGGAAAAACAAATGTGAGAATGTGGTAGTTTAAAAAAAAAATGTTGTCAATGTTGAGAGGATTTTTTTTTTTTTAAACTAGGTGCCCTGATAGCATTCCTGGAGCTCAGGAGAAGCTCCCAGGAACATGGAATCCCTCGGATGTTCGGGAGGATGATGTTCTGATTGCTCTGAGTTCTGGAAGTGATGCCTCTTGTTCATTCTCCAGTCAGCACCTCCTGGGAAAATGCACAGCAGTGAAATTAGATAACAAAAAAACAGACTGAAGAAATATAATTTTTTAATTCTGCCTTCTTGCAGAACTGGTGAAGACACCCTGGTTTAGGTTTGGGGAGATACATGAAATTGTTTTCTGCTGCAACAAATTTGAAATGCTGGAATCAAAATTGGAATTTTTCAGAGCTATCTTAAAAGGCTAGATAGGAATCTGCTATTCAAATTAATGGAATTATTTAAAGCAGATTATGTAGCTTTGTGTCTTGGAAGTTTTTTGCTAGATCTCATAGATAAGAAAGTTAACAGTGCTTCATCCTTCTCTTTGAGTGTGCAATCAAGCATTTAATGGCCTGTAATTTCAAATTCATTGCAAAATGTCATTTTTAATCTAACTAGTAAACTACTCCCCAATAATGTGGGCTGGATCCTTTGTAAAAGGGAAATATTTGGGCTTTACTTCAAGTGAGGCAGGTTTGGGGATATTTTGCTTTCCAAAGGCCACATTCCTTACAATCTTTTGGAGCTCTCAGTTAAATGATTTTGTTTCTCCCCAGTCTCAAGGGATCAGAATGTGGGTTCTGTACAGGCACAAAGTGTTGAGGCTCCTCACAGGCACTGGGGGTTCTGAGAGTGAATCTGTTTGAGACTTCTGTTTGAGAGGTTCAGAATGAACATCTGCAGGTGGGATAACACAGAACAAGTCAAAACCCCACCTGCTCCAACTGGCTGTTCATCCTCACCCATCCTGGTATTTAAAAGAAAGCAAATTTGAGTGTATAGCTTCTCTTTACTGTTGTTCCTGAGGAAATAGGTGCAGTCTGGGGCCCTGTAATATAAGCTCTGGGATAAGAGGATTGCTTGTCTGTACATTACTGGGGCTGGAAATGCAGTTCTAAGCCCTAAGTAATGAGATATTAGAAATCCTATTAGGAACCCTATGGTTAAACATTAAACAGGAATCCCATGGTACCATTGAACAGACAGCTGCTACAAAGCCAGTGAAGCAATTTCAGTGGCAAAGCCATCTCCAGGCTCGCTGGAAACTGAAACAAGCAGGAGCAAATTTGGGAGCTAAAACCACTGAACTCTGTGAGGAAAAGCAGGTGGGACTGCTCAGTGTACCAGGCACGGGGTGAGGGATGTTAACCACAGAGAGGAAAGGAAAAAAACTACTTTAATGTTTGCTTTGGGAATCCATTTGTATGGGGACGTTGTGAGTCACAGATAGGACCTTTGGATGAGTTCTAGAAAGTGCTATTTATTATTTCTTGTCTTCTACAATGTTTAGAGGTGGGAGTCCGACCTCACAGGCTTTGGTTTCCACCACTTTTGCATGCAGCCAGGGCTGCCCTGGAGCTGCACTTTCTTCCCAAGGCTGAGCAAGCTCAGCCCTCTCCTCTTTCGGAGGAGGAGATTTCAGCTGTGATATTATTCATTTATTTGTAACCCTGCAGTTCTTTAGTGTGTAACTCCAAACTCCACACACACCGGGAGCTGCTGCTCTCCCATCTGGGGCAGACACAACAATTCCTCTCCAGGCCTGGCAATCAAGGAGCCCTCACTGCCTCAGGCCCCCAGAGATGCAAACAAAAGGGAGCTGGGGGAGCAAACTGGGGGTAAATGACTTCATTACCTGCAGCTGTAATTGGGAGATGAACCCCCAGTGTGCAAATGGCCCAAACTTGTAAAAGTGTGAAACCCCTGACCCGGGGTCCCTTTTTGGGTGCAGCCCCTGGGGGGCTTGGTCTGTCCTAAATGTACCCAAAGGTCTTGCAAGAACTGGAACTGCTTTTATTGCCTGAATTCTGTCTGGCCTCTGTTTTTAGGTAGCCCAGAAAGGCATCAAAGGGAGTTCCCATCAGTGATTCCAGGAACCTCCCTGGCTGTTCCTGCCCTGCTGTGTGTCCCTGCAGGAGATACTGGGCTGAAATCCCCCTCGAGGAGCTGGGTTTAGGGTGAGGCAATCCCTGGGCAGATGGCCTGGAGCGAACCCCACCAAAAGGGGGTCTCCTGTCCCTGCCCTCCCTGAGCCCTGATCCTTCCTGGCTCCTCCTGCACCCAGGTGAGCTATGTAGCACAGAGGGGGACACCCCCTGCTCGTGTCCCCCGCCTGCCCTTCCCCCATCTATCCATCCCATCACTGCAGCCATGGGAGGCACAGAAAATACAGGTTGACTCTGAAATGTCTTGGAATGTGGACATGGTTTTCGTTTTCTGCCCTCCTTCACATGAGAGCACACTCTGCTGTTAGTGGGAGAATGGAAATGGTTTCCCAAAGCCAACAACTCTCTCCAGACACCCTTCCTTTTCCAAATGTAGCCTCTTGTAGCCAGTATAGTCCTGTGGCTCTTCAGCAAAATGTACACTCCTATTTTAGATGAATAAACCTAATAATCTTCAATTATCTGTCACAGATGATGAATAACCTGCTGCCTACCTGAGGGTAATATTTAAATTATTTGATGCTGTATGGAATGAGCAGGAGGAGGTGATGGAAGTAAAGTTGATTTTGTCCTTGATGACTTCTGGGAATTCGGTTCTAGGCAGTGTTAAAATTTAACTGGACACTTGCCTGGATCTCTGGGGCAGGTGGAGAGAAGAGGCTTTGATGGCTGAGATTTGGCATCAAAAAGGATCAGGAAGAGCAAACGGATCTCAGCAGAGATCCCTGCCCTGGCTGTGTACTAACTCAGGAAAAATTAATGTAAATATTTTCAAAGCATGGGGGACAACCCAGCAGAAACTGGAAAGTGCCCTAAGTTTGGGGCATTTTTAATGTTCTGTCACAGATTCTCTGAGCACTCTCTGATCACAGCTGGTGACTGGACTGTGCTCAAAGATATGGGACTCCAAATTCAACTGTGGATGCAAAAATTTTCAGTTGATTCTTACAGTACCACTTTTCTCAGCCCTGCCTGTTATAGGACTTCATGTGTTGCCTCTGATTTTATTCTTCTTTCTGACCCTTTTCCAACCAGTTTTGGTTTCTGCCAAATAAAAGTTGTTATCACTGGGTTTTACCAACACTCATGTATTATTTTGGAACACTGATAATTTCTCCTAAATTGAATTGCTATTCAGAATATGAAAGTCAGTGCCTGCTGAAAAAGAGAGTTTGACAAAACCAGTTATCTTTTTCTTGAGTGATGTTTAGATAAAAGGGGTTCTACCACTGTTGAAATGTAATTTTCTTACAGAAATATCATATTCTTTATTGTGGCAGAAGAGGCCTAACAACAAGAATAAGGTAAGGCATGCTGGGAGACCTAACATTTTTTATTATGATCCATGTGGAAAGGAGTCAAAGGCTTCTCCTGTTTCAGGCCTGAAGTAGGAGCTGCATGCACCAAACCCTGATGTTTTCCAATAATAGCAGCTGGTACAACAAAATTATTGCCATTTCCTCCTTCTTTTCCTTCCTTGATTTTTTATTTCACAGTTTTCAAGGTGCTCCTTTGGATTTTGAATTATTTTCTATTGGAATTGGAAGAGAACAGGCTTTATAAGGAGCCAGACTCAGGATAGGATTTTAAATTGGAATTGTTCCATTTGGAAGCAGAGCCAAAGTGTTGAAATCTCACCGTCTTTCAGAGCAGAGAATCCACATTCTGCTTTTTTCACCTCAATACCTGATTTCTCAGAGGGACAATCCATAACATTGTCCTTTTCTTCTGCATCTTTACCAACAATTAGGTCCACGCTGATGGTGCAGACTTTAGGAACAGTTTTTGTGAGAAGAGCTGAGTCCAAGAGCAGGGAGGTGGGATAAGCCCTGTTCTCCTGGAAGGGATGATCCAGGAGGATCAGAGCAGCCCCAGGTGAGCACCAGCACAGCAAGGCCCTGCAGGCTCTTTTCTCCCAAGGTTTTCTCTACCAGGTACCAATTTTGGTCAAAATAACCCATCCGTAGTGTTGCCATAAAATGCCAGTCTGGCCCTTGGCTGGAGAGCACGAAGAGGGAGGAAAACTGGAGCAAGCTGAGGAGGAGCAGAGCCCTCAGGGAGCTTTGTTTGGCTCAGCAGTGCTGCCATCAGCTCTCTTCCCGTGCTGGGCTGGGACCTGAGCAGGCTGCAGGGAAATCAGAGGATGCTTTTGCCCTGGCAGGGGGCTGTTTGTGCACTGCTGGGATGAGAGAAACCCGATTTGCTTCGTGGCAGGGTGCTGCTTGTGTAGTGAGGCGAGGGCCCGGCCGTGGGGAGGGCAGGGGCTGAGCATCTCCAGCTGCCAGGGAACTTTGTTGTTCTTCCCATCCTCGGAGCTGGAGCATGGAGAGAGGCATCCTAACCTTTTGTTCCAGCTGCATTTTTCACATTTCATGTTGGTTTGTGGTATGTTGAACGAACTGCTGACATCTGGAGTCCCAGCAGTGCCTGGCCCCTGAGCAGAGTTTCCATTACAAGCCAGACCCCCCTCTTTGCCTTTTGATTTGCACAATAACACAACAGCCTGATTCTGCAGGGGCTGGGCCCCAGAGAACCACAGACACTTCACGTTCCACCTGGTTCTCTGCTCCTTTCCTGTATCCTGTCATTTGCAGGATGGATTGACTGCTATCAACAATTCTTCTGTCTATTCAAGAACTTAATTTAGAAATTACTGCAATGTAGATGGCTGGACAGAAAGCCTCAAGGCCGAGATTTCTATTTTGCCTCCTTTGGGTTGGCTATATCCCATTCCTTAAGCTTGATCCAGCGAAGTTTTGTCACCCTGCACCGGCCAGATTGGGAAATGGAGGCCCTGAGGAGTAAAGGAGGCATGGCAAAGTCTGCACCCCTGCTGGGCTTCACACTCTGATCCTTAAATCCAGTTCTTACTCCCCAAGGACACCAGACATTAGAGCTCTGGTTTGACAGGAATGGCAGAATCAGCATTTCCTCACAGGAGTTCTTCAGCAAATCTAATATTAATTCTTCCTTGTTTTGTCTTTAAACTGAGAGCAAAGCGGTTTTGTCAAGGGAGAAGATGTAACATTTTGATTTGTGGGGTTGTGTTGTGTCTTTGCTGAAATGGTAGGAGGCAGACAAGGATTTGGGACTGAGCTCCTCCTGCCCATCAATCCCTGTGGAAGCAGCCCTGGAAGTTTCTGTTGCCTTGGCCCTGCCTCAGGGCGGTGCCTGAGGTGCCCATCCCTTGCAGAGAGCACAAAATCAGATTTTAGTGGTGACCCCACCATCTGCCTGCCCCCGTGTGCACAGGAGGAGCTGCCTGTGGAACTGGGGAATCCACACAGGCTTTCCAACCCTGGGAAAATTACCCCCTCTAATTACAGGGCAGAAATTCAGAGGCTGGGCAGTAGAATTGTCCCAGAATCAGGCAGAGCAAGGCAGGGCAGACAGGAGCAAAGAGAAAATGAGAAAAAAGAGCACCCAGCCAGAAGCACTGAAGATACAAAGCCCTTCAAAACATAAACCACCACAAATGTTCCCCCACAAATGCAGCTGATGAAATCTCACTGCTTCTTTCTTTTTCTCCTTTTTATCCTTTCTCCCCTTACAGCTGCATTTTGTGAATAGTCCTGAATTCTGTTTTATCACTTGCACTGTGTTCTCCCCATTAGAATCACAGAATCTTTTAGGGTGGAAAAGACTAAGATCGTGGTGTCCAAGTATTAACCCAGCAGTGCCAAGTCCACGAACCCCTGTCCCCAAGTGCCACATTTGCACATCTTTTAAACCCCTGCAGGGAGGGTGACTCAAATACTGCCCTGGGCAGCCTCTGCCAGTGCTTGGCGACCTTTTCAGAGAATAAATTTTTCCAAATATCCAATTTAAGTCTCTCCTGGGGCCACTTGAGGCTGTTTCTTCGTATTCCATCCCTTGTTCCCTGGGAGCTGTCCCCTCCTGTCAGGGAGTTGTGCAGAGCCATAAATTCCCCCTGAGCCTCCTTTTCTCCAGGCTGAGCCCCTTCCCAGCTCCCTCAGCCTCTCCTGGGGATCCAAACCCTTCCCCAGCTCCCTTCTCTTCCCTCCAGTTTCTTCTTGGGGCTCAGACCTGCCACAGGATTTGGAGTGGTGCCTCCCCAGTGCCCAACATGGGGACTGCTATCAAACATTGCTCCTGGTAACTCTGAGATTTTCTCTCTTTGGACACCCTTGAGTGGTTTAAGAAACGCCAAAACATTCTCCTGCATGTCAGGCAGCACAGGGGTTACCTGGTGACTTCAACTCTCTGACCATGGACTAGTCAGGATTTTTCCTTTTGTTAAACCCAGCAGACCAAAGAATAGTGAGAATCAACTCAGTAAAATCTGGCAGTCCCCAGGATATTGTCATCACAGTCCCTCTGGTACAATCAATTCAATAGAATTTTCTGACCAGAGCATAACTCAGTCCAGAAGGGTTCCCACCTTTGATTGGGGGAATGCAAGATGTGAAAAGATATTCTGGCCTCAGTGTCTGATGCACTGCACTCTTCCATGGCTATTCCATAAAAAACCCAAGGAGATTAAAAGAATGTTTATGTTATTTAACTTAATTTTCAAACTAGGTAATAACTTCAGGGGTTTTCTGTGTTTCAGTTCTGTTGGTAGAGGAATAGCTAAACGCAGAAACTAAATTATGTTTTGCTGCATTTGTTTTATATTGGGTTTTGGGCTTTTACCATTCCTTTTCTCCTCAGAAAAGTCGCCATATTTTCCCTCCCTACTGAAATTCAGGTGAGCAAAGAGCAGCTCATTATTCCTTGGCAGATAAAGATCTGCCCTTTATCCCCATATGACAGGGTTTTACTTAGAGAATTTCACTCCCAAATTGTAGGGAAATGAAACCCTAAATGCAGTTGGGAACACTCTTTGCCAACAGAGGGATGTTTTACACTCTCAGCCCATTTTTGTGCCTGTTGGTTATGAGCTGCTCAGATTTGCCAGACAGATGTATCCACTCAGTTGTGTGTGCAGGAACAGAAAAACCCAAACAAAACAAACAAACAAGAAATCAGAGCTGGAGAGTTAACCCTGATTTTACTAACTGAAACAACCACTGCAGCCCCAACATTTCCCCCTAACTGCATCATTATCATCTGCAGTTATTCTGAAACTGTGTCTCCTGGTGACTAGAGGTGGAATTTTGCCTGGGTTTGTGGGGTGGCGAGTTACACGCGCGTCTTTCCTGAAGTAATGACAGATGGCAAAACAAATGAGGGATAAAGGAACCTGCTCCACAACACCAGAGGAAATGTAGCATTTAAATTTCCATCTGGAATTTGCCTTTCCACTCAAATGCTCTGCTGGGGTCTGGCTGTGGATTGGTGTCCCCAAGCCCATGGTGTCACTTTGGGTCCCTGAGCTCTCCTTGACTGCTCAGCTTGGGGGGCACAGAGGGCACCAATTACAGCCCCTGCCAGGGGATCAGGGGCTTGGGCACAGCCTGATTTTTATTGCAGGAAGCTGGAAAACAGCAGCTCTCCCCAAAGCATCTCGGATTCTGTTGCCACATTGGAATTTGGGTGCTCCCTGGTATTCCATGATTTGCTGTTCCCTTCACTGAAAGGAATTAGGTGCACATTAAAATAATTTAAATCCTGGTTAGATAAATAATTTAAAGCCTGGTTAGGTCCCTCACAAATCCACATTTGGATTTTGGTGCTCCCTGGGACTCCATGCTCTCTCTGCTGTTGCCTTTGCCGTAAGAAATTTATGTGCATCTTAAAATTCTCACAAATCCACATTTGGATTTTGGTGCTCCCTGGTACTCCATGATTCCTTTCTCTTTGACTGTAAGGATTTTGGGTGTAAATTAAAGCCATTTACATCCTGGTTAGATTTCTCACCAATCCTCATTTGGGTTTGGGCACTCCCTGGGATTCCATGGTTGGCTGTTCCCTTCACTGAGAAGAATTTAGGAGCACCTTAAAACCATTTAAATCCTGGTTAGATTTCTCACAAATCCAGTATCTTCTCTGCCAATCCAATCATCATCTCTACTGGCCTTGTATTTTGCTCCATAGTGCCTCCTGGAAATGATGGATGGTAAAACATCACTTGCAGAGGGGGTTCTGAAATGGGCCAGTGGTAATGGGTCAAAAAAAAAAAAAAAACAAAAAAAAAAACCCCCCCCAAAAAAAAAAAAAAAAAAAAAA
>VWZN01007179.1:0-33537 GCA_013396955.1 Regulus satrapa | reverse complement strand
TGTTAAAAATATGAATTAGCTTATGTGAATATTAAGTCTTCTCCATCTTCTAGAGAGACCAAGCCATCCTTATTTGTGAAAGTTACTGCTGAAGTACAAGAGAAGTCAACCTTCAGAGCTGGTGGCAACGTGGAAATAATTAGCCCAGCCAAAATTATTCATTGGGAGCCAAAGGAATAGGTGTTGATTTATTTAANAAAAATTAATTTCATTATTTTATTTTACTAGCAATTTATTTCTCACACATAATTCCTGTATAAATGAAACTACATAAAGATTATGGAAATATTGGCGAGAAAATGAGAGCTCTGAGGTTTTTGGGTTTTCTTTCAAAATAAAACTGCTGTTTGTTGAAGAAGAATGAAGTTTGGTTCAGATCAATTTAGGTAATAAAAAAGACCAAAAAAATTTAAAATATTGCAGAAATCACTTTGGAAGCAAAAGCTGGGAAAATAGTCCCAAACTCCTGAGGCTATTTTTAAAAAAAAATATTTTTATTTATTTATTTTTTAACTTTTATTTTTATTCCCTTGGAGAACTGCCATTATAGTGTACAGTTTGTGGATGTACACATGCTCAAGGGAGGGCAGAGACAGCACAGAAAACATGCATTTTTTCGCTTTAAAACCTTTAAAAGCTGCAAGCAGCTGGGTAATGCCTTGAAAAACCTTTTACTTCCTGAAATCCAAATAGTCCATAAAAGTGGCCAAAGAGGATAGCTTATTTTAGGATGTAAAATTGAGACATTTTAGAGACAAAAACCAATAGGGAGTTTCATTTCATTTGCATCCCTACTGGGTTGTTATCTGAGGAGAAAACCTCAGACCTGTAGCTTAGCTTTTCTAATGTAAGTAAAAATTAGAGCCCCGAAGGCCTCAACAGCAGAAAGGTTTTAATTTCATTATTAGATACAAATCCAAGAGCAGTGGATATAGAAATTTCTCTGGATACAGCTGTTTTAGGGTCAACCAAGCCTGAGAAGAGAATGGCCTGGTGAAAGGTTTTAAGATGGGAGAGCATCAAAGAACAGAATGGGGTGAGGATTTTGCTGAGTTCTCCTGGAAAGGAGGGGTAGGAGCTACACAATCTCCACAAAATTATCAAAGCAAAAGATCTGGCACAGCCCAAGGTGAAATTCCAGAGTAGAAAACCCCAGAAGAGCGTGGGACACAGCACCAGCAGGAAAACTGGAGTGACCACCCCAGGGCAGCTGAACCACCACCACCCTTCAAAGCCTCTGCAAAATAAGAATCCCCTGCTCAAAATTAGCAACAAAATGCCAAATTATCTACAAAGGTAACATGAAAAGTGGCAAAGGGATGTAAAATAGGCAGTGCTGGGTCTGAGTATGGCTCTGGGAAGCCCAGTGTCCATTCTTTCTATTTAAGAGAAAATTTACCTGCAGAAAAGTTGTCACCATTTCCCCTTCAGGAGCACAGGCTTGGTTTTCACACAGGTGAAAGAGCTCAGGTGGATGGCTCAGGACCTTGTGGTCTGGAGAAAAACAAAGAGAATCATTTTCAGAGAACCGTTCTATTTCCAAAACCAGGAGCTCTTTTTTGGTGCCACTTCCCTGCTCCCTCCTGCTCCGGGCAGCTCCTCCGCCCCAAAGCATGGAACACAGAATTCCCTGTTTAACAGCCTGGCTGTACCCCCAGCTCCCTGTAAATCCATTAATGTGGGATTCAGTGTGGAATTCCAGTGCTTCTGCATCTCCTTTCACCAAGAGCACACAGATAATTAACCTCCAGGCTAGCAAAGGGCCTCCTTTTGTTTGTTTTTCCCCACAAAAGCTTTTTTGAGCATAATTTAACACAACAAACAACACAACCTGCTGTGTATGAGCTCCTAAACAATCAGTTTGGTGAATTCTGCCCCTCTTCTGAGGGATGATGTATCCTGTGTAGAACACAAAGTGATAGCCTTCATCTGCCTTGGTTTAAAAGCTTCTGGAATGAGGATTAATTAGCACGTAGAGCAACATCTGGGGAAGAGCAAGTGAGCTGCAAAAATCACAAAGAAATTTCTCTGTGCCGGTCTCCTCTCAGCTCTTTAAAAAATCTCACACCAGTGAATTGACTGAGAGTTTAACCAGGGCCTTCATCTCCACTGATCAATATTTTCTCAGGGGAACATCCCTTTTTGGTTATTATCTAACAAAGGGAACTGACCTCGTTTGACGTCTGCTGCAATTTGCCCTCTCAAAGAAAAATTTCTGTGGATGATACCTAAACCAGAGCAATTTGAACCCCAGGAAATGCTGCAAACTGCATGTAAAACTGCCAGGAAGAGCAATGGTATTTGTTTATTCACATCTGCAAGCAGCCATGAATGAGCTCAGAGAACTTTTTTCAGATCCAAAATTTTGTCAGGATGGAGAAAAGTCCTCCTGTTTGTAGATTCATATCCCCATAAATAAAAAAAAACCAACAACCCTCAGTCCTCTAGAAAGACTGGGCTCAGAGGCAGCCCAGGCTCTAACAAGTGTTGTTAGAAGTTAATTACATCACTTAGTGGGGAAAGTATTTTTCATTTTAGCTGAAAATAATACATTTGAATTGTATACAGAATAGTGTTTTACTTTTCATGTTTGGATCCCACCAAACCCGGCTCTTAATTCCAAGCTTGGTGAATATAGCACCAAAACAAAGACACCAACGTGAGCCAGATTTTTGCTTTGGAGAGAAGTACATTTCTCTATTGATCCCTGGTCTTTACCATAATTTTGATTCTGTGGATTCAGAGCAGAGTTGTGTAGCTTGGCATAAGGATGAGCCTGGATCCAGGAAACCTTGCCTCTCTTCCTCACATTTAATCTTGTAGCCAGCTCAGACTGTTGTACAACGAAAGGGGAGAGGATGCAGTTGTGTTTTCTGCAGCAGAGGGTTTTCTCCCCTGTTCCCAAGTTTCTATTGCAGGATATATTTAGCTGTAACTGCACTAGAAATGAGAAATACTCCTACTTTTGGAATTTACTTAATTCCCCTCCCACACTGATGTGAGGAGGAATTACAAAGCTTGATCTGTGACTGAGGGCACATCCAGAGGTGACACAGCTGATGGCAAGTGACAGTGCTGAGGACAAGAGCAGCGTGCAAACCCCCAGGTTTCTGTCCCTCTGCTTCACCTCAGAAGGATTCAGTAGCAGAAACTACATCAAGAAATAGAGTTTAAGGGCTTTGCTTCCCTTACAAAGGTCTTCCAAGCTACCACCTCCTCAAATAAAATGTGCACCACAGGTATTGATGTTTAATATTTATTTAGCACATGCATTGTGTTCTTTTTACCAGTCTGGAAAACTTGTGACTGTGGGGTGGAAACTCTTCAGATAAGCCCTGCAAGCAGAGGAGAAGTCAAATCAGTGGCATCCACACTGCACTGAGGAAGGAAAACATTTGAAATCACTCACAGCACTTATTTATCCACGGAAATTATTCCCATTTAATCTCTGTGCAGGAATACCAACATAGAAGAGAGAGACTTCATTCCAGCTCTGAGTATAGACATGGAAAATGATTGTGCTACCAGAGAATGGGGTGGTGGAACAGAAAACCCTGTGGGGTTGTTGATGTGCTGAAATGCACACAAGCCCCATTGTCTTTTCTCTCCAACTTTAGCTGAAATATTCATCTGATATTTTGCTGCAGTCCCCAAAACCCTTTCAATGCAGGAACATTGCTGGGATATGCCAGATAAGAATAGAATCACGAGCAACACTCAGCGAGGGTGGGCAGGAACAGAAAAATCCCATTGTCTAATTATTAAATCTATTCACCGGGCTGGGGAAGGTGTCAGAACACTCAGGAAAATTCATCCCTACAAAAATGCTGCAATTAGGGGGATGCTCCAAGGACTGGGGAGAGACAACAAAATGGGAATCATGACTGGGGATGGGGGAAAGTCCATTTAGGGCCCCCAATTCTGTCCCCAGTTCTTTCTCCCAACAGGGCTTCTTCTCACCTGCCTGGGTGGGGGAAGGTGAGGAGTGGCCAGAAAGGATCAGGCCTCAGGAAAAGGAATATTGGAGAATTTACATGAATCCCAACCTGTTTCAAGGAGAAAGTCAGTGGAGGCAGAGCTTTGTTTCGGTTTTCATGGAAGGAGGAAGAATTCCATGAAATTTCTTCTATCCTGCCACTGGGGGTGAGTTTTTCCCAGCAAAGAGATGAAAATGCTGGGATTCAGCAGCAGCAATCAGGGATCTCCTGGATTCATTCCCAAGCTGTCTTGGTTTGAAAAGAAAGGTGTCTGCTAATGGAGGCAGGATTCTCCCTCCTTCTGAATTATTATGATTTTGAAATTAAGAGGCTTTCAGACAAAGATATGGGAATAGGAATAACAATTATTTACTATGAAAATTAAAATAAAAATGCAGTAATACAGAAAACCACTGACAGAGTCAGGATCCAACCTGACACCCTGTCAATCAAGGTCCAATTAAATGGTGGCTGCAGCACTCACACACTGACAGATGTGGTTCTGTTGGAGCAGTGATCCTCTAGAAGGGTGCAGGGTTTTTTGAAGGTTTAGAGGTGGTGTAGATAGGCCTGGCCTTTTTTTGGGGAATCCAGTGGAAAGGAAAGCTGCTCTTCTGGGAATTTAGTGGGAGAAGGCTGACCATGATGTTCCAAATCTCAGATTATATCCGGGTGGGAATTCTTGGCTCCTCCCCCTGTGTGGAGCATCTCCCAACGAGATGATGTCATTTTATCAGTCTTGCACTGAGACTCAATGGCTCATTAACAGAAGATACCTCCTGGAGGGAAGATGGGCATGGAAGAGATAAAGAACAGGGCCCCACCTGGTTTGATCAGCTGGCCCATTAACAGAAGATATTGTGAAAAATGAGGTTCACTTTCCTGGTAAATTTAAAAAGTTGGAATAGAAGACAATAGGAGACAGAAACAAAGCAAAGGGTTAATTATGGCCAGGTGCTTAACTATGCCAAGAGCACACTCACTGTCTAGTGAGCGTCTTTAAATACTTTTTTTATTGCATCAGCCTGTTGCATATTCACAGACCTTCATGCATGTCCAGGAACTGTTTAGCATGGCCACTCCCTGGATCTGCCTTTTTACAACATGCATGTTGCTCGTTTAACTCCTTCTTATCACCTTTAATTTGGGTTTGGCTCTACTTTCCACAGACGCTGAGTGTTGATAATTTGGAATGTCAGCAGCAGGGTCCCCATCATCTGTTCACTGGGTGTTATCCCAACCAAGCAGACAGTTCAGGCACGCTTACATCACCATTATGCTTTAACTTTAAATACTGTAATATTTGCATTATATTTAACTTTAACAGAAGAAATAAAAACTATACAGCAAAGCCATTTTAACTTTATACATGTAGCATTCATCTTAATACTTGCAAAAAGTCAACAATATAACATTGGTCATATATTGTCCAATGCTATATTGTCCAAAGTACATAATATTGTATTTGTAACCATATCCCCTCAGAGTTAAGAGAGATGGGTCCTGGAAGGGGTAAAGAACAGTGTCCCCCCTGGTTTTAAGAGGCGGCCCATTAACAGAAGAGAGCTGCCCCACCTGCTTCTAACAGACAGCAGTAGAATACACACCCCCAGCCACAGCCTGCATTTGCCACCTGAGCCAGAAGCCCTCCCAGGCCTCGCGGCATGCCGTGAGTTTGGCATTTCTGGGGTGGTTCTGGAAGCCCTTCTGCAGCAGCCAAGTGATTACATGGCAACTTTGGCTTCCATTGAAGACCTGATATTAATTTCTAACCATGCTAATTGCAATTCAAAAGGTGTGAAAGCAACACCTTTTAAAATTGCGTCCCCAACAAGCCCTGTAGTATTTTAAAAATTATGAACATCAAGTTTTTGAGAAGCACATTTTGGGAATTCACGATTTTGAAATTCAAATAGTCATGCTCTTCTGCTGGATCACCCCATCTGACATGTCCTATTTGTTTTTTTCCTACATCTAAATTTTAGAATAGAAATTACTGAATTTATTTTCATTTTGAAAATAATTTTGTGCTTGTAAGTCTATCCATGATACTTTAAAAAAATGATGTTAAAGCTAAATATAAGTCAAAACCCCTTTTATCTATTACAATCTCTTATGCAATGCATTACAGAGTGGCTACATAGAATGTAGGGGGTATTTTTTCCCTTACTCAATATCCAGATACAGAAATCAGTACTCCTGGTATTTCTCAGATACAGAACTTGAATTCAGATTCACACACAAGAAATAAAAAGAGGCAGCCAGGAGAGAGCAGATAGTGACTCAGGAGAACATTCCTTGAATATTAACAATAATTTTGAGTAACGTCTTTACAGTCTTCCAAAATTTTGTTTGCTGTTCCTCAGAGCAAATATTTACAGAAATAATAGAAGGATCTGCTGGGAACAGCATGAAATATTCCCAGCGTGGTGCTGCAGGAGCAGTAGGAACTTCCTCAAAGCATTTTTGTGTGCACCTCCAGCTAAAGACAGAGTGTTTGTAATGCAAACAGCCTCATGGAGGATTTCAGAGATAATTCATCATCTCGAGGCAGTGCATAAGGAATTCTCAGCTGAGCCTCCAACAAGTAGGGAAACTTTATTTGTCTTTATTTGTGTGTGTTTTGGAGAGGATGGTGTGCTGGACCAATGGAAAATCCAGGGATGTAAATTAGAGACATCTTGGAATACTCAAAAATAAAGAATGTGGGATTTCCATATTCCTGACATCCATGGAAACCAGCCCCATGAAGAGCAGAAAAACAAAAATTCAGAGAGGATTCAACTGCCACACACAAGAGCAAGTATTCTGCAGGTCTGCTGATTATGGAAAAACTGTGATTTTTTTTTTTTTTCATGGTGAATTACTGTATTTTATGGGTGAACTATTGTATTTTGGGGCTGCAGGCTTTGGGGTTCTTGCTGTGGCCAATGGGGATAGGCTTAAAGCTTAAACTTAAGGAAAGTCTAAGATCAAAGCCAAAAAAGGCCTCTTAATTTGAGGACTTAAGGTTGAGAACATTTTTTCTCTGGTGATACCGTGCACATAATTCCAGTTTTAAAGCCATTTCAAAGGCACTGCAGTCACCCAATTTAGTTTTGTCTTGTTGTTTGTTTTTTTGTTGTTTGTTTGTTTGTTTGTTTTGGTTTTTTTTCTTTCCTTTTTTGCTGTTTCCATTCCTACCTTCTGTACTGGTTCTTCCAGTTAAGAAATGGATCCTTTGCCACCTTTTCATGCGTGCCCTAAATAACTTTGGTCCTCCTGGTGTTGGGAGCAATCAGGCTGGAAATTTTACCTGATTTTCTGCGAGGGTGGGAACTGCTGGGACCATCCAGCACAGGACATTTGGCAGAGCACACAGCCCACTTTAAGGATTTTAGTGCAAAGGCTGCAGACAGCAGGCAAAATAGTCAGTATTTTAGAAAAAATAACGAATAAATTAATTTTTAAAAATTATTAAATTACTAATTATAATAAATAAATATATTAATAAATAATTTCTAATATATAAATAGAATAATAAATTACTATATTATGAATAAATAATAAATATTAATTAAGATAAATATATAATATATTACTGACTTAATAAAACTATTATTAATACATTATAATAAAGTGTATGTAAATAAATATAATTATTATAAAAAGACAATAAATGTACAATAAATTTACAATTAATACATAATATTTTAAAAATAAAATGTCACTTGACATGGCAAGGAACTCCCCTGCATTTCCCTCCAAGTGGCAAAGACTGCAGGGCCCATTGTGGTGATTTATTGGCCTGAATTTTTCCTCTTGATCACAACGACTTCTGTGGGGTTGACAGTTCCTAACTCCATTATCTGCAGAGTCCCCTCGACGGTGACAATTATGAACTCAGCTTTCCCAGCACGAGCAGCTCGCGGGTCCTCGGGCAGGACTGAGGAGGGAGCGAACGGGAGCAGGAGATGAAGGAACATGAGACGAGCTGGGCGCACCTTCCTGGCCTCGAGTATTTCAAACAGAGACCATCACCCAGAAGGCGGGAAATGGGAGACCCAATTCCAGCACGGTTCTCTTAATCCGCTGCAATTTATGATAATTTTTGTTCCTTTAGTGGCCAACACTCTCCTCCAAATGCCTCCTGGATTTGTTTGCAGCCTCTCTGGCCCCAAGCTGCCTGGACGAACATCATCTTCACTTTGATTTATGCTGATCTTCCCCCTCTGCATGGAGAAATCATCATTCCTGCAGCTCCTTCCTTCCACTCAATTCCAACTCCAAGGAGATAATTCCATTTTTATCCGACAGTTTAATTCTTGTCTTAGCACCCAAATGGTACCAAGCTGGTGGAATTGTACAATTTGAAGCTGGCCATCTGATACCCAAAAAACCCCCAAACCAAACATCCTAGCCTCAAAACTCCTCATGTTTTTCATATTATGAAAAGTTTGAGAACAGACCCATTTCATTTCTTCAGTCACATGTGTCTCACTATGCCCTTCTTTTGCTGACTTGCATAGAAAATGTTCCTGCATGTTTGTTTAAACAAATGGGACTTTTGTATTGGGGTTCCAAGGCACAAAATGCACAATCCCCCTCATTCTGGTGGTTTTTTCCCCACTTCCCATCCTGATACAAAGTTGTTGCTGAGAAAACTCAGTAGCTTTTGCTTTTCCTCCCTCACTTCACCTTTAATAGCTGCAAATCTTATTAATGACTAATAACCCACAGCAAGAAACTGTGGCCACAGACAATTCAGCAGCTCAATTTTCTGTGGATATTATAAATTTTAAAAAGAAAAAAAATGATATTAGAAATCTCTTTCAGGTTGCAAAGTCAAGCACCAAACAAAGAGGAAGTGCTGGAATTAAACTTGCCTGCAAAACCTTAATTTGGCCCTTTTATGAACAAGTATTATGATATAGACTTTAATTACATGAACACAGCCTATTTTTTCCACATCTAAATGCATAGATGTGCAAATTCTCAAGCAGTTGACTTGATTACAAGGATGCATAATATAAAAGTTCAATAGTCTATTGATATTTAGTCAGATTGCAGAAATTCCACATATTCATGGCAGCAGCTGACTATGTTGGGAGACTATGCCAAGAGCTGAACAAATGAAATCAGATTACTGCAAATGACAAGGAACAAATACCAGGAAAAAAAAAAATAGTAGGGCCACAAGAAAAAACCAAAAAAAACCAAAACCAAAAACAAACCAAAAAAACCCCAACCAGCATGGTGAACAGTAGACAACTGAATTCGATTCAGCTGAAACAAAGCAGGAATTCTAAAGCAGCCCACAAATAATATTTAGTCTTTCCTCTGGTCCCAGGAAAACAGAGTAAGCAGCACAGAGCCTCTTGATATTGGGTAAGTCCAGAGACTAAACCATGAAAATGGGGTCAAAGTAGAGGTTTGAAATACACACAAAATATTCGAGCCGACATCCTGGCCTGTAGGTCTTCTTCTGGCTGCAGAAAAAAAATAGAAAAAGGTTAATTTGAAGGTTAGAACTAACCTTGTTCTGGATTTTTTTCCCCCAGAGCCCAAAGCAGAGCTCATGGCCAACATGTCACCTCGAATATCCTTTACTGTCTCAACTGTGAGTTTTATATTAACCTTTTCTCTTAAATTTGGCAGTCAGGATGCCAGTGCTCGGAAGGTTTTGCTGCAGTGTGGAGAAGCTTGGCTTGATCTTCTTTTAATCACCGGCCAACCAAGCTCAGAGCCTGGCAAATATTGGCGGCAACATTGCCACCCTTTTGCACTTCACACGGAATAAACCAGGCTGATACCTTTGCAAACGGACGCCAAGGAAGGAAAGGCTTCATTATCCACAGATTTTTTAATCTTTTTGTTATCTGAGGGAATTACTTGGAGCCACAGGAACATACTCATACTCTTTTCCTACGTGCTGCACTTTATTGTGTTCAGTAATTAATGCCTGATCCTCCCTCAGTTTGCTGGAGGAAAGTTCTCAACACCTGGCCTGGTAAATTCCATACATTGCATAGATTCTATAAATATTCAGACAAGATTGAATATTCAATCCAGTTTTCAACAAAACCAGATTTTCCTTTTTTTCCTTCCCACTCTAATTCCTCAGCTGATTCTCTTCAGTTCTGGTCACATCCCTTTCAATAAACAGGTATACCCAGCTAATTCCAACTTAAAAATTGTCTGCACAGAGGCTTTACTCACAGGAAAACCTAGAGAGGTTTTCATTATTTTATTTAAGGTTATTTTCTGTGTTGATATCTTTGGTGATGTGAGGCTATGGCAGAGCTTTTTTGGTTTGTTTTGTTTCATTTCCACATAGAACTTTGCCCATCCCACCTCCTTCTCGCCCTGACACCCAGAGTAGAGCATGCCATTAGAAAAGCCTTGTGTGTCACTGAACCTTTTCCTGGGCTTTTCCAGGGCATTTTACAGCACATCCCCGTGGCATCAGGATGGCTGGAGCCAGCAGCACTCACCTCCCATGGCAGGGAGGAAAATACAAAACACAGCGCAGCCTGCATGGATGCATTGATGTTGGAGTGTCTGCCTGCCTCTTCTTGAAGCAAACTGTGGGATACTCAGCTTTTAGTTCAAATTACTGAGGCGAGCCTTCTGCTCATTTTTCTGTTCCATGAGAGAGTCAAGGAGAATTTCACGTTGCAGATACTTCTCAGGGCTCACAAGCTGGAGTGTACAAATATAATCCACAGGGAGGAAAAGCTCCAGGGAAAAGCTGTCAAAAGCAGTGTCGGTGCCCTGGTACAGCAGAGCCAGGCACAGGGAATGCCCAGGGCATTGCTGGGCTCCATGTGCTATAAGGGGATTTTATTTGGGGCAATTAAAGCCAAGAAAAAAGGGATGAAGGTCAGGAAACAGCCAGTAAATCTTGCTACCTAACCACGTTCCTGTTTGGCACAAAGATTTTTCCTGGCTGCACTCATGGAGCTCAGGTTTTCTGGTTTGAAATGGGGTGTTTGGGGAAGAGCAGCACAAATCCAGGCACACCAAATGGATTCTTTCTTGGTAGGTGACAAAGCAAGAGCAGAAATCATGGATTTAGCTGTGCTAGAGAAGAGTCAGGCTGGTGACATGGACACAAGGCTGGATCTGCTCCATTAGCAGTCTGACAACCACAGCTTTATAGCCCCTGGAAGGATCCTTATTTATTCCTTCCTGAAGCAATTGCAATGAAGACTTTGAGGCTGCAGGAGATGGGATGGCTGCGGGCTGGTGAAGCAAAGCTCGGGGCTTATTTCTGACATGTTCCCTGTAACTGAACCTTCCCTCCTCCCAGAGACACCCAGAATTCCACAAGCAGCTGGGACTCAGGCTGGAGCCATCCCCCGTTCTACTGGGATGGCTGATGGCAGTCTCATTAAGGACCCCCAGGAGCAAGCTGGCCGTGGAGCGGTGCCCCAGCCCCTCGGCAAAGCCATCCCAGGCTCTCCAGCCCTCAGTCCAGGGCTAAGAGAGCACCTGGTGTTCCTGCTGCTTTGCTTCAGAAGCAAGGAATGCAGTCAGAAATCACTTCTAAGGCATTCTTGGCTTGGTGGTGCCTGTTCAGTTTGAGAGGGGACTCTGTGCCCAGCCCTGCAGGAATCCTGGGTCATGGATTGCCAGGTGGGAAACAAAAGGTTCCTTATTGCATCAGGGAAAGCTCTGCCTCTGCAGAGGAAGGGACTGCAGCTCCTGTTCACTGGAGAAATGATAGACAATCTCTTTTCAAAGACCTGGAGTTAAAGGGATGAAGAAGAAAATATCTCAAGTATTCCCATGTGCTCTTTCTTGTCACCTGTAAGTCAAATCCTCTCTCCTGCCTGTGGGTCCCAGGCCACACCACAGGTACCCAAAGGCTGGCACACAAACTGCTGCTCTATACTGCAGCAGGAATTTTATTACTCTTCCAAGATAAGACTTCCCAGAGCTTTCCTAACTAGCTGAGAATGACATTTTTATGGGCTTAAGAGTTGCAGTAAAACACACCCCTGGCTCTAAAACTCAGTTAAGAGCACAGCATAAATGAGATGTGACAAAAGAAAAGATGGGATATTAAAAAGATGAAGAAAAGCTTTAACTTCAGCCTCCCATAGCTCTATTAGACACCAAGAGCCAGGTGATACTCAGTTTCCTGTCCCACAGAACACCACACACCTGCTTGTCAGAGGTTTTTAACACATCACCTCTGATTTCCATCCCGATCCTATCCTTTGAGGGCCTCAAAACCAACATCGAGGGTTGCCTAGCGACAGCACTGAGCCTGGTGGGATCATCCTGCTACTGATTTCTGCATTGATAGTTTGGTTCCCAAGGATGATTTGGAATAATAAAGGACACTAATAAGCCTGTTTTCTTAATTAATGCTTTTGTTGGTGTGAAAGTCACTGCTTTCCAAAAAATCTAACTCTTTGTCAGCTCTCTCAGGGAATTTGGGAGCAGCATGTGGCACTGTGTCCAGCAAAAGAACCCCAGGTTTCAAACAAACAGTGTCTGGAGACCTCAAAATCCACACAAAAGTCACCATTTGCCATGAATTATTGCTGGGTGTGATTTCTGAGGCCACAGAAAAGAAACATTTCAGGTTGAGAAGATGACTCCAACACCACCTCGACTCAATGAAGGTGTTTAAAATTCCACCCTTGCAATGAGTGTAAGGACCAGGATCTGTTTGTAACATACAAATTGATTTGTACTTTAAATGCAGAAAAAAGGCAAAGGCAGCAAGGATTTGTGTCTTTAAAAAAACAGAATCATACTCTTGAAAAAGTGACGAATTCCTGTTCCATCCTGCCCTAGCCCTAAGGATCAGATCAGATCAAATCAAAGATACAAATAAAAAGCCTTCAGTGTTTGAGGACAGGAATTTATTCCCCTTTGTTTCTGCTGGTCTGAACAGAGAAGTCATAGCTGTTGATACAATAAATATTGTTCTTCTATTAATATTAAAATGCAAAATTTGGGCAAGAAAATCCTGGGACTCTTAAATCCCATGGCCAGCACAGTAAGAATCGAGACAGAGAACCTGCAAATAAATCACAGGTGTGAAGTACATCCTAGAAATGGCTCTGAATTTGTGTTTGGGGGAAGTTTTAGGATATTCCTTCTTCTTCATCTTCTGGTGGCTGCTCAGGTAAGAGGCAGTTTCAGTTCAGGAGCTGGAGGATTCTTCTTCCAGAAGGTTTAAATCTGCTGATGTGCAGCTTACACCAAAGATGATTTTAAAGCCCCTGATGTGTGAGGCCTCTGTAGCTGAGCAGGCACTTGGACAGAAGGACGGGGAAGGGCTGGGAGCTGGCCATAGGTCTGAGCAAGGACATAATGGCTCCTTCCAGCACAGGGGCCAGTCCTAGCCATGTCATTTGTGCTCCTGTCACGTGCACTTGCTGGGTGAACACCACACTCCTGAGCCCAGAGAAAAGGCTAAACCTTGCCCAGAGGCTGCTGTACAAGTGGGTGTCAGGTCGTAGAATTTCAGGGGTATTCCAAAAGCCCCCAAAGATCCAGCCCAGACTGGCTTTGCAGTAGCAGCGATGGAGGCACCCCAAGGCTGATGGGAAGCAGGATTGCACAAATTCCACACAGGAACGGAGGGGCAGAGGAAGGGATTGCAGGAGACCTGGCCCTGGTAAGGGCTGGACTCATTACCAAAGAACAGTCTTGTCCTTAACGGGTCACAGCTGTGATTAATGAACATAAGTGGGATAAGTGGGGTAAAAGCCTGGGTTGGCCAGGCATAAAAAGCTGGAGGAAGAGGAGTCCACCTCAGCTCAGCTTACTTTAGTTTAGTTTAGCTTAGTTTAGCTTAGTTTAGCTTATTTTAGCTTATTTTAGCTTAGCTTAGCTTAGTTTAGTTTAGTTTAGTTTAGTTTATTTTAGCCTGGCCCAGCCTGGCCTGGCCTAGCCTAGCCTAACCTAGCCCAGCCCAGCCCAGCCCACTGCAGCCCTGAAGGGGTAGAGAAGCCCTGAGAAAGAAGGCACAACCCCTAGTGACACAAAGAATGAAATAAGGAAGAGAGTGGCTGCTGTCAAAGCTCTGCCCTGAGCTCATCCTGGGGCTGACAGAGCCAAAGCTCTGCCCTGAGCTCAGTCTGGGACTGATGGAGCCAAAGCTCTGTTCCAAGTTCAGTCTGGATGTGATGGAGCCGAAGCTCTGCCCTGAGCTCAGCCAGGGGCTGGTGGAGCCAAAGCTCTCCGTGAGCTCAGCCTGGGTGTGATGGAACCAAAGCTCTGCTGCTGGAGCTGAGCTGCGCTGCAGATGCTCCACTGTCAGTGCCCCAGGCAGGGGCTCTGAGCTGCTCCAGGGCAGCTTCCTGAGCTGGAAGTTCCTGCAATGGCAACAAGAACACAAACCCAGTGGGTGAAGCTTTCCCAGCAGAGCTCAGGTGTCAGAATAGCAGATTTCAGCTGGGTTTCTGCGTGCACTGTATGACTCTCACTGCGGTGAAGATGAGAAGGAACTTGTATTTTGAAATCTTGTATTGGTTCTTTTCTACCCCCGACCAGAGGCCTGCTGCAACACCGGAAGGGATTATTTCCCCCTGAAAACAACTGTCCATCCATGCGCTCAAAGCCGAATTTCAGCCATGGGGATCTGCAGAGCTCTCCACACACAGACTTCTGCCACCTCTCCTCAAATTCAACTTTTCCTCTCTGCCTCGGCTGTGGCTGCCAGGAAACCGCCATGGGACCTCAACTGGCTTTGGGGAAGGCTTCAACCTTCATCCCAAAGACATCAGCTGGCACCATTCCCTCTATTTTCATGGCAGAGGCAGCTCTCTTTAACAAGCGAATCCCAAACAGAACGAGCGGGTTGACAATTAGCATTTTGAACAAATATTTCCAGCTCCGTGCAAAACACCGTGGCACAAAAAAAAGCAAACGTTCAATAAACAGAAAATAGATGATTGTTCTCAAATGACAGCTTTCATGCTGTTTATCCCAAAGGATCCTCAGAGCTGATGGGGTATGAAATAAATTTGCCACTGGTTAAAAATGTAAATTCTTTAAATACATAAAACTCTAATGAAAAGGCTTGTAACATTTCCCTTTTCCTGATTTCCACTTTTCCCTTTTCATCTTCCTAGAAGAAGACGTTGATTATAATTACAGTGGAGACTAAAATGTAGGCTTGATTTTGTGTTTAAAAAAAAAAATTGGGAAGCAAAAGGAGCTCTTGGTGTGATTGGGTGTGTGCATGTGCTTCCACACATGCATGTGTGGCTGAATTGTGTCATGGCATTAAAAAATACATAAAAGAATGGAGAGATTTCATATTTAAATGCACATCGTTTGTGGAGAGCACACAGAACAGAGGTTCTGCCGATGCAGATGAGAGAGAAAAGCTGCTCTGAGCTTCCAGCCCCTCTTTAGTGCTTGCAAAATGCACAAGGCAAGGGCTGGCGCTGCTGTCCTTGGGCAGAGCGAGGATGGAGGGATCAGATCCCTTTATTGTGGAAGTGCTCAAGTTTTTCTCTGGTGTTTGCAGTCCAGATCCTCCTCTGATGCTTTTTTTTTTTTTTTTGTGGAAAGAGCACAGACACAAGAATTCCCACAACAGTGGGTTGTTTGTGTTTTTCATGAAATGCCTTGCAAGCACTTTCTGTCTTTTTTCTAAAAAAATACTATTTTTGCAATCAAATAAACAAACAGTGGGTAAAAGAATGTACCATCACCTTCCTTTAGTTATGACAGAGACAGAAGTACAAAAAGACCTCTAATGTTCATGTGGGCTTTAATTCAGATTCAAATTGTACTTTACAGAAAAGCTTTTTTATCTTTTATTTTTATATAAAATTTAGGCATTTTTCATGTTCTGCAAGTTCTTCGTGAAGGGACTTTGACTTACTTGGTCGTCTAAATTTGCTCTGAGCATGAAGCTCATGCTGACTCTGGGAGTAATTCAGGCAACCAAAGTAAAGCCTCAGCCAGGCCTCGCCTGAGGGTCGTGCCAGGAGAAACCAAAGTGCTCAAAAATGCAAATCCACAGTCACATTTCTGTGCTTGATACAGCATTTTTCATAGCACCGTTCAATTATATGAAATTAATTCAATTTTCCATTGCATTAATGACAAAGGGGTTGGGAAAAGTGCAAAATAATCTGAAGCAAATGAAAATATTCATTGTCCACTTCACTTTTTTATGTCTCCCTCCTTTATTAGGACTGGAGATACCAAAAAGTTTTTTTGTTTCTTTTCTGTAAGTGATTTATTTATGTGAAGAGTGAGAAGGAAAGGTTCTTCAGAGGAACAGATATTCCCAATCTCCTACTAATACTATTCCATGGATTGAAAACAGTGGGAAATTGTCATGGATGTCAATTATGTGTCTATTATTAATATTATATAAAATTAAATGTCTATTATAAAGATTATAGCAGTTCTGAGGCTGTGATTTTCAAAGGCCTTGTTCCAACTCTGACTGCTTTGAGACCACAAAAGGATTCCAGAGTTTCCCCTGACTGGAAGTTTTCACCACCTTCCTCCCATGTCAGTTTTCTTCTGTCAAAACATCTCAGTGCAGCTTTTCCCTCTGTGAGAAAAGAGGCTTAATTCCTATAAATGCAGCACCTTTCATAGGTTGGCTGTTCTCTCCTTGGCCACATTCTTTCAGAAACCTTTTAGGTATTGTCTCAAGCTCTCTGTTCCCTTCTCTTATCCACGTGACCTTTACCGAGTGTAAAGATGCCCAAGGGCACGAGGAGAAATGAGTGTTAAAACCTCCCTAGATGCATTTCCTCAGGAACCCAAGATGAAGATAAATCAGATTTTAAAAATTATTATTATTGTTATTATTATTGTTGTTGTTATTATTATTGTTGTTGTTATCGTTATTATTATTATTATTACTACTACTATTATTATTATTTCTTCAGTTCTCTGATATTTTCAGATGAACCCCTGGCTGGAGAATCTGGGAGGACGTCACTTTCCAGCCTCGCTTCTGAGCTCTGCTGGGAGCAGTGGATGTGGAGTTTCTCAGGCTCCTTCTCTTCCCACATCTCATTGTTCCTGTGCCAAAATTAAGAATCAGAGATCTATTTTTAGAGTTGGTTGTTCCAGCTAAATCCATCCATCATCTTCTGAAGTTATTGCACGTGGGTGAACCTTCTCTTTTCATTCCAAACCAGGCTAAATTTCACAAGTACAAGTTGCAGTTCAGGCAGGGACCAGCAGCTCTGGCTGTTCCCAGAGGGGTCTGGAGAGGCTGGAGCTGATCCCTGTGCAAGGGTCCTGCCCAGGAGGGATGGAGTAAAGTGGGAGCTGATCTCCCCTCTCAGGGAACAAGGGGCAGACAAGAAATGGCCTCGAGTTGCATGAGGGGAGGTTGAGGTTGGATATTGAGAGGATTTCTTCACTGAAAGGGCTGCCAGCCCTTGGAAAGGGCTGCCCAGGGCAGTGGGTCAGTCACAATCCCTGGACATTTTCAAAAGTCACTTGGACATGGCACCTGGGGCAACGGTTCAGTGGTGCTGGATGAACCATTGGGTTCAGCCCTCGAGGTCTTTTGTACCTTCCCCGTTCCACAATTCCGTTCCCCTGGAGCTACACACAGGACCCTGCACAGGTTCTAAATTACCTGATTTGCCCTTCCAGCTTCTGCTGTGGCTTCACAGAAAGGAGGCAGAGGGAACTTTGCACTCTGCTGCTGCTGTTGCTGTTTGGAAGTCTCTGCACGATGGATTTGTCCAAGTTATTTCTGCTAAAGGCAGCTATAAATAACCTGCATAATGCCTCAAGAGTGTTACAGAATTATTGAGAGTTTTGCCTGATTAGAAGAAGTAAGAAGTAAAAATCTCTGAGGAAGGAGCTCAGGATTTTACACAGAAAAAAAAAAAAGAAAAAAAAAAGAAACCAAAAACCAAACCAACAAACAAAAAACCAAACCAGAAAAAGAAGTGCCATATATCTATTTGTGGGCTTAAAAATTAAGAATACACTCAAGTGTTTTGCTTAGCTGGAGATAACTTTGTGAAATGATATTGGTCCTTATTCACCCAGTACAAAAATGGCCACAAGATGTCTTATCTTACACCATGTGTACATTTCATTAGAACTTTAATTGCTATCAAATGATTTGTTCAGTGTTCTCACCAAAGCCTTGTTTATTCAGTGTGTTTGGTTTTCACTGCTCTTTACATGCCCAGGATCCAGAAGCAATTTCTCAGGAACTGTCTCAAGAAAAAAAGAAACGGCAGTTTTAAGGTAGAGAATTAAACTGCAAAAGATTGGCCTTGGACACTTCCAGGGATCCAGGGGCAGACACAGCTTCTCTGGGCAGCTGTGCCAGGGCCTGCCCACCTCACAGGGAAGAGTTTTGTCCTAATATTTAATCTAAATTCACTCTCTGTCACTCCAGGCCCTTGTAAATATTACAAAAATGCACTAAGGAAGGCTGTGCACTTTTCCTTGAACCTATCATTTTGCTTGGGTTGGTTGTCTTCATCCTTCCCAATGCTTTTTTATGGGTTCATTGAAAGATGGGTTCATCCATCTCCTCACTCTCAGGTGAGATTTCTTTGGCAATCCAAGTTGCAGGTGAGACAAGAATGCTCAGGTGGCTCTCAGGCTGCCCCATTCACTCCTGGTTTTCTCGGGGAATAGAAATTTAGGACTGGACTCGTGTCTCAAAAACCTCTTGGAGTTCCTTTTTCCCCAGCACAGAGTTAAAGCTCCTCACATTCTTCCTTTTTCACCTGAGTGGTGCTGCAGAGCGATTGCAGTCCGTGATAACCGGATCAGATCAATCTCACTCTTTTTCACGGAATCCCAGTCTTTAATTCTCTTTTGCTGCAAAGTCAGTGCAGCGGGGGAAGCTTTTATCACCTGGGGTAGTGAGCTGCTGTTCTGCTTGGAATTGGTATTATGCTGGATTTTGGGGAGGTGGCTGCCTACTGGAATAGCTTCAAAAAGAGACTCTTGCACTCCTGTGGAAGTGGAATTTGGCTCAGCTGAAAAGCTTCCTGTGCAAACTCAGTTTTCCATTAATTCCTGTAAATGGGGATTCTTGGGAAGAGCTAACCCGATCCCCCTGGAGGCATGGACCTGAACCTGTGCCTTCCATCGATATTTGGTGAGATTCTCAACCACTGAGGTGTTCTGCCTTGACAGAGATTCCAGCTCAGTTGCTAACAAAGGAAAGTGCCATATTGCCATCGATAATGTGGCCGTTTTAATATGGCAAAAGAAGTTTATATTTTCATAGTTTAAACAATTATATTATTGTATAATATAGATAATATATAAAATATATCATGTGTAACATAGAATATAGTCATATAATATACTAGATATTAGATATATATTATATATATGTATTATATAACATATAATATATATTATATAGTACATATTATAATATATATATTTTAATGTATATATTTTAATACATATATAAATATATCAATCTAAGCCAACCAAGAGCATCAATGACATAAAAGATTATGATCTCTAGATTTACTCAGTTTCAGTTTCACTGTTAAACTGCTGTCCAGTGAACATTTTTCTGTATACATTTGAGCAGTTTAATCACCCAGCCACACTGCAAATGAGAATTCTCCTATTTTGTCTGACTCAAGGCCAGAGTTCAGGAGCTGAGGGACAAATGAGCCAGGAGTTCACCTTCCCAGCCTTCATAATTGCCTAAGAAATGCCTAGAGAGAGCCAGCCCCACAAACAGCAGCATCCCCTGACCCCAAAACTCTGATTATTCGCGAGTATACAGAATATTCCATTTCCAGAGAAGAGGGGTTTGGTTTCCTCGCAGTGAAAGCCTCCAGAAAGGCTTCCCCAGGACACAGCCACACCATCCCAGTGCTCCCAGTCCCTCAGCGGCAGCTGTCACCAAGCAACTGGGAAGGCAACTTGGGAGCAGGCGCCGCCCTCAGCACCCTCTCCTTGCAAACCTGTCACAGCCCCGGCCTCTCAGTGCAAATAATCCTCTCCACAAAGGCACGAGCCTCATGTAAGAAGATTATACATTTCCAGAAATAAAGCTGCTTCGGCACTTCTCTCATCTAGAGTTAGGGGATGTTCAGGGTATAATTTTCCTCGCAGCCACTGGATGGATACTTAATGCAACAACTGATCAGGCCAGAGCTGATTCTGGGTCAAAGTTTTTGGGAAAACTTTTCAGCGAATTCATCTCTTGGTCAGCAGTTGTTCTTGTTTCCACCACTCAGACTTGGCTGCAGGAGGGCTTTGTCCTTCTTGAGAAACTCCCAACGATCTCAAAAGTTATTCTCAAACACACATTGTGTGGATCTCCATGTTAGATATTGATGGATTTAATTTAAGAATTGGCTCCCTCTACATCAGTCTTTGAAAATATTCAATTTACTGAGAGAAGTGCCTGGTTTGTGGTGGGTAGAGGCCACAGGTTTTTCATGGGAAGCTGCTGGAATATTTACTATGAGAAGGGAAGAAACCCCTCAAGTATTGCCAGTGGAAATTGCACCTAACAGATGGAATTTAAGCACCAACACAAATAAAATCTTATGAAAGAACTGATGGCACTCTGGCGAATACACTGGCTCAGACAAGTGAAAAACCAAAACACCTTGGGTCATTATACAAGTGATCTTTCACTGCTCAAACACCCTTTTACCTCAGCAAAATGTGCATCTCATTTGAAAGGACACTGTCTTCTACTCATTTTGCTATTTAATATTAATTCACTATTTTTCACTCTTTGCTGCTGATTTTCAATGCTTGGGTGTGCTCAGACATGCAGACATTTATTTAACCAGGTCAGCACTCAGGCAGTGAGCAGAGCCTAAAGAAACAAGTGCCAGCAGGAAAAAAAATCAAATTACAGGGTGGCAGGGGCTTCAGACAGCAAGCAGAAATCAACTGAGCATCTCAATTTTGCCACCACACACAGTCAGTGAAGGTTTTGGAGGCTTTCACTTATGAAGTGTTAAGAAAGGACAAGATGTAGCTACAATCTGCTTCCTTCTCTCACGAGAAGCTGCTGGAATTCAAAGTGTCCAACAGGAATCCAACAACACCAAGTGCTTTCCCAAAACCAACATTTCTGCTCTGCAAGAGCTCAGTGTGCTGCCTGTTATTGCCAGCCTCTCACTGCTAAGAGCTGCAGGAAATCTTTATTTAAACCCACAGATAACTGGATACTTGTCATGCAGAAATGAAAAAAAAATCAGGCAGGCAAGGCCTAATCTTGCCCAGCTTTGAGTTTAGACTGAAAACTCTTCACATTTACTGAGCTGTGTCTCCCATCAGTGCCAGGACAATTAGATGTGAATGAACCATAAAAGAAAAAAACCCAACCCAACCCTTCCACCTGTGCCTAAACTCTGAGCGATGTTCAGAAAGGTGTAAAAGGATTACGTGTTTTTCCATAGGTGTACACGTCGAGGACCCAAAAATAGGATATCTCTGCTCCTAATGCTGATCATTTTCTGTTTTTAACAGGAAACGGGGTGTCCAAACACAACAGGGCTGTCTTGGGGTGGGTCTGAGCTCAGTTCCAGAATTTTCCTTCTCAGGAGAGTGGTGTAACACCAGATTGCCCAGAGCTTGCAGAGGCTTTGAGTCCTGGGAACCTCCCAGAGCTGGACGAGCTCTGGGCAGCCTGCTCTGGTGGAAGGTGTCCCTGCCCGTGGCAGAAATCACCTTTAGAGCCCTTCCTACCCAAACCAGGATTCCTTGTGCACAACAGGCTCTGGGGCTGTGGATCTGCCCGCATTCCTGACATTATAATGCAGATTTAATTACAAAAAATCTCAATCTGCATGAGTTTAAATACGCATAAGACATCAAAAATCTTTGGACCACATCAGGCTGAAGGCAAAATTTGCAGGTCCATTCGCATCCAGGAGAGCTCTTACAAGGCCTCCACAATCCACTGCAGATACAAAATTAAACTTAGCCCAGAAGCAGCATCTCCCCACTTTAGGAGCTCTGCTGAATAAAGCAGGAATCTCTCCATGAAATCTCTTAAGCAGATTTTCCTGAAGTCACCAGAAACTTTTCACACAAAGGCTTTCCTAGACTACTCACCCTGCAAATTTCCTTTTGGATGTGTTCAGCTGGATTTCGGAGGGTTCTGAAGGTCTCCAGGTGCTGCCTGCAGAGCCACCAAACCAATCCCTCAGAGCACAGAGGAGCCTCACCTGGCTGGGGACCTTGCAAAACCCCAGCCCTGGTTTTGTTTGGAATCCCAGCCAGGGGTGTTGGTATGAACTGCAAAGCTGTTGAGGTGGAGCTGGGGGGCATTTAAGGGTTCAGATTCACAGAGCAGACCAAGCTTTAGACAAAGCCTCTTGTGCTCCTTCTGCAGCCACAATCAACCACAGCAGGTCCCATAAAAAACCACCCTGTACCCCCCTAGGTTTTTCTTCAGGCACATAAATGGTGTTTAGGGACCACTGGGGCAAGCTGTGGTTTGTAAAACTTGCAGTAAAATGCACCAACAATCAGCCACTGTAATCAAGCTCCTAATCAACCAAAATCGCTTAAAATGCACCACAGCTACCTGTTAGAAATCAGGTTTTGTTTTGTTTTTATTGATGTTTCACTCAAACCTTGGGGAGGTGCAGTAAAAGAAAGGCAGAACCAGAAAGGGAGTTGCCAAAGCAAGGCCAGGTATGAATGTATTTATAGCTAAATGAGGCCAACACTGTTTGGTGAATAAAACAAGACACCTCTGTGGTGTTGAGACAATCAAGAATCCAAACAAAAAAAAGAAAACGGAAAAAAAAAAAAAAGAAAAAAGAAAAAAAAAGCATTCACCGTGCCACCACTGCCTCACAAGGACTTTTATTTCCCACCCCCACATCTCCAGCAGTTAAACATTTGAAAGAGTATCAGAGCACCCCCCAAAAAAAGCATCACTGGTATTGGAGTCCTTCCAGAGGAGTTTGCAGCAGCCTTTCCTCCCTCCAGGCTCAATTTGAGGCAGAAGGTGGAACCACATCAAAGCCCCCAGTCCCAGAGCACATTTCCTCTCTGGCTCTGTGCTCTGCAGCCTTTTCTCACCACAAACCTGGATTGGAAACTGAGCTGAGCACACCTAGCCCTTCTAAAAGTGTGAAAATTGAGTTTTGTCTGTGGCCACACCAACCCACAGAGCCTCTCTAGAGGGCATCTCATGGCCATGAGCTGGCACAACCTCAGAAATAAGAAAAAAACCTCTGGGAATATTTTCAGAATAACAGGCACATCCCCTCTTTGATGACAGCCCTCACACATTAACAGAAAGAGAGAAGATTCAGGGTTTTTTTTTGTTTGGTGGATTTTTTTTTTTTTTGCTTTTTTGTTTGTTTTATTTCCTGAGAAGGAGGTCTGTGCATCTTGAATTTTGTATTAATGAGCCTTTGGAAAGATCCCATTTTTCTGCCCATTTAAATGAATGATAAAGAGGCCCACGGGGGAAATGAAGGCCCTTTCCTGACACTTGTTTAAAGGGCTGAGCTATTTATGTGTCACCAGGGAGGCATCCATTGATTTCCCAGAGATGAGCTGGGTAATGGAATTCAGAGATTTTCACTTGGAGTCACTGAGTCAACTGCAGGTCATTAATGACACTAGAGAATCCCCTTTGCAGCAGGAGCTGTCTGACTCCACTGATCTCACCTCATCTTCGATCTCCTCTCCCAAAAGGGCCCCAGATTACAACTTCTAGGATGGTCCCTCTGAGATTTCTACTGTCATCAAGATTCCAGAGGAACATCCACCAGGAAATAGCTTCCTGCTTGCCAAAACCTTCTACAGCAGGGCTCGAGTTGAAAGAGAAACTTGTGTGACTCAGTCAACTAATTATGTAATTAAAATTTTGTACAGTGCCCTGACATTCCGTTCTATTGTGATAGATGGGGATATTATCCAGCTTGCCACAGAACTTACATTTTGAACAGCATTTACTGGATTTTCAAGCTATCTGTATCTGGTATTAAACATATTTTAGGAGTAATTAGCGAGTCTATTTAGATTTTAAGCACTGTCTGCAGCCTCTGTGCAATTATTTCAGCACCTTTTCTCACACTGGCAGCAAAAAGATGTGGAAGAGGGAGGGAGAAGCAGCCCAGGCTGTGTGGCAGTGAGCGTGACCAATGGTTTATAAAAGTTAATCAAGGTGGGAAGGGCGGGAGGATCAACTCCGCTCGGCAGAGGTCAAGAGGTCACACCTGGAGAATTTAAAATGTATTATCCAAATTATTCCTGCAGTATGCCATGAATGGAGAGGCTTTTCTTCTTAATCTCCACCCTCCCAAGCACCTGAAAGGATGATTCTCTCTCTCTTTTAGGAGCACTCACCCTCAATTTATAATTTTTGGCTGATTTGTGGCTCCAGTTCTCTGTGCAGCAGCTCAACCCCATCACTTGTTGCTTGTTCTCAGGAGAGTCACTTCTCTACAATTTTATATTTGAATTTTGTAGTGGCACCATTCGTGGTCCCAGAGCTAAACTGACTTTTTCCTTCCTGTCACTCTTTGAAAATGGAAAGTTGAAGACAGGGTTAGATTTTATCGATTTTTTATTCGTTTTGAACACCCAACTTCCACACTGCTCAGAAACTCTTAACCATGTGAGGAAGTGAGACCAAAAAAATAGGCAGAGTTGACATTTTCCTTCTTTCTACACCCCAAACAACCCCTGCAGCACAGTGAGGCCCAAGAAAGAAATCCCAAAGCATCCAAGATGATACAAAAACCCAACATGAAACCTGGGATACTTTTGTCTGTTATTATATTTGATTTATCCATGGGTTCTGCGTGGGAACTTCTGAATTATTTTGCCCCCTTTTGCTGAGGAGCCCAGAGTTTAAGACACACCGATTTACAGTGGAAATGTAAAAATTTGGACTGCCAAAGCACTTTGAGCTTTGTTAGGGTGACATCCAGTGGCACTGGGAGTTTTCTTGCTTGTGGCAGCATAAAACAAGCAAGAAGGAGCAGTAGCAGCTGAGCAGCATTTCTGCTCAGGATCAGGGCAGTGACTGGGACAGGAGAAGCAAATGCATCACCTGATCCCTCCAGGTCAAAGCAGGACATGGGATCTGATATTATATTTATATAAATTACCTGCAGGTGTTGAGAAAAGCAGAACTCGCCATTTGATCATGGAATTCATGGAAATTTCTGAAGAGCAGGATCTGGAAATCCCAGCTCATTGAGTTAAAAAACACCTTTAAAACATCACCTCAGCAAACCCCATTGATGCAGTAAACAACACACTCTGCTGGAAACTGCAGACGTTAACCTGGGGAAGCCTTGTCTCTTCTGGCACAGCTTTTTAATCCAGCTGTGCTGACAGAAAACACATCAGAACCTCAGAACCAGATCCCTGTGCACATCTCACGCCAAGCCCTGAGAAAAGGAATCCACATCAATTAATTCTTTAATGTTCAAAAGACCAATGGGGAAATGAAGCACTTCTCCACACAGGACCCCCTAAAGGCTCCCGTTTGAGGCAGATGTCACAGGCCAGAAAGGAGGTGTTGGAACAACTTGTGCAAGTTTTGCCATTCCAATATAAACTGTAACCTTTTCTACTGCCTGCTGCTTCTACAAGCTTTGGTTCCAGATTAATTCACGGGGTTTTTTTCCTATATAGACGGGCCAAATCTCTCAACCAATTCCAATAGAAGAGCAGAGTTCAAGCAGAAAGACAGGACCACTCTGTATCCGGAAAATACTTTTATTTAAAACAAAACTTGCATCGATGTGGGAAATACACTCCCATCGGATTCCAGCTCCTGGGTACAATCTGATGCTGCAAAGAGCAGCACAAGAAGGACAGAGAGGGAGGATCTGGCTCAGTTTAAAGCCTGGCAGAGGGGAGCCCTTGTTCAGGTTTCGGGTATTGCAACTCTTCTGATCTCTGTAGCTGGGCTCCCCTCTGAGAAGGTGCTAAATCAGATCCCATCCTTCCTGAACTGATGGGGAGACCTTCCTCTATGGCCTGGGCTCCAAGCCCTCCGAAAGCATCTTCATCAGGCAGCCAGAGAAACCAAAATGGCCCCAGACTGGGAGCAAGGGGCAGTTTTGAGGTCAGGGTGGAAACGGAGGTGGAAGCAATGCGGGGGCCAAGGGCAGCAGCTGGAGGCTCCATCTGCCACAGCAGGGGCTGCTCCAGCTGCTGGGGCTGCCCAGAGCCAGCAGGGACTGAGGGGACTATTCCTGTTGTGGAGGGGAGACAAGGGGTCAGCACTAGGCCAGAGGAAATTTGGTATTTTGAGCATCCACTTTTCCAAGAAAGGAGGCATTAGAGTGGAGAATCAGAGCTGAGTCAAACGACAGGTGAGACAAAACGTGGAAATTAGCAGCAGGACAGGCCAATGGATTTCCCTCTGTTCCCCTCCTTTCTTTCCCACACAGTGCTTGGCAACACAGAACAAAAACTGAACAGAAAGAGAAAAATATAGAAAAGGTATTGAGGGATGACAGAATTCTCACAGAATCATTTAGGTTGGAAACGCCCCCTAAAACTGAGCCCAGGCACTAAGCCAGCACTGTTGGCACGTCCAGGTAAAAGCAGAATTTAGGCTCAGCCTCCATCCATCTGCTGGGATGAACAAGAAAAGAAAATATTTCTGGTTTAATAGATACAGGACACTCCAGCTGCTGCTTTAGACACTCTTTGTCCTGCAAGTTTAATGGTGCTGAAGAGCCAAAAGTACAACACAAACACAGCTTAACATGCAATTCAAAATTTGCTTCCAAAGACAAAATTGCTGAAGCAATTTCAAACATTTTTCCAAAGCAAATGTTGCTCAGACAGACAAATCTGGTTCTGACATGCTCCCCCAAAATAGCCATGTCAGACTCAGAATTTCATCTACATAAAGAAGGTTAATGAACCAGGCAAATTGTACTGCACAGGAAACAAATGCCAAATATTGCTCTTAGCTTTTTCTTGTGAGTCAGTGGCTGCTCTGGGGATGGGGCACTGAAATAAATAGTACCACATCCTCAGTGCAGTTGGAGCACTCCAAAATGCCATGGAGCTGTCAGTCTGCATGTCAGAATCGATGTGCAAGCTTGTCAGGAGAAAAGCAGGGGGAATTTGGGGCTTGAAATAGTCACCAGCCTCCGTGGTTTATTAGCGGTAATGAAAGCAAAGCCACCTCAGGATTGTAAATCAGGCTCTTTGTTCACAACTGTGCTGTAGTAATTAACTTTTCATGGGAAATTGTAAGAGATCCATATTTTTTCGTGCCTGAAAAAGCAATACTCTAGTCAGAGGTGACAAGACAATTCAGATTATTTGAGGACATTCAGGGCTCCAATCCAAGACTAGACTTGGAAGCATGAACAAGGTTTGGGAAAAGAAGAGGTTTGAGAAAGCATAAGAATTTTGACTGATATTGACAGAAATTCAGCAGTGCAACTCCTTTACAGGGTCCCAGAATTCCCAGGGCAAACCCTGAGGTTTTTCAAGGGATTCCCGTAAATTAGAGCTGAAGGTCCTCAGTAGATCCCAAGGGTCCAGTGCAGGTCCTGAGTGAGAAACCTCCCAAAGAACCACGATGGCCTCTCCGTTGAAGCATCAGTGGGAATTATTCCTCACTTCCCTCCTTTTAGCCATGTCCTGGCCCATCTCAGGTGGAGTTTTCCTCCCATGCAGCTGCTTTTCAGCTCTGGTCACAAAGAACACCTAGAGATAGGGAAGGCTTTGCTTAAAATGCAAGCATGAACACAATCAGATAGAAATTGATTTTTGTTCCCATTTTCCTTTGTCTGCTGTTTTCACCTGCACCTCCTCACCTCACAGCTGGATACAAAACTGTCTATGGGTGTTAATTACACCTAATTAAATAGGAGGTTTGCTTCAACTGTTGATGCTCTGAGAAGCATTTTAATTGAATGAGGAACCTCAGAACCATGGCCATGCTAAAATGATAGTGGGGACATTTTAGTTGTGCAGATGGATGTTCTGAGATGTTCTTCAGAAATATTGGGCAGGGTTCAGACAGAGCAAGAATAAAGTGAGGGAAAAAAAAAAAAGTAAAATTTGAACTTTCTAGGTTCACGTAACCTGATCTGAGCAGCAAACGCAGATGTGAAATTTATGGGAGTGGCCTTTCCCACAGGATGTCTTGTCATCGATTCCCCTCGCACCACACGTGATTCCCCATAATTTAAACATCCATACCAGTCTCAGTGACAGCTCAGGGCAACTTCAGCCCAAAACTTTATGGATATTTAAGAAAGAAATTTCATTATATCTTCTTACAAAGAGTCACTGCATTCTTTGCATCATGATTCAGACCCAAGGAAACCTCTGCTGACTCTGTCTTCCAACTCTGGGGAGAAATAGTTTTTCTATTGCCATGTGCTGCCACCTAATGATATGGAAACCAAGAGTTTGGAAGAAAAAACCTCAGAATTGCATTAAAAAAAAAATTGCAGCTGTGGAAGGGATTTGTAAACTCTATCACCTGGAACGGGGAAGGCTAAGTCCATGTAGGAAAAGCTGAGGATAGAACTGGGTGTGAGGTGGGGATTGACTCCAAACACAGGTTCAGACTGCTTCTAACCAAAAGGTGTCCCCACAGCACCACAGAAATTCTGTCCAGAGGCTCCTTCTGGAGCACCTGCAGCCCGGGGCTGAGCTTACCCTGGCCCTCAACTCTCCCCCAGCAGTTCAGGAACCTTCTGCAGGGAGCTGCTGCCTCCCAGCACAAGAGGCTTCCTACAATTTCCGTTCTGAAATGCAACTTTCAGCTGGGAGAAATCTGATTTTTGAGCCAGATTTCACTTGCTAGATCCTTGATAATCTGGAAGATGATCTGTCTTGGATAATTAAACGTAAATGCAGACGGGTGGCTGCTGCAGGATGCAGAATTCCAGTGTACAGGGTTCCGCGAGTTTGAGGGCTCCTCAGACAGTTCTATCAGCCCATGAAATATCCACATTTATCTCATAACAAACCCAGAGAAGCAGAACCACATTCTCTGCCTGCAGATTCCTCCCCAAAACAGGGCTAACAACACAGCTTCCCATAGGTTGGAGAATTTCATACAAAACCCCCAAGCTCTATAAAAATACAGGTAAATTGAACTCCTGCAGTTGAACAGATAAAAATGTATTTTACCTTGCTACAATAACTCAAAGGACACTTAACAGGCCAGTGAAGCACTATAGGATTAGTCCAGACTATGTGTTATATTCCCAACAAAAACACACTTGGCTTTGCCAATATCTGTTGGAAAAACCCCTTTAATTCCAACAGTTCTAAACCACTTTACTTGAATTAGCCAAATAATTTGGATTTTTTTAATTAGCAAAAGCACTGTAGTACACAGAGCAGGCTTACAATTCAACCTGCAGTGGTGGGGTGGGTTAAACAGGGGTTTGAGGAGGCTGAGCTCGCCAGGGGTGGGAATAATCGAGGAAAAACTTGCACATTCGGTGAATCTAAAACCTGAAAAAAAAAATTTTTAAAAAGAATGCCAATTCGGATCACAGAAAGGCCTCTAAAAAAACCCAAATGCATTTAAAAACCCACAAACTCCAGAAGTACCAACACTAGAAAACTAGTTGAAAAATAAAGCTGCCACCCCTTCTTGCTGTGTGCTCAAGGAAAGGAGACCACAGCTCTCCTGCAGTACCTCCTTCCAGCTTTTTCCCAAAAATCCAACTTCTTCCTGCTTTCCCTCCTTGTCACTTCATTCTCTTTCCCCAGTCATGGTCACCATGTGCAGCCAAATCCTTTTAATTAATCCAATTAGCTAATAGCCTGCAATAGCCCTTTCCCCTTCTGCTCCAGGCACAGAAGCTGCACTGGCAGCTGATGATGTTGAAGGGGAAGCTCAGATGTAGACAAGAGGAAGGACAAAAGTGGCACCTGCAGGAGGTGGGAGAGGAGGAATCTGTGCCCCAAGAACCCAAAAAGTTTCCAGTGAAGTTTCAGCAAAGAGCTTGGCAAACAAGCAGAGACTTTCAAGCATAACCTGGGCTGGTTTGCTGGAAATAATGTCTGAAAATAAGCAGGAAAAATTAAAAGCTGATTTAAGTGTCACTTGTACCACATCATGCTTTCATCCCTGCAAACAATATGCAGAGGTTCCTTGTTCCTGTTTTATCTTAATGGCCTATTCTGCTCTTTTTAAAATATATTTTTTTATTTGTTTTTCTGAGCTGGTCCTGAGTTCTTTGGCTTGTGATTTTTGCCTGTGTTTCAACCCAGACAAAACAGCTGATTTCACTGTGAATGGAACCCAAAACACCAAAACCAGGCAAGCTGACAAAGCCCAAAATAATTCCTGGCAGGTTTCTGGTGGACTTTTTGCATTTGTTCCTCAAAGGTGACATGGGGGCATGGGGGCAGGCTGGGGGGAGACCTGGGTGCCTCCAGAGCAGGCAGAGTTCAGCTCCTGCTGCTCCAGCCAGGCTGTGCTGCTGCACAGAGGGCTGGGAGCATAAACACACCCCTGCCATGAGTTAACAACCCACAGAAAGCCTGTTCTTGTTGGGAAAATTAATCCACAAACACCAGAGGTTTATGTCCAAAAAGGAGGCAGAGAACTTCTGTAACTTTATTGGAATAAAGGGAGAGGTCATGGGCATTTCCGTGGGATCCCTCAAATTTTTAGAGGGTGCAGCTTCCTTGTTATCCTCATTTCCCTGCCACATTTCCCTCTCTCCTTCCCCACTGGCTGAGGTGCTTGAGAGGTACAAGCTTCCCAAATGGCCTAATACTGACCCCTTTCTAATGTGTACTCCCCTTTTCCTATGGAATTTCTGCTTCCTCCCATGGCTGCTTTCATCTCTCAGTACCCAGCTTCACCCCCAGTTTGTTTGTAAGGAGGAACCCTCTCATTCCTTCCACTGACCAGCAGAATCCTTCCCACTGTTGCTTCCACTTCCCAGCACCTGCCTCTATTTACCAGCACCCCCCAGTTTGCTTGCAAAGCCAAATCTTTCTCATTCCTTTCCTTCTGGGTACTGCTGAAGGCATGGGGGGCCATGGCTCGGCTGTGCCCCTGTTCCTGCCCTGCTGGGCTCCATCCCCGTGCCAGGGGTGCCAGGGCTGTGACACCAGTGCTGAGCAGAGCTCAGCCAAGTCCCACGTCACTGCTGCTGCCAAACTTAGCCCTGGCCCTGGAGGTGTCTGCCCCAATAGCTGCTGTTTGCTCTTTTGAGCATGCCATGCCTCCCTCACAGACAGTTTCTAGCCCTTTGGGGAGAGGGCAGGGATGATTCATCCGTGAGGAGCAAGGGAAGGAAGGGGATGGTGTCAGCCCTGGCTCTCAGAGCTCCTCAGAAGATATTTTACGAGAATATTGAAGAAAAGCTATTGTGCCCCTTGCAGAGTGCAATGGAGAGGGGATTGATGGGCTGGATTAACCAGCACGCTCCAATATTTTGTCATTAACCACTGATAGCAAGGAATTCTTGACTATCCTTAGGCTTCTCTTCTTGTTTAATTGGAATACCACAAGGCCTTCCTAGTTCTAAGAGCCATGGAGCTCATCACAGTCTGGAAGGAGCCTCTCCATCAGCTGATAGCAACATTTTGGGAGAAACAGGGGCCTGGCTGTGGCTTCTGGCACAGAGTAAAACAGCACAGAAGCACCCACGAGTAGCACAGTCAGAGGAGTGGAAAGGTTTTGTCAAAATCTGTTGCACGTTTTCCTTATTAGAGCCAGGCTTGGATAGTCAAGGTGAAAAAGAGCCTTTAAGAAAAGAATTTAATTTCCCACATTGCAGGCTGCTGTATAAGAGGGTGCCTCAGGAGCAAAAGCAGAATTTTTCATGAGTGTGTTGTGTATTAAAGCAAGATTTTCTCCCTATATATGAGCCAGAGATTTAAGAAAGGATCATAGAAAAATTTGGATTGGAAGGGACCTTAAAGCTCACCCAGCTCCATCACACCCCCTGCCATGGCAGAGACACCTCCCACTGTCCCAGGTGGACTCAATTCCTGCCCAGCCTGGCCTTGGGCACTGCCAGGGATTCAGGGGCAGCCACAGCTGCTCTGGGCACCCTGAGCCAGGGACTGCCCACCCTCCCAGGAACAATTCCTTTATCCCAATATCCCATCCAGCCCTATCATCTGGCAGTGGAAGCCATTCCCTGTGACCTGTCCCTCCATCCCTTGTCCCCAGTCCCTCTCCAGCTCTCCTGGAGTCCCTTCAGGCCCTGGTAGGAGCTCTGATCTCTCCCTGGAGCCTTCTCCTCTCCAGGAAGCATACCCAGCTCCCCCAGCCTGGCTCCAGAGCAGAGGGGTCCAGCCCTTTCATCCCTTTTGTGGCCTCCTTTTGACTTATTCCAGCAGCTCCACATCCTTCTTATGCTGGAGGCCCAAGAGCCGAACACTCCAGGCACCCAGAAGAGCATAAAAACATAAAATCAGAGCACAAAAGATCATCAGGGGGGCAGAGCCCTGGCTGGGAGTGAGGTTGTGCCTGGGAGGGAATTTCAATTCAGCAGCTGGAAGATACAATTCCCTCCCTGGGGTGTCTCCCTGCAGCACCAGCATCTGTTGGCCAGGGAGCTGGAGGCACTGGGAGCTTGGCTGGGACAGGGTTTTCAACCCTAGCAGCTCCTGGAGCCACTCCCTGCATGGCTCTGACTCTGCCAGCAAAACCAGCCATGAGCGTGAGGGAAGGGGCAGCAGCAGGAAAGGGGTGGCCGATTTGCACTTTTATTTTATGATATTATTGATATTTATAATATTTTTATATTTACATTAACTTATGCTTTATATTTTTATCGATAGTTATTAATTTCTATCTTTAGATAATTAACAGTGACATGTAGTTGTGACCCCAGGGAACTTCAGTTTCTCAGCCACAGATTTGTTTCATGGCAAGTTGCTAAACCTCCTCTTGTTTCTCAGATCCCCACTTCACATCAATTGACATTCGTCTGCTCTACCAGCTGTGATTATTTAATTCATTAGGGCGGTGTCATCAATATAAACTAAAATACACAGAATGGGGTTTGCCCATTTCCTTTAATTTTTGAGAACAAAGTAAGTAGAGGAAATCTTGAAACCTTCAAAATCAAACAGAATCTTTCTCTGTGTAAAATGTTACATAAACCCTAGTGGTTGTTCATTTTTATTGTATTATTTTCAATAATTCTGCAAATATTTCAGAAAAGGGTAGTTTCATCTTATTGCATAAAAAATCATCGCCATAGAGCTTGGGTCTTTTTACATTTCCCTCTCATATAGTTTAAAAAAAACCCCCATACACAATTAGGAAATTTTCCCTCCCCACAAAAAAAAAAAAAAAAAAAAAAAAAAAAAAGTGTGTGGTTGTAACAAAGATCATCTGAGTTCTGAAAGATCAGGATGTATGGAAATCAAGTCACTACANTTTTTTTTTAAATCAGTAAAGCATTAAACAAGTCAGATATTAGGAGCACACAGAGCACAGCAGATCAGTAACACTAGGGATGCTTTAGACCAAGCTGTGCACAAAGCACAGGTGAAATGTTCACAGCAGCACGAGGAGCAGCTCCGGACACAGCCCTGCCTTCCTTGGACAGGGACAGAGCTCCAAAGGGCTCAGACAAACCACGGGCACACCTTTTCTCCTACAGCAGCATTTATCCCCATCCCAATGGTACCCTGGGATTTTAGCTTTTATATT
>VWZN01007178.1:96627-112310 GCA_013396955.1 Regulus satrapa | reverse complement strand
TTTTTTTTTTTTTCCTTAATTTATTTTTGTACTACTCTTCAAATAACTCAGTGCTGTCATGGCCCCGTGGCTAAACCACAGAGCACCAAAATTCACGAGAAAACCCTCCTGACAACAAGAGCTGCTGCCTCAGGGTTAGCTGACACCTTGGCTGGCTGTAATTAATGCTCCTGAAGCCCTGGCTACCCTTCCACATTGGCCAAAGACCTGGAGTTGTGTTTTCCTGCTCAGCCCCACCAGTTCTGCCTTGCAGGAATGGTTATTTGTACCCCAGCACCACCTCTTTCTTCTCAAGTGGGGGAGGCAGAGGAAAGTTCAGATTTCCCCTCTGTTAAGTCACCAAGTGTTATTTTGAGCACCTTCTGGAACAGATTCATTGTCATCTCACAGAGTGAGGACATTGGAAGGCTCTGCCACGTGCTGTATTGATCCCTTGACTTGATTAGTTGGTGCATTGAATACCCCTGCTTTTCTAATCTAATTAATGCAAGATAAATACTCCATGCAGGGGCCTGGAGTCACGTTCCAAGAGTAATCAGGGACTGGGACTGATTAAAACCAGAAGGCTTCAAGGATAATTTATGGACTACTTGACACTGCTGGCAGGTTGGGGTATTTTGGAGGGCTCTTTGTTGTCTCTGGCTCAAAATTGCCTCCTTGGCGGGCTCCACATCCAAATTCCTGCTCGACCCTCAGTAAGCCAGCTCTGGGTTTGAAGGGGTTTAGTCTCTGGGGTGAGACACCAGCCTGGAGGTGAGGACATCTGGTTTCACATCCCACCCGCAGTGGGAGGACACTGAGCCAGAAAGGCAGACAAACCACTTCATCTCTGACCTTAACAAGATCACCTCATATCATGGCCTGATAAAACTACTGAGCACCAGGCACGTGAGGACTTCACTCCTGTTTGGGAACAGGAGTAAGGAAACATAAATAAATTATTGAGATGGAGCTCGGACCCTGTTTGTCCCTGTTTCAATCTGGATCTTGGTGTTTCAGGACAAATGAACGCTCTGGATCAAGAGGGATAACTGGAGCAGGGAAGGTGATAGTGGTAATTCATGTCACATGCATTAATTAATTAACTGACTCCCACCAGGAGGGAAGAAACACCACCACTGCTGTGAGGAGCAGGGAAAAGAGGCAGAGGGAATTTTCATGCCCAAAACAGGGTGGTGTGTGCTGCAGACGTGGTTGAGATCCTGGGGGTGGGTTTAGTTCCATCCACCTCCTGAGGTAAACCCTAACTGCTATGGAAGGAAGCCTGGCTGGGTGGATTCTCACAGAGGATTCTTTGTCCTCCATCAGTGGTGGCTCTTGTGACACCTGGCCGTGGGATGCTCATCCTCCCACACCTTGATGAGGTGAAGTGAGGACTGGAAGGGTGGAATTCCAGAGCAGCCTATGCAGAAACTGCTCAAAAACATCTCCAGAGTGTGGAACAGGAGTCTTCTGTGAGATGTGGAGGGCAGTGAGGGTTGGGCCGAGCTCCACCTGCCCCAATTGCAATTACCCTGCAGTTGGAATGGCCTGGAAATTTTCCCAGGGAATAGGAAGCCCAGGCAGGGGATCACTGATAGGAATGGCAGGGCCATCTATTCCAACCCCTTTTGCATCTATGTTTTCCCAGGTGAGAGCATGGCTCGGACAGCCAGGGGGAAGGCAAGGGCAAGTTCAGCAGCCAGATGTAATTGCATTTTCCTCCACAATTGCCTCCAGGGCTGAACCACGGCCCTTCTACGCCCGCCTCTCTCCTCACAATGCATCAGAAAGAATTGGTGTAAAATCCAGTTAAAAGGCCACTCTCGGGTCTCAGCTGCTGCAGCACAAATTGCAGATGAATTTCCCCTCTCCCGTGCCCGCCTGATGGGTTTTGTCACCCAGCCCCATATGGCTGGGTTGGATTTCTTCTCTCAGCCTCTCATCACAGCCCCTGTAGCTGCTCGTGAGCCCTTTCTGAGCAGGGCTGCACTTGAGGCTCCCTGTTTTACAGCGGTGTCATTACACAAAGATTTCTCTTCCTACACGTGTAAAAAGGGAGCCCGAGATTAATGGGGTGTTGGAGTGGGTAATCACAAATCCAGCTGCCCCAAGGTAGCTGGGAACAGAGATGGTGCAGGGCAGGGGGAAAAGGCTAGTGGGGCCTGAGGGAGCTTTGTAGGGTACATTTATCACGCTGTTGGCAGAGAGATGCAATTTATATGGACGGAGCATAAATCCTGCTGGAGTTGCAGGAGGCTCCATATGGGCAGCTGAGCACCTGGGCCTGCTCTGGTGCTGGAGCCCCACACGGGCTGCTGTGGCCATCCTGGCAGCTCTCTGCTGCTCCTTTTCCCTTTCCTGCATTTCCTCCTCCCTTTCACATCTTGGTAATTCCCATTCCCAGCCCAGCCAAGAGCCAACCCCACATCCAGTGCCCCCCCTGCCATGGCAGGGACACCTCCCACTGTCCCAGTGCCCAGCCCCAGTGTCCAGCCTGGCCTTGAGCATTCCAGGGATCCAGGGGCAGCCCCAGCTGCCCTGGCAATTCCAGCCCAGCCAGGAATCCCTTCCCCAGATCCCATCCAGCCCTGCCCTCTGGCACTGGGAGCCATTCCCTGGCTCCTGTCCCTGCAGGCCTTGTCCCCAGCCCCTCTTCAGGCCCTGGAATGTGCTGGAAGCTCTTCCTGGAGCCTTTTCCTCCCCTGGGTGAACACCTGGGAATAAGGATGCTGTCCTACTGGTTCTGGTTGGGTTTCCTTCTGAACCTCTGTACCCCTCCCAAAAATCTACCAAGCCCCCCCAGCATTAATTTTCCTCTATACATCTGATGGGAACTCTTGTTTGCTTTTCCACAACCCTGAAAATAACTTTTCCTTTTGGTTTTATGTTTTAGAACATAGAGGACAAATTTCTCCATTATTCTGTCCCTGTCACTATGCAGTCACTCTTCCCTGGATTTCAGCCATCCTTTGTGCACCCCCAGCTTCCACTTCCAATTTAACAACCACAAATTTGTTATTCAGCTCCAGCCTGCAGACACACACACACACACACACACAGGGGTCCCAAGAACTTGGAATAAGCCTTGGAAATGAAAAAATAAATAGAGACTCTCCTCCCTCCCTTCCTCACACATGCTACGTGTTGCTCCAGCAAACGTTGAATAAATCACTGAGCTGTGGGGTAATAAATCTTTCATGAGATTAGGACCATCTGAACTTCAGCGATTGTGTGGGGAATGTATAAATTCACATGCAGATATAGAGTGAAGGGGGAAAAAAAAAGAATCTTTAGATTAGTTATTAACTTTGGAAACACTTGATGAGTTTTGATTCATTAAGTGTTTCAAAGTCTTGTTAATTTAATAAGTACCGATGAGGCTGTAATGTAAGACAACAATCAGTAATTTGGAGGGGGGAAATAATAAAGTAGTCATTACACAGCAGAATGTTTAATCAAAGAATGTGGAAACTTACAGTTTCACATTAATTTGAAAAGGTTGGAGATTTAAAATTAATATTAGCTCTGACACAGGGAGGCTTTCTCTACAAGCAGATAGGGTTTATATAATTGCTTAGAATTAAAATGCCTGTAAATTTAATGGCTTCACCTCTTTAACTGGATCCTCAGGCTCTATAGGTAGAATAGAATTAGACCTAAACCAGTCACAGTCCTTCAAATCCATTTGGAATTTTGTCAGAAAATCTCAGCCTTTGGTATTCTTCTGGTGTCCTGTACTGGAATGGAAAGAGCTCCCGGGAAACTGAGACCCACCAAGGAAAACTCAACTAATTTATCTGCCATGGAAAAAATCTCATGTTTCCCATAGAGGCTGTGGCTGCCCCTGGATCTCTGGCAGTGCCAAGGCCAGGCTGGATGGGGCTTGGAGCAGCCTGGGACTGTTGAAGGTGTCCCTGCCATGGCAGGGGTGGAACTGGATGAGCTTTAAGGTCCTTTCCATCCCAAACCATTCTGGGATGATTCTGTGATGATGATTTTCACCTGATTTGTTACCTGAGGCCCCACTGGCAGTCGATGGAGAGACAGAGTTATTTTTATGCTGTGAGCTCTCTCACTCCCCCAGGTGTTTGTCCCAGGGTTCCACAAGGCCCCCAGGATCCTTCCCCCCATCCTTGCTCTATCTCCGTGCTCTCCCAGGAGGGAGCATGGACAGCTCGTTTGCACATAGCCACGGGCATTTCACACATTCCATTTTATCCCCGCGTCTGTGTCTGCCTGTACCCGTGAGTGTGTGGGATGTGTTTGTGCTGTACCTGTTTGTAGGACGGGGAAGAGAAATCCAGGTGGGCACTGGTGTGAGTGTCCAGCTCCAAGACAAACAAAGTCATTGCAAAACCATTTCTGGAACAAGGGCGGCTGGATGAGTTCTTGGAGCAGTTGGATGCTCCACCTGTTTCCAGGCAAGCCCCATAATTCTAAGACTTATTATTTTCACATTTCTCCTCATCCTGACAGGGTTCATTCTGCCCATGACTCTTCATTTGGTGTGGTTCTGTAGAGGACAGGGTGACACTCTCCAGCTAAGCAGAGTGGGAATGATGGTCTGACAAGCAGTAGGAGCAGATAAATGTGATTTAATTTGTCCTCTGTCTGGACTCAACTTAGGTAAGCAGGACAAATCTGTCCAGACACAGTTTGTCACTCTTTAAGTGTCTGTCCAGGCTTTCTCCTCTTCAAGGACAGAAGGAGCAGGGAGCAGTCTCCTCTCACAGCCAAGCTGCTGCAAAATCCGAGATTCATCTTGGGTTCACCATTAGCAGGCTGGCAAGGTATACTCATTAATTGGATTTCAGGAGGCCTGTGTGGGTCAGCTTTGCTTTGCTGCTGCTGCTCGTGCCCTGTGGCACTGCTGGATATGGCAAAGAGCTGACTTTGGGAAGAAACCAGGGCAGAAACCCTGCCTGGCTTTGCAAGGCTCTGCTTCCAGCATGCAAAATCATCGGCTCCAGTTTTTTGGTGCAAAAGGACTTTCCCCTCTGCAGGAACTAAAAAAAATTCAAGAGTGTTTCTGCTCTGCCTGGAGATCCTCATTGTACTGTGGAAAGAGAAAACCCTGGACAAAACAAAGCTGGGCTATTTGAAGGAGTCAGTTTTCCTGGAAAGGAAGAGTTTATGTTTGTGTGGAGTTCAACCACTTTGGAGAACAACCACCCTCAGAATAATTTGGGTTTTTTTTTGTATCTTGGATGAATATTTTGTGCTGAAAGCTATTGTTTAAAGACATGTTGGCTTTATCCTCTCTTATATATAGCAAATCTTCCTTGCAGAAGACTAAAATGAAATTATTTTTTCCTTTAGAGACCACTTGAAGCATTCCTGTTGTTTTTTGTTAATGTCCCTTTGGTAAGGGGAGGGGAAGAAAACCCCAGAAATATCCAAATTTCAGTTTGATCCCAGTTGATAGATTTATTCTGAGGGCTGGAAAACATAACATGAAAATATTTGTTTACTATAATTTTTTCCCTAAGTTCTGCCCTTGTGCAGCTTCAATATTCTCCCAGTTTTTCACATTATTTCCTGTGCCCACTGAACACTTTTGCTCTGTATTTTTGACCCAGTTTCCATTGGCTACACCCTTGCTTTTAAATTATCCCTCTTCTTCCAAATAATGTCCTCTCAAATATATTTTTTGTTAATGATTATTTTTATTATGTGCTTTCATGGCACCTGGAGATGAATAATGATAAGGAGGCAAAGACACCTAATATTTATAAGATTATTGCAAACTCCTGTGTGCCTTCAGGTGGTTTTTTGCTCAGCAAAGAAATTTATTTTGGGGTGAATAGTAGTTTCCAAATATATCTGTATGGAGGGGTGGATGATTCGTAAGCTCTACTGATCTTCCCACAGAAAAAAGGAAAGGAGATTTTTCCGAGGAGAGCTGGATGTGTGATTTTTACGGCGTTCCCTTGATGTAGGGATGCACTTTGTTCTTCCTGTGATATCCATTAATTCCATGCAACGCTCAGGTAAACTGGAGGGCAGGCAGCCTCCAGAGCTGACCCGCAGCACCACAGCTCCTGCCAGATTCTGGGCCAGAGCATAGGGAGGGGGATGAGATGAATTGTAATAAAATTTGTCGTTTTTTCTTTGTCGAAAGTCCCGAGTCCTTCCACGACAATGGAGTGGGAATGAAAGGATTTGCTTTGAAGAGGGAGCTAGAGGGAGCAAAAAGGTACAAAATCCTATAATGACCATGGGCACAGGGAAAAACCTTGATGTAGGTGAGGGAAGATGAAACTGATGATTCCTGAAGTGAGTTTGTTCAGAAAACTGGCACAGAAGGAGACCTGGAGGGGCTGGGAGTTGGGTTCTGTGTGCGGGCACATGTTGGGGTGTTGGCGTGTGTGTACAGACACCTGGTTCAGCAGCAAGTCATTACAAGAGTTATTTTGAGGCCAGAATTGATGATTTAATTTCTTCCGCTGTTCTATTTGTGGGGGGAAGAGAAGCATATCCTTCAAGATAAACTGTAAGTAGAAGGTTTGAAACAGCATTTCTTGAGTCTTTTCTGTACAGCTAAATGCTCAGAACCAGACGGGGAAAGCTCTAGATTTGAGTCAAATTAAAGAATGGGAAGAAAGGTCTCGGAATGCTGCACTGGCCACCTGCAAGCTCAGGGAATTACTTTTATTTTTTCTTTGAACTTTCTTCAAAAATTATGGCAGTTACGATATGGACAGGAAAGATGAGAATAGGTTTAAAAAAGGCTATGGTGGTGCAAAACACTCTTCCCATTTACCTGCCCCCATAAATTCACCAGTGCTAACTCATTAATACAAAGAAATGATGGTGTGCATGGGAAGATGCTTTCAGCGGCAGGTGTCAGATTATACCACAGAATGAAAGTCAAAACCCAACTTTCCTGGTGGAAATTTCCTGGTTTTGGGGAGCACAGGTGCCCGAGCCAGAGCCTACTTCAGTCCCATCTCTTTGGCTGCCCTGTGGGGCGTGGGGGGAGCACTGCCCTCACTCTGACACTATTTCAGGATGAAATCTTGTCCCTGTAGCCAAACTGTGTCCCTGACTGGTTTTGGTCATCATCATGAAGGCCTGGTTTCAGGGAGGGATGGGCAGTGATGAAGCTGTCAAGGGCTCACAGCTGTAGAAAACACTTTGGAAAGGAGGAGGAGCTCTGATCTTGGAGCAAAGAGGAGGAGGACGGAGAGAAGGCGAGGTGGAGGAAGGAGTCCTCAGGTGACAGTGGCATCTTTCAGTGCTGGGGAGTGCCCAGGGTGTGCCTTCACTGGTTAGCCCATGTCACAGCTCAGGGATTGCTCACACGGTGGGGAAGGTGGAGGGGGAATGAGAGGGCTGGAAGCCCTTTGTACATGTCTGTGATGGATCTACAGGGAAATCCTGCAGCTGCTCTGGAGGGAGGAGCTCTGACCCCAGAATTCTGAGGGATTCATCCAGCACTCAAAGTATCAGACAGAACCAAGAGCTATAAACAACCAGGAGCTTTCAAACCCTTTTGTCCACCACCTTCCCAGGAGGGATGGCCCAGAGCATATTTTGACAGGAACAGGGCTGCTTTTATCTCTCACACCAAAGAACCTGGCTCTTTGACCTTTGGGACTGATGCTGAGCTGGCTGGGATGGGGACGAGGATATTCGTTGCCTGGGGTCTGTGCTTGGCCGTGCCGTGGAGTTTGGGATGCTGTGGTGAGTCAGTGGCAGCAGCAGCAGCGCTGCTGGTGGGGAGGCTGTTCCTGGGAGTGTTTGCAAAGCAGAGGCTGGCCTGGAATTCACTCCATCTGTTGCAGAAGCAGGGGCTGTGCTGCCCATGCCATTTAATGCCAGGGATTTCACACCGAGCTGAGCAGTCCTGGTTCACTTTCCAACAAACTCCAGAAGCCTTTGCAGGACAGCTGTCCCAGAGAGAGCATCCTGCTGTGTCCTGGATGGACACACAGACCTGGCCAGCCCGGCAGACGGGTTTCTTGATCAAACCCTGCAGGAATTTCTCAAATCCCTCTGTGGTCCCAAGCCATATTTGACACACCAACTGTGATAACGTTAAGGGACAGTCAACAGCCCAGCCTGCTGCTCCTCGGGGCTGCCAGACCCTGCAAGCAGCAGAAAAATGTCAGAATTCTGTTCAAAACAGCCACGTATTTCAGGAGTGCTTCTCTCTATTCACCCTACCAAGAGCTAAATCCTGGAATTCCAAGCTGATTGTCCACCTGAAAAAGGTCATCAGGGGCGCTGGAGTGGATGTTGGGTGTCTGATTGTGGCCCAGCACATTTTGGGGGCTGATATCCTACCCCCTTCTAGGATACTCCATAGACCATTACCTGGTTTTATTTTTGTGTAATTTGAATTCCCATCCATGGCGTGCCTGGCGTTATCCATGACTTAACCTCCCTCACTGCACTGTCTCTGTTTACCAATCAAGGTAAATTGAACCATTAAACCCTCAGTCACTATTTTCAACCTTCCATCATGTTTCTCCTCTGGGGAAATCCTGCTGGGAATCCTGCGGAAACACTGGGATGTGCAGTAATGGATCCTACAGAAGAGACCCCAATAGACCAGACATCATCTGCTACTAAACTTCATAATTTTCCTTCAGGATAACTCTGCCAAGAAGAAATCTTAAATCTATTGCATCTGTTAAATCTGTTTGCGTATTGCATCTATGGAAGGGTTTTAATTCTGCTCTCAATGTCCATCCTTGCAGCACATGCCATGCAGCAAATGCTTATTTCAAATAATAATTAAGAAAGCCAGGAATAAATAGTCTCTATAGGCCACAGGAAAAAGTTGGGGGGGGGGATTTTTCTACATCTACAAGTCACATAATGTGTTTAGAGAAAATTAATTAAATGGAAGTATCACCCTGTAGCAGATCTAATAATCAGATTACATGACTGCAAAAGAAATGGGGAAAAAAAAAATCCCCCAAAAATTGCAGATATTCAAGTCTAACCCAAAACTGAGCCTGATTTATTCAATTTTGAGTTGATCCAATAAAAGGTGGCAATCTAATCCATTCTATTCCCTTCCATTAGCATTTTATACACAAAGACAAAGATAGAGAGGAGCAAGAGGAAATGGTTGGAAATGGTTGGTTAGCTTGAGGTGGGAGTTGGACCTACATAGTCTGAGTTCCTATGGACATCCCTGTAGTCTGTGCTAGAAAAGATAATTTCTAGAAAAGGTAGAGCACCAATCCTCAGTCACTGTAGGGAGAGAAGACACTCAGGAGGTGAGGGATGAGGTGGAACTGGTACAACCAACATTGTCAGGGGTAGTGTGATGTGACAACCCAGATGCTCTGATCACAGTCACAGCTTTGTCTTTTTGCCCTTTCATTTTCATTACTTATATTCACATTCATAACTTCTTATTTTACCTGCCTTTTTTTTTTTTTTTTCCTGTGGCTCATAACAATTTTTTAGAAGGAGCGAGGCAGAGAGTGAAGGTTCAGAGTGTCTCATGCATGCAGAGCTTTCCAGACTGCTGCTTTTGCCATCCTCATCCTGCAGATGAGATGCAAGATGGATCTTCTTTTCCCTTGACTTGTTTGACAAACCTAATGTGCAGCTGCATAAAATATTTTCCCTCCAGGCAGTGGAAATGTCACACTGTGTCTCTGTTGGTGACATGGGCATATTGAAATAGGGTTGTTTTGTTATTTTTTTTTTACCAGACAGCACTTTAGGGGTAGCACCAGACTTGTCCTGTCAAGTATTCCCCGGTGTTGGACACTGCATGGTTCTGGAGCACACAGCACACACACGTATCCGGCACAGGGGGTGATGCAGCACTGTCTCTAATGTGTATTAGAACATTATTATTACAGGATTCATGTGATTGAAGCACATGCCTTGATCTAGTTTACAAACAGAGACACTCCAATGAAGGCAGACAGAGAGAGTTGGGGTATTCAAGCTGGAGAAGGGTCTGGAGAGATCTTAGAGTGCCTAAAGGGGCTCCAGGAGAGCTGGAGCTGAGATAAGGGCATGGAGTGACTGGACAAGGGGGAATTATATTGACAGAGGGAAGGATTAGTTTGAATAGTGGGAAGAAATTGTTGGCTTTGAGGAGGGTGAGGCCCTGGCACAGGGTGCCCAGAGCAGCTGTGGCTGCCCCTGGATCCCTGGCAGCGTCCAAGGCCATGCTGGACAGGGTTTGGAGCCACCTAGGACAGTGGAAGATGTCCCTGCCCATGGCAGAGGGAGTGGAATGAGATGAACTTTCAGGCTCCTTCCAACCCAAGCCATTCCATCATTCTATCAGTGCATGAGCTGGGGCACACACTCATAAAACACCTCAGGCAGAGGCTCCACAAAACACGGAGCACAGCAAGGCTGCAAAAGGGGTAAAACACAAACAAAACGCTGATGGGGCTGTGTCTCCCCAGACATCACAAGGACCTCGCCTCACTGACTGAGGTCATACCCACATGCTGCTCCAGCACCCTCCCAGCCCATCCCCGTGCCACCCTGCCATGCCATGAGTGTGACACTGTTGGCACGCGTGGAGCCACACGCTCCGTGACACCACGGCAGAGCCTCCTGACGGCACCACGGCGCCTCTCGTGCTCCCCATGCCTTCAGTTTTAGCTTTTGTGTTTCCCAAGTCCTGCACTGCAGCCGTGCAGCGCTGGGAACCCCACAGAAAGGGGCAGCCAGTTCTGCTCCCAGCTCAGGCACACACCCCGATCCTTTTGCAGCCCCAGAGCCCAGGACACGCTGCAGCCTCAGCCCCACAAAGAGCAACCAGCAGAGAATGGAGGAGAGCGGCCTGGGAGGGTGGGACTGCAGCACCTGGAGCTGCAATTGGATAATGAACCCCAGATGGGAATGGGCCAGAACTTATAAAAATGTGAAACTCGTGACACCTACACCTGGGGTGGAGCCACGGTCGGGCTTCTTGTGCTGCCCACAGTGCATCCTGTGAAGGGCTGTTAACAAATCCCTACTTTTTTCCTTTAACAACACCTAGCCTCTGCTCCAGGGAGCCTCTCCAGGCATCACTCCTGCATCCCTGCATTCCCCCAGCTCTGCCCATATCGTGTTTTCCATGGAGCAGACGCCTGTTGCATACGGATCCATATCCCAAACACAGCACACGGAACGGGCACATCAGGCAGGGCAGAAGGGAAGCGCTGGCTCCTTTCCCCTCCTTGCAGAGGAAACGCCCTCCCGGCATCAGCTCGGTTCCCTTGGGTGAGTTTTCTGGGAAGGATGAGTTTTCCGTGCGTTACAGATGTCAGCTCACGTCGTGGGCTCACGTTCCTCCTTGTTTCTTAAACTGCTGCCCCTGAAAAATTGTTTGTCTTGGAGGTGTTTTCACGCAGAAGTGGAGATTTTGAGCCTGAAGGGGAACACGTAAAAAAAAAAAAGAAACCCACGGGAGAAATGGTGAATCATGCATTAAAACATGCTGGGAGCCAGGGATTTCATTTTAATGCCATGGGACAACATGCACATGCCAGTGCTTCCAGGATGGCCAGAAATGCCTGATCTGCCCAAAGAATCTTGTTCTGTTGTCTCCTCTGATTCTCTTCTGATCCTTTAAGCAGAAGAGGACTGGTTTCCTCTGCTGATGCCCAGTGTCCATTTGAAAATAGTGTTATCACACAATGCCATGCTGAGCTCGGGCTCCCAGCTCCTTCTCTCCAGGGAATCAGTGTCAAGCAGCTCTGGCCAAGAGTTGAATGGAATATTCCATCTTTTTCTGAAGAAAAAGCAGAATAAGCCACTCCTAGCTGCCACACTAAAATCCAGACATCCCCAGACACTCAAGATTTATTCCAGGGTCCTTTTTAAAATTGGTGTGTTTAGACCTGCTCAGCATTTTTTTAATGGTGCTGCTCTATTTATTTATTCATAGTTTCTATGTCTGTTTAGCTGCTGTTGGATGATGCAGAGTAGTTGCTGAGCTAAAAAAAAAAATAAATAAAAAAAATTTAAAAAAAGAAACAACAACAAAAAACAACCCCAAAATAAAGTTTTAAACTGAAATAAAAGTCAAGGAACAACATGCTTGGGTTGAAATATGTTAGCTAAAATTAAATTCTGGTTGAAATATGCTAGTTTAAATTAAATTCATGTAAAGCTTATGTGCAAACAAGTCCAAAGCCTAACTTAACTTCTGTGGACACGTAAACTGGTGGTTTTGGATGAGGCTGGAGCTCAAATATACAATTTATAGTGCTAAAGTTTTACCCCACAGTGAGTGAGCTCTGGTGATGAAAGTCACATTTTTACCATGTTGTAAGAGGAGAAACCAATGAAAATTGAGGTTTGAGACTTAGTGCATAAAAGAACACATTTGTTCCTTTGCTTTTACTGGTTTATGACATTTTTACTAAACTGAACAATGGAAATTAAAGCAAAGCAGTGCAAGCAAACCTTTTCCTGGGGTTGGGGACTGCAAAACTTGCGCAAACAGCATTTGCAAAAGCAGCCCTGCAGGTTTTACATCTTGTCACCAACACCTAGAGCATATCAGCATTTTGGAGTTGGCTGTAACTTGTGCCTGGGGGAATAAACACAAGGATACAGCTAAACCAGGAATATAAATATAAAACTAAATATAACTCCGAGGAAGGAATGCAGGAGCTGTAACTTGTCAGGTATTTGCCCTAATGAAGGTTGATCTGTGAGGAATTAGCACCAGGGAGATCTGTACACCACATGCTCCATAGTCCAGGGCTGGGGAGATTTGACTCCCAAGTCCACCCCGTGCCAGCTCTGTGTGGCACAGACGTGTCAGGAGAAGCTCTCAGCAGCCTCTCACCACGGTGGATCTGTACTTTAACTAATCCAGGACTCAACCACCCCTGACTAACAATTTTCTGATGTAGGTCTGACCACTTCTCCGCAGCTGATCTTAATTCTAGCTTTGTGGCCAGTTTAGGCTCAAATCAATGAGCAAGATCTGATTTGTTTCTCCTGGAGATCATTAATGGACAGTTTTTTTTGTCAGGGAAGGGTTGTTTGATGATCAGCAAGCTCTGGAATTCAGCAATAGGAAGGAGACAGTTAAAAACTCTCCCATGGGAGAAAGAGGTCTTTGGTTTTACTTAGAGCAGAAAAAAAAGACACCACAAAATCAAAATCAAAAGTACAAACCCCCTTCTGTCAGTGGAACAGACGTGGCCCAATTTCCCACTGTGCTGAACGACCTTGGTGGAAATCAGGTCAATGGTTAATTTTCATCCTTGGACCTCACTGCCTTACTGACCCCCTGGCCTTCAGGTCTGGCTGAGCTGTTTACTCCCATCCCAAGCTCATCTCTCTTTTTTCTCCCTGCCTGCTCTGTCTTTTCTTCTTCCCATCCTCCTAGATCTGGTGCCCAGAGGCTCCCTGTGTCCCTGCCCATGGCAGGGTGATGTCAGATGATCTCTGTGGCTCCTTCCAGGCTGTTCTGTGACTGTGATAACCCACACCTGGCTCAGCACGAGCAATTCCCTAAGCTCAGTCCTCAGGAGTTCTGGGATGGGATCAGCCACAAGGAAGTGGATCCAGGATATGCTGAGTTACAGATGTTTTATCCAAGCAGCATCTAATTCCCTGTGTCTCCAGCTGGCTTTGAGCAATTCCTGAAAATTGTGCACTCCTTTCTCTAAGTTAATTTCAGTGATAAATACTTGATATGCAGCTTAACAGGGAATCTGTTAATCAGGTAAATAATTGACTAATGGCCATGATTCTTGGAAGTCTTGCTGGGATTGCCTCTGTGTGGAGACAGAGCAATTCATGCCACCAACAGGATCCTTACCTGGCATTAAACTGTTTATTAAAGCAGGATCAGGATTATGAAGCAAAAATTGCTCCTAATTTCATCAGCTTTCTCTGCTGCCCCAGGAGCCTTTCCTTGTTTGTCTTCCAGATTTTGTTATTTAACCAGACACTGATCAGGTGACGATGAGACAATTTCTAGGTATCAAAATTAACAAGTCAATTAATTAAAAGGAGACCTAGGACTTCCTCTGGCCAGTGGTTCTCCTCCCCTTTTCTGAATTGGAACAGAAATCCCTGCCAGCTTTATTTGTGAAGAATTGTGTGATTATCTGGGCAGCATTTGTCCTCTTGGGAAAATTACATTTGTTTGTATTTGCTATGCTTTTCCAGAAGTCCTCCAAAGGTTTGTTTGGGAATGTGAGCCAGCTCCAGATGAACAAGCTGAATAGATAAGGTTGTCCCAGCCAGCTGGGGTCCAGGAGTTTGCTCATTGTCCCCTGCCACTGACCCTGCTGTCACCACCCAGTCCGTGGAAATTGTGGTTATTTTCCATTCAGAGACAACTGGGAGAACGTTCTGGAGGATATTCATCTCCAAACTTTCAGGCTCCTGCCTGCCCACGGCCCCGTTCCCCATCTGCTGCACAGCCTCCCATTATGCAAATGGAGGCAGCTTGCTTCAAGTTTATTTCTTAATTTAATAAATGTAATTTAATAAATCTTAATGCAATACATTTCTGGTGAATGAAAGGATAGCTGAGTGCATAAAACAGCATCAGCTGTCAGACAGCCCAAGTGTTCTCCAGGAGCTCAGACTGCTCCGGGAATTGTTTCTTTTAAGAAGACTTTGCCAAATCAGATCTGTAGCCCTGCCTGGGCCTCGCTTTTGATCATGGCCAGGAGGAAAAATTAACTGACCCAGCACTGAAACGGAGCCAGGACAAGGAGGAGACAGCTGGAATGAGAGGGAGTTGTGTGCAGTGTGACACTGGAAGTGGTTTTCTGGCTGGAACCACGGTGTCACATCTCGTTGATCTCCCCTCTATCCCTGCACCAGAGATTTCCCTCAGTGCTTTCCCCCCTGCTTGTCAGTGACAGCAGAAGTGAGTGGGCATTTCATTTATCCCCTGCTGCAGAATTAACTTCTTGCTGCATCCCACCCAGATCTGGCTGTGCAAGGCATCAGAGCAAGACATTTGAAAGGATCTTCTTTTTGGGTGTGAGCCGAGACAGTTCAGCCTCGTGCTCCCTGTTTCCCAAGAATACCCACAGGGTCTGATAAGATTTCAATCCTGCAAGGAGGGAGTGGGCTGTGGCAATCTCCTAACCAAAAAAAACCCACCCCAAATCAAGCCAAAGGCTTCCCTGAATGAACTCCTCTTTGAAACAGAGCAAAGGGTAAGAGGGGCTCAGGTCTTTTTTAATGCCTCCACCAAGGGGACACGTCAAGGTGTCCGCTCTGGGCTAGAAAACACCTACCTGAACACCAGCAAAATTCTTGTCTCCATAGCCAGCTCAAGTGAGATTTAAAGTCCAAATCCAAAGGCATCATGAAGAGGAGGTCAGCATTTAAGAGATGTTGACATCTTGCATTAAGGCACCCTAAAGGAGTTTTAAAACTTCTGCAGAGGGAGCTTTACTGACATCACTGTACATGACTGGATAATAAAACAATCCCCATGCTGATAATAAGAATAATGTCTAAATATGATAAAAAACACCATCCACAAGTAAAATTTCCCTACCAAGTAGCAAAGATATATCGTTCAGCTGAAGCAGGAAAACAAAATTGAAACGGAACTATTGAAACATTGGCAAAAACAAAGTGGAAAGAAGCAATTCATTGGAATCTCATTATCTGGATGCCATTCCTGCAAGGATGATTATTCTGACATGTCCCATGTCACCACAACCTCACACAGAAAGATGGAAGAATCCTACTTTCATCTTCTCCATTTTTCTCTTTCTTTTTTCCTTCTT
>VWZN01007178.1:59263-96574 GCA_013396955.1 Regulus satrapa | reverse complement strand
TTATCATTAAAAAACCCAAAACCCAACCGACAAAAACCTGCCTTGCCTTCATAAGTAATCTTTGGGTCAAATGTACAGCCAGTTGAAAAGATATGTAAAGTAAAACACATGTATGTGCTGCGGAGGCAGTTGCTGGGTGATGAGTAACACATGCAAAAAAACCCAGCATCCAAATGCAAAAGGAGGCTCTGGAGGCACCAACAAAGGCATATATTTTTGGTCACAGAGACAATTGTGCCTTTTATTTTTTACCTCATTCAAAATTTTTCATGAATGTATTCATCTCCCTCTTAATATCAGTCTTTTATTTATAGAAAAAAATTGACTGTCATTGTTCAGGGAAGACAATGAGACCAAATTTGTGTCAGTTCTCACTCTTGTTCTCTTGTTTTTTCCAGGAAGGAAAAAATTCTGTCTCTCTGTCAGTTTATTAAAGTGAAAAAAAAAACCAAAACCAAAACCAACCAACAAACCCCAAAAACAAAACAAAAAAACCCCAAACACGAAAGAACTGAACCAGAAAAAAACAACCCAAAACAACCAAACCTAGAAAATCCTTAGATTTCTTTTTCTACAGAATCAAAGACCTGTTTAGGATGGAAAATATCTCCAAGATCATCAAGTCCAACCACGAACAAAGCATTGTCAAGGACACTGCTAAACAACATTCCCAAGTGCCACGTCTGTAAGCATGGTCTGAGGAGCCATGATTCCACCTGCTGGTCCCTTGCTAGGCTGTTAGGGTTGTTAGGAAGGTAAAACAGAAAATTCCTCTCCCTCCTGAGTTTGAGTGTGTGGGAGGAGGGTTTGAGAACTCATATTTCAGGCCCGAAGCTCTTTTCAACCATCCAGCAAACCCTTGGCCTCTTTCCTGCAGGTGCCTGCAGTAAAACTTCCATGGTAAGCATAGAAATGCAGTGCCTGGCTAATATTAGCATCTGGGAAGGGCCCTGAGCACAGAAATGCGCTCTGGAAAGGAGACCATGGCAATGGGGACCATCTGTGGGAGAGCAGAGCCGTCCTCCCTTGCAATCACCCGCAAATTCCCGCAAGGAAAATTCCTCTCTGTGCATCGAGCGTTGGGAGAGGACACGTGGGGCCGTGGGTGGGTGAAAAGCACACAGACTTCCAACAGCTGGCACTCCTGCTGCCACCCACGGCAGAAAAAGGGCAGGAGAGTTGTGTTTGGAAAAACACCGGGCCCAGCAGAGACTGCCAAAAATCCGCCTTGTTCCCGCAGTCCGGCGCAGGACTACTGGGTTTTCCTTGTCCTTCTGCACCCTGATTCACTCAGAGAGTGTTCCCACCCCAAGTAGGGGCACAGTTGATCAAAATCCTCATGGTTTATATGACAGAGAGCTAGGATGGCCTTGTGAGTTACAGAAAAAAGAGGATGCAGGCCCTGGGAGCCGCGTCCAGCAAGGGCTCAGCTGTGTGTTACCCGTGCAGGGTGAAAAGGAGGAGATGAAATATGAAGAGATGAGCTGTGAGGGGGAACTTGGCATCTCCAGTAACTCCTGAGGGTGTAGCACTGGAGGAAACTGCCAGAGATCCAGCCAGGAGCTGCTACAACCTCTGGTGGGAAGACCTCTGACCCTGTTTCTCTGGCAGCATCGTCTGGGTGCTCATAAAAGTATCAGGGAGATAAGAGAGGTATCTTTGTAAGAAATGTCTCTGCTGACTGCCAAGGAAGCTCTTTTTCCTCACAGGAGCTTTGTTTTCTCCATCTGAGGCTGATTTTGTCTGACTCTCTCCGGTTTGGATGCAGTTCCCACATCCCGGATGCAGGAGGAGGGTGGAGGAAGTCTCTGAGCTTTTCTCAAATGCACCATCTCTCACCTCTCTCTTTTTAGAACTGTTTTTTATGTTTCTCCCGGGATTTTCCCCAATGTAAGTTTAAGGTGGGACTTTTCATTTATTCCATTAAATTCCAATTTATTTATTTGGTCCCTGGTACTTAAGTTTTATTTTAATTAGACTTTTCTCAGGAGATGTAAATTCATATAAATCCCCAGGGTTTGGCTCTGATAACGTAGATTCCCAAAGGGGTCAATCCCATGTGCTGAGAAGTGTCCAGGGAAAGAGCCTGGGGTTGACAAGAGCAGTGAAATGCTTATGTCTGTCTTGGAGGGTTGGTGTGATCGTGGCTTTCTGCTGATCTCAGATGATTTAATCTTTTTCTTGATTTTGTTTGTGGATCTGGACATGAAGGTGCCTAAATAATTGTCAAATTAGGCTTGATTTGGCTGTGGTGGCCTCTCCAAGGGTGCCTGAAGTTTTGCAGCAGGTGGGCCTTGGGTTCCTTCTGAAGAAAGGTTTATCCATCATGGTACAGGAGTCAAGTACCTTTTGGGTTACCCCATATCCAAACCACCTTCTGGGCTGGAGCCTCCTTCCCCTTCCAGCTTTGGGCCTGTCCTGAAAAATGTTGGAATAGAAAGAAAAAAAAAATCTCTTGAAGCATCATGTGTCCCAGTAAGGGTGACTCTGGCAGAAATGGTGATGGGCAATCATACCTATCCTAAATATATATTTTTTTAAAAGCTCTGGTCAGGAGGTCACGGGATAAATCAAATTTCAGCCAACACTATTTGCTTAAAACTGGCTCCAGTTTTATCCATGTCCCTTTTATACCCCTTTGCATATTAATACCAAACATGATTATAAAATGATTGTAAGATGATTGAAAGAGTGATGCAGAGATGTGCCTGATGGGAAGATAAGCCATTATCTTCCCTTCTCTCCACATCCAGGTGCAACCTTCTGTCCGTGTCTCCAAGAGGCCCCCAGTGATTTATTGGTATGGCAATCTGATTTTGGTAATTAAAATTGATTTTCAGCTTAAGCTTTGTAAATACAACGATCCATAACAAACCTGGGTGGTGTTCTTGGGGAAAGTGGGAAGGGGGAATAAGGGAATGAGGATGCCAGGAGGAGTGGTGTGGATGACAGACAGTGCTGGAGGAGGACAGAGGCAGGGTGAGGTCTGTGAGCTGGACTGGGCTCTGCCGGGCATCCCATAAAAGCCTTTCAGAGCCCCTGGCAATGTGCTGATCCCGCTGCTGTTGGATGGCAGATCCCAAAGCTGGATCCCAGCGTTATCAGCTCTGAAGGCTCCAAGGGCAGCCAAGAAAAGCAGCTGGGTCTGGGAGCAAAATATTGCTTGCTACTGAGACACGGTGTGGAAAAGGAGCACAGGGAGCAGCTGGCTCCTGGGACGAGCTTCGGGAACTGCGAGATAAATCCCATCACTCTTATCCTCTCTTTCAACCTCCTCTTGGTGGAACTCCACAGATCTCACAGCAGGCCCAGAAGAGGCCACAAAGGTGCTCCCTCTGCTCTGGAGCCAGGCTGGGAGAGCTGGGGGTGTCCAGCCTGGAGAAAAGAGGGCTCTGGGCAGAATTTATTGTGGCTTTTCAGTACTTATGGGAGTTTATAAGAAAGAGGGAGAGTGGCTTTTTACTGGACACATCCTGATAGGAAGTGGTTTAAAACTAAAAGAGGAGAGATTTACATTTGATATTAGGAGGGAATTCCTGGCTGGGAGGCTCTGGCACAGGGTGCCCAGAGCAGCTGTGGCTGCCCCTGAATCCCTGGCAGTGTCCAAGGCTGGGCTGGACAGGGCTTGGAACGTCCTGGGACAGTGGAAGATGTCCCTGCCCATGGCAGGGGAACGGGCCTGGATGATCTTTTAAGTCCTTTCCAACCCAAACCACTCTGTTGGTGGTTTCAACCATGAAATTTGTCTGTGGCTTCAGCTGAGGGCTGAGAGCAAAGCATCTCCTGCTGCAGGGCTCTGTGCCTGCTGTCACCACTCCCCCTGTGCCCACTCACTCCTTGAAGCATCCGTCTTTCCCAAAACCTCTCCTCTTTCCCTGTGGGGGTGGCAAGGATAGGCTGTGCTCACCCTGCACATGCACAAAAATCCTCTGCTTGAGCCAGAGGGATCTGTGCTCCTTTTGGCCCTGATCTGGGGGAGCTCAAGAACCTTTTCCTGCTTTCTCACTCATTCAGGGCAAGGAAAGTTGGTTTTCCTCCTGTGAGCAGCCTGTGCTGCCTTTGAACTGCACCTCTGGAGGAGGAATGATCTCCCTGGGCTGTCCCCATCCTGGGCACTGATAAACAGAGCTCTGCTGGGAGAAGTGCACACTGCAAAGGGCTGGGAGCTCACTGAAATCCCAGCAGAGGAGAGCTCCAAGCCTGAAGCCCTCCGCCTCCTTCTTCCCCAGGCCAAGCACTTAAATCACTCCCTTTTGAGGTTGAGAGGGAACACGGCAGGCCAGCCCACACACTGGCTGCTTTCTGCTTCTGAGCCCTTTCTCTAAGCCAGCCCACTTTTGCAGCACGGCTGCTTCCATTAGCTGATAATCTCACTGTACAACTTCTCCAATTGCTTTTGGGAAATCTCAGTGCATAACATCTATTACATTTCCCTTGCCTACCTTGGCAGTAATGCTGCAGCTTCAAAGAACTCCCCACAAGTTAGTTAAGCAAAAGACCTCCTGCTTGTAAATCCATGCTGGCTGTCTCCTCTAATCCAATTATGCTTTACAAGGTGCTTCCCTCACTAAATCCTGAAAAATTGTTTCTGATATTTTTACCCACAATTTATGTTAAGCTCCTCGGTGTATAATTGCTTGTCTAATCGCGTGCTCCTATTTTTGAATAATGGGGTTAGGTTTGACATTTCTGCAGTTCTCCTGTGTCATCTGAGAACTGCTAAAATGTTATTACTCAAGACTTCACTCAGGTGTGCGTGCTCTTTTCCTTCAAACCTGGTGAAGTTCATGAACCTGAACCACGTCTGCACTGATGGCTTTGGATGATTAAAAAGTCCACTCGTCAGCTGAACCCTCTTTTAGATTAGAAACAGGTGAGAAATGCAGATGAAGTAGCACAACTCTTTCTCACAGTAGTAGTTCTGCTTCTACTCTGGGTATGAGAGGTAGGACTTAATTCAGTCTCCACCTTCAGGCACGAGGAAACTTCAACAAAAGATGTGGGGGCTTTGCGCTGATGACATTGCTGGCAGAAAGAAGAATTCCTATTCCTTTCTGGATAAAAGGGTGCTCGGGGGAGACTTTATTTCACCCTACAACCACCTAGAAGGAGGTTGTGATGAGGTGGGGGTCAGTGGGACTGGCCCTTCTCCATACAAGTGACAGCACAAGAGGAAAAGTTGTGGCAGGGGAGGTTCACCTTGAATATTTAACAAAATTTCTTCACTGAATGAGTGATTAAACATTGGAACAGGCTGCCAAAAGCAGTGGTGGAATCACCATCTCTGGAAACATTCAAAAACTGAGCAGATCTGGCACTTCACCCTATGGTGTTGTGGGTACAGGGGTGTTTTGACTGAAGGGTGGATTTGATGGCCTTGGAGGTCTTTTCCCACCTTAGTGATTCCATGGTAAGGGGCAATGAAATGGGTCTCCCACACCCCAGAATCTGAAGGTTTTGCCACTCAAATCTGTGATTCTTTTGGATTCAGGAAGACATAATACCCCTGATGTAGGAATTTGGCTTTAAACTTTGGGTACAGCAGCAGGTAGCGGGCAATATCAGAGGAAGGAGCTGAGTAAGAGGAGGTTTATCTGCCTGCCCTTTTCCTGTTTTCAAAGGCAGCAGTGATTTCCCAGGCAAAATGTCTCTGTCTGTGACGGTGGCATCAGCTGGGAGTGTTTTTTACACAGCACTGGCAGGGAGCTCTGTTGGGATGTCACGTTGTCACACAACCAAGATTTAGGGAATAATCCGTGCTGTACCATCAGCAACACCACGGGTTTGAGCCAGATGAAGGAAAGTGGCATCCTCTAGCTGGCAGGCAGGCAACAAAAGGGATGGAGCTGCAGTGGGGGAGCAACAGATGGGTTTGAACCTTAAATAGACTGGTCTTTTCAAAGCAAGAGGAAGAGTGGTGGCTCCTCATGCTAGAATCCTTCCCAGCCAAATATCACATTTGCAATCCTCAGCCTTTCCTTAAAGTTTAACTGAAAAAAAAAACCCAAAAAACATTGAGGGGAAAAGAGCAGAACAGCTTCTCTAGCAAATCTCTTTTGATGTTTTTGACCTCTAAAAAGGAGGAAACAACTCCCCGAGCCTGAGCTCCCACAGACAGGTGAGATCCTGCCACACAAACACCTCCGAGCAGATTCCAGTTTCCAGTCCCGCTGGACGAAGGAGCAGTGCCCGCAGGGACCTGGAGAAAACAAAGCAGAAAAGATAAAAACTGAAAAGCAGTTTGTTAAATGTGGAGCTGCACTCTGACCCCCCTCCTTTCCCAATAATCCTCGGGGTTTGTCCTGAGCTTATCAACATCCAGCAGTGAGAGGAGCTCAGGGGCGCTCTGGGAATTCAGCTTTGTTTACCAAGCCTGGGAATTCTTGTCTAACAAGCAGGAGAGGTTTTGGTTTCCTTCCTTTTGGTGGACAATTTGGAAGATCTCTTGGTCTCATGAAAGGTGAAAATGAGTTGTGCTCACTCACCAACTCTGCCTCTCTGAATGGGAAATCCAGGATTTCAGTGATCTCTTGTAACAGGGACAACGATTTCTCATCCAGGGATGAGTTCTGCAGGAGATCTCCCAGACTTCTGCTCATTAATGACTTATTAATGCTGGTTCATATATATTTATCCGAATTATGATCTCTGGAGGATTATTCAGCCTCAGATCCTTCATCTCCTGTGCTTTGGGTCCAGGTTCTGCTCACCTCACAACCCCTCCAGCTGTCCCAGATAAACTGCTGCCACAGGTATTTCCAGCATAACTCCTGATCCTCTAATTCCTTTCTGGAGGAAAGGTTTATTTGGAAATAAGATTATTCTTATTGCTCCAAAACCAGCTCAGCATTTCTAAGTTCAGGTGCAGTGCACAACTTGCAAATTACAAGTTGTTTTTTTTTACCTCCTCTCTGATGTGCTGAGCCTAAAAACAGCTCCTTGCAATCTGTCAGGGCTCGGTGGACTGAATTCTGTGAACCATGGAAGTTTAATTTCTGCCCTTACAGTGGGTCCTGGCAGAGATTTTCTCCATTGTTGGAGAGAATTTCCCCAGGACAAGAACCGAGGTGGTTATTTGTATTTTAATCCTCATTCTTTCATTCTAAACAACATTTATAGAGTTGCATTTGCAAACAGAGGCAGGAAAAAAAATCCTAAAACCTTCCTAAATTGAAACATTTTTCAGCATAAAGCTTTAATGTGATTTTTAATAAAAAAAGAAAAAACAAAACAACAAACCCAAAAAAACCCCAAAACAACAACAACAACAACAACAAAACCAAAAAAACTTCCTAGACATTTAGAAGACTTAAATTATTCAGATTATAAACCATTCTCTAGGTGTTAGAAAACAGATATCTAATACAAGGCCCTGGCTTTTGTAGGATACTTTCACCTTTTATGAACCATCTCACTGGAGCTGACAGCAGAAACAGGAGATGGAGAGGGCTGGGTATTAGTTTTTATTAAATCTGTCAATCTCTAAGTAATTAAGGAAGCATTTGATATAAACTGTACTTCTAAATCATGCTTTAATCTCCATTATTTTGCCGAAATGGTTTCTTAGTGAGTCTTTATGCCTAAAAGCACCCCTGAGCATTTGCTCCCCATCTGTGGGGTGGTGGGGGAGCTGGTGGCCTTTAGCTCTGCTTTTGGCTGCTCCCACCTCGCCACTCTGAGAATAAACCTGCTGGTAGATGGCAGTGTCAATAAAAAGGTTAATATTTTCAGAAGCTAGATAGATCTTTGTTTAGCTGCCATTTTGTGGCAGGCCTGCAGTTCTGTTAGGAGGAGTCGGCCCATCCCTGGGTTGACTAATTGGTCTCTGAGCTATCCTTCACAAGGAGGGCCATGAATCAACTTCTGCTTGACAAAGTGTATGAAAAAAAAATAAATTAAAAGCCACAAACAAAGCCAAGAAAATGGAGAAGTTAAACTATCACTAAATGTTCTGGTGAAATGGAATTTTACTGAGATCTGACCTGTCTCGAGTCATAGGAAAATGAATTCATTAGATTATTTTATGAGAGGATTATAATTTCTGCAGACATGATCTGGAGGGAACTGTTCAATCTATATTCAAAAAACCAATTTTGATGATTTTTTTAATGGGCTACTCTGAATTTGAAGTTAGGGATTTAGATGAGTCCAAGTTGTAGGAAGTACCAGTGATGATGATGCAGACCAATGTCTTGGAGGAAATGAGAAACTGTGTTTGCCCTTGGACCCCTGGCAGTGCCCAAGGCCAGGCTGGACAGGGCTTGGAGCCCCCTGGGACAGTGGGAGGTGCCCCTGCCCATGGCAGGGGTGGCACTGGAAGGGGCTTGAAGGTCCCTTCCAACCCAAACCATTCTGAGATTCTATGAAACCAGTAGGAGAGGACTGGGGGCTTTTTTGAAGCACTGCTACCTGGTCTAATTAGGTGGGAATATAATTAATTATTCTCCACTTAGTAAATCTCTTTTTTCACCAGCAATCAACATCCTGCTCTTTCCCAGAGTTTCCAGCATCACAAATGCTCTAAATCTGTAAGAGATTCCAAAACAGCAAAGAATTCAGATTCATGCACTAATATTTGAGGCTGCTGGAATTGCCATAGAATCACAGAATCATTCAGGCTGGGAAAAAACCCTCCAAGATCATCGAGACCAAGGCCAACACTGAGCCATGTGTCCAAGGCCAACATGTCCCCAAGTGTCACATCCAGGTGTTTCTTGAACACTTCCAAGGATGTGGTTCCACCCCCCTGGGCAGTCTGACAACTCTTTTAAGTCGTTATTCCCCTGTGAATTGTATTAAAAGCCTGTGCTGTCAATAGCTTACAAAAAATTCTGATATAAGCCCTCAGGAAAATGAGGTGGAGAAGGGAGCCCTAACACAGCAAACTAATTGCTGGGATGTTTATGCATCAGCAGAAAACAAAACACATTTAGGGCGATGATAAACTTCATCTCTGCTGTCTGAAGATGAGCTGTGTGGCTCATCTGGAAGAGGCAATTCATCCTTGTCTGGCAAATATGGCAATTACTGTCCCAGTCCCATTACAGGCTTGGTCACCGGGTCAGGCAACTTGTCTTGTGAAATCTGCATCCTGATGGAGAAAATGGAGTTTAAAGCTGAGCCAGACGAAACCCGTCTGCAGTGAAAATAATAATAATAATAAAAACTTTTCACTTCACATAAAGCCTGTGTGCCTAGCTAAGCTCTTTTCAGCCCAAGCTGACAATTATGGTTGGGACTATTTGGTGACTACTTATAAATTCATGGAATTGAAAGGCAAAAGAGACCGGCGTGATTGTCTAATGCGATCTGCATAACTCAGGTCACAGAGCTCCTCAGGGAGATGTCTGCTCTGAGCCCTCAGCTCAGCAATATTTCATATCTTTTAGGAAAACAAACTGGCTGAGCGAAATGTTTCCAGGGATTCAGAACATGCTTTTCTAAACACCCCCCATTAGTGCCAGGCAATCCCACCAGCCCCAGAGCTTCACAGCATCCTTGGGAGCTGCAAAGAATTGCTGTACATGGGAGTGGGGGAAGTCCAGTCCAGATTTATCCCACCTCCCTTCAGAAGGAATGGGCAGAAATAATCCTGGGTGGGGTTTGTGTCCATTTCAGAGATGTTTTGGCTGCATGGAGGGGATTGGAGATTAAATAAATTCTGCAGATGGGGGTCTTGGGCCAGCGATGGATTTGAGCTGGGCTCCTACCTGGCTTGTATCCCCTTCTTCCCAGACTATTTTTGTTTCCAAAGGTATAAATAAGATCTTCAGACAGGAAAGGATGTTTGGAGTTGCTGATTCAGGGAGTGATGGCTGAAACAAGAAATAAAATAGTGTTAAACCTCGCGTTTCCTTCACCTCCTTTTGGGACAAATGTCTATAAAACCTGTCTGTCCTCTGGAGGAGATAAAGGAACAGGCCATGAACTCTTGTGTTTTCCTGAAACACGAGCCAAAAACCAAACTCCTGGCATTAAAGCAAGACATCTACAGCTCTCCTTAGGTAAAATCCCAGGCAGCTGGAAGGAAACTCTCCTCCTCTCCTATTATTTTGGTGAGATTTGAACCTGATCCTCATCTGGTTTGATAACACATCCCTAATTTCCTGCTCTCCATAAATGCTGAAGAAACCACTCTTCTGACTGTGCCTGGTGAGGGCTTTTCTCCACGCCTGCTGTTGGGTTAATAAACCAGGGGCAGGGATTGCTGCTTTGGGAAGAGGCAGGCTGTAATCCTCGGGAAGCAGAGGTGAAATTGCTCCTTCAGGACATCCATTATTGCCACCAGGCTGCACCCGTGTGGGTAGGAGAGAGACAGACAGACAGATGTCACAGATCCATAACAGGCCGGGAAAAGCTGTGGTTATAATTTTATGGTTCACCGGTGTGAAATGGAATCTGATAAATAAAAGAAATGCTCCCCACAGCCCCTCTGCTGTGCTGCACAAACCTGACAGGCTGTACAAATGCTGTGAGCTGGCTGCCAGGCTGGGGTGTGCACACACAGGAACGGCTGAGGAGGAGTGGGATTCGGGATCATCAGCACCTCTGCTGATCCTAGGGATGCCACAGGCCTGTTGTGGCTGGAAGGAGGCCAGACTCAATGTCCAGACCTCTGGAGGAGGGATATCAGCTCGCTCAGCTTCCTTGCACTTCATCCAGTCCGTGCATCAGAGGGTTTCTTAGCCAGGCCGTGTGTGGCCACGGCAATATTTAGACAGTGGCCACATTGCTTTAATAAAACTGGTGTCAATTCTCATGCCAGTAAAAGGATGAGTGTGTTTGACCTTCAGGCAGCCATGTCAGTGCTAGGCCTGTCTTTCCTCTCATTCCTGAGGCTTTTTATTCCCTGTTCCTCTCCTGGAAGGGCCTGAGAACCAGAGGTGAGAAGCATTGGCCCTGTTGTGACTGTGTCTGCCTTGGCTGGAGAAAAGGAGGGGTAAAGAGCAGCCATGAGAAGGTCACCTCTGCTACTGAGATGGAGAAGTCAAGTGCCCTGAGCTCTGCAAGGAGACTCCAAACTTTTTGCAGCCACTGGCTTCTTTTTGGGATGAGGTTGAGACATGCACAAAGAGGTTCAGGAGACTCCAAACCTTTTGAAGCCGCTGGCCTCTTTTTGGGAAGAGGTTGAGATGAGGATAAAGGGGTCCAGACTTCAAACTCTTTGAAGGCACTGGCTTCTCTTTGGAATGAGGCCAAGACATGGATAAAGGGGTTCAGGAGGGTCAGCAGTGTCCTGCCCAGAGGCAGAAATGTCACCTGCTTGTGAGCCAGCCCTGCAGGGTCTTGCTGGGGCTGCCCCAGCAGTGAGGAAGCTTCACCCTTCCAGCTGCTGGAGGTGGAGGGGAGGAGAGAGTCCTTTGAGCTGCACAGGGAGTCTTGTGTTTCAGAGGTGCTCTCTGAGCACCTGGCACTGCTCCTTGCTCTTGTTTCTGTCCCCTCGCAGTACACAGCAAGCACAGCTCCCTCCTTTGTGGCCAGGGACAAAAGGGTATTTGGGGGATGCATTATTTGGGGTATTTTTGGTGAGCAGTGTGAAATGCACCTGAGCAAATCCCGCAGCCCAAACCCTTTTGTAAGGGATGCCCACCAGGGAGGAAGGTGTAACCAGAGCCCTGGAGCCAGCATGCCTTTGATCACCGAGGCACAGGGCTCCTCTAAGGTGCCTTAGCGGGCTGATCCCGCTCTCTTTCAGGGTGCCAATTTGGGAGCCACCTGGATGGAGTTGGCAAGGGCTTTGTGGGGTCTCTTGGGTCTCTGTGCTTTGTGCACAGGCCAGCTGGCAGCGTTGATCTTGTACTCATCCCAGAACACCATCCCCAGCCCCTGTCCTTGCCCCCCTGGACAGCGTTCCCGCTCGGCAGCGGCTTTTGTGAACCCAGGGCTTGGCAGCGAGGAGCTGAAACAGGATCTCCCTGTTTCATAGGGCACCTAAGCCGTGCCTCAAAGCCAATTTGAATACTTCTCTGCAGGCACAAAAGTTCTGTTTCTCTGCAGAGCCTCATGCCAGCTGTTTTTCCCCAAGAAATCTGGGCGCCAGGTCTGTCGTTCCATAAAAAGAAAGGTGCAGTGGGAGTCTCATCTTTCTGCTTTGGCTGGAGAGAAATGTGAAAAAAATCCACCAGAGTACAAATGAAGCTAATTGGAGAAATAGGAACATTGTGTGCTGCTGCACAAGCTCAGGGATGTGCAGAGGCCTAAATTTGGGGTTATTGCAGGAGTCAGGAGATCTTTACAACTCCACAGGTTTCCCTGAGTCCAGGTTGATCCTGTCTAACTCTGGGCTGCTCACTGAGGAATTTAGATATAAATCTAAAAATCTACAGTAGACAGGCACTGGTTAATGCATGGCTCTTCTGAGGATGACCTTGCACGCCTGAGACCTGAGTTATCCTAAATCCAAAATGCTGGGGAATACATTAGTGATTTAGGGGCATCCAGCCTCCCACTCTAATCATTCCTGGGGGTTAGAAGGGGTAATATTAAAGAATGTTGAAAAAATCTGAAGATCCTAATTTGGGCCAAATGGCATTTGGGCAGTATGATTTTATGAAAAGTAGGATATTTTTCAATCTCTGTGGAAATAGGAGATCCATTCTTGAATGAAATAATAACGTTTTCTTTGTGGATGCCCTGTCTTTACCTTTCTACTCAGTGCTTGAGACAACTCCACAGCCTGTTCCCATTAAAAAAAAAAAAAAAAAAAAAAAAAAGGCCCAAATCCTAAAAATAGCATGAAGAGATCTCTGAAATGGCTTAATACTTGGCAGCCCTCAAAGAGCCTGAGGGTTTTCCTAGTAAGTATTCTCCAGGGATCAATATTGGGCCCAAATCTATTGAAAACTTTGATGAATGAGCGGGAGGTTGATATTAAATCCCACAGATAAAATATTCAGTGGAACAATGATTAGCTCAGCATTAACCATGACCAGGGCACAGCGGTTGGGCGACTTTGGCTCCCTCAGACAAAACAAATACAAACTTTGCTGTCTCACAGGAAGGAATTTAGGTCAGGCTGGGAAGTGGGAGTTGTGTCCTAGAAAGCAATGACTGAATTGGATGAGGGGCCTGTTCCTTCACATCCTTCCAAAGGGTTTTTCCCTCATCTGGCCTCTTGTAGAAGCAGGTTGACATCGTCCTACACCCTTGGAGGAGTGCAGGAGAGTGGGAGAGCTGTAGCCATGCTCCATGGCCAGACAGGAAAAGAAGGACTAGAGAGCCACAAAAATTATTTGCAGGAAGTGGGAAGGTCCTCAGAGGGTTTGAAAGCATCTCAGTGATAATTTATCAGCAGGAAGGTTGAGGAATAACCTGACCAGGATCTCTGAGCATCCTCATGGGGTGAAAACAGTAGGTTAAAAGACTTTACAACCTGGAAAAGCAAACCAAAATAAAGATCAGTGGTTTGAAACCAAACCACTGATGAATTCATGTGAAAAGTAAGGCATATGCAAGCTTTTTGTGGTGTGAGTGATTAGCTGATGGGACAAGCTGCCATTTGGAGGATTCTCCCTTTCCTGGTATCTTCACATCATAATAGGATGTCTTTCTAAGGCTAAAGATGCTTCAGCTAAACCCAGATTATCTGGTTCAGCCTAAGAGTAGGTGGGCAGTAGCCTGTGATGTACAGGAGGAGAGGACAGATGATGTAGTGGTCCCTTATGATCTTAAAAGTGATGCATTTATATGATCCCTGAATTAAATATCCTTGGGCTTTCATTTTACGGCAAGATGAATGCCTTGAAAAGCTGGGGAAACATGAGGAGCTGAAATATGGGCATTGGGATGGAGCAACCCTCACTGCACTCAGTAGGAATTCTGCATCCCAAGCCCCCTTTGTGATTAAAACCACACACAGAGAGAGCTGGGCTTTGCTGGAATCTTCTTCCCTCTAATTCCACTCTGAAACAAACAGCAGGGTTATCTAAAGACAAATGGATGTGCTCCAAAACTTGCATCTCTGCTGGCCTCTGTCTCTTTTGGCAGCACTAATTACCCCCCAAACCTTGAGGGCTCCCACAGGCACCAGCTGAGCAGGGAGTGCTGCCTGCTTTTCTCTTCTTGAATAAACTGAGACATAAATTTAAGGGCTTGGGAAGAGCCTGCTTCACATTTTCTCCCTGAATTCTGCTTAACTCTTGAGTGAAAACCTCAGCAAGGCTGCTGGTGGTGAGAGCTCTGAAGAGGCAGGGGTGCTGTGATAGCCCTGGCAGCCCCAATTCTGGGGCTGTGGGTTGGGTTGGTGTGTGTTTGCTCTGCAACAGCTGCAAGCAAACGTTATCTTGGCTCCCCCTGCCTCACATCTGAAGATTTGGGGCTGCAGATTAACCAGTGTGACCTCAGAACTCTTCAGCTGATGTTATCACTCTGATTGATGCTGCCCGTGGAGCTCCTGTCAGAGATTTGAGGGCACTGCACAGAGAATGAGGTGTAAGAGGAGAGGAGGTAGTGATAGGAGGAAAAAAGTTGGGGTGGGCTGTGTGTGAGGGTGTCTGGGGACAATCCAAATGCCCTTTTTTTGTGGCAAGAAATGAGGGCTCTGGGGAGCTGCCTGAAGATCAGTGCCACTGCAGGCTCACTCAGCTAAAAGCGGTCAGGTTTTTGCGAGTTACCTTTCTCTGATAAAACAATCACAGGTCAATCTGATGCGTTGTGTTTGTCACCTGGGATGAGCCTGAGGGGTGTGGAGAGCTCTGTACCTCAAACTGAGAGGTGACACCCTGCTAAAGGAAGTGGTTTAATGGGTTTTGGTGAGATCAGGGCCGGGGACAAGATGGTGAAGGCTACAAAGAAATTACCTCAGCCACCACGTAGCCTCTCCTTTAGCCCAACCATAAAGGGTCAATAAATGGCTAAAAGAGAAAGGATGAGCACAAGGATGATGAGGAGCAGCTGGGGGAGCTGGGAAGGGGCTCAGCCTGGAGAAAAGGAGGCTCAGGGGGGACCTTGGGCTCTGCACAGCTCCTGACAGGAGGGGACAGACGGGGGTGTTGGGCTGTGCTCCAGGGACAGGGACAGGAGGAGAGGGAACAGCCTTAAATTTTTCCAGGGGAGGTTTAGGTTGGATATTAGGGAAAATCTGCTCATGGAAAAGGTGGTGAAGCACTGGAACAGACTGCTCAGGGCAGGGGTGGAAGCACCACCCCTGGAAGTGCTCTAAAGCCTGGTGGACGTGGCACCTGGGGGCATGGTCAGTGGTGGCCTTGGCAGGGTGGGGTTGGACTTGGTGATCTCAGAGGGCTTTCCCAACCTGGATGATTCCGTGATCAGAGGCACAGGGTGGTTTCCATGTGGGAGGTGACTGAAGAAGCAGAAGCTCCTCAGCCTTGAAGGAGGCGAGCTGGGGTACATGGAGGAATTGGCAAACTTGGGAGTGGCAGGAGGGGATGGATAGGAACTGACTGCTCAACACCTCTGCAAATACAAGAATTACTGGGCATGAAATTAAAGTGTTGAAAAATCGAGTCCTGAACAAATGAAAGCAGGTGATTCCTTCTAGCAGGGGGCTCTGGATCTGTGAAAATCCCTGGCAAAGCATGGTGTGGATGCAACAATGCAATTTCAAGGATAAAGCTAAATAAATAAATAAAAAATAAATAAATATCTCTTGGGGTAATGATGAAGAGACAGACAAGATGCAGAAGTTCCCCTGAATGAAAATAGCCAAAGGCTGGGCTGCTGCTGGGAATATAAATATACTTACCCTGGTCTCATGCTTTCCTTTTTAGGCCCTGAGGGAACCTGGGGTATGTGGAGTGTTGGTCCCAGCCAGTACAGCTGCTCCTGTGTGGAATTAAGGGGGGATTAAAAATCTGGAAAAGGGACATTTATCAAACTGCCCCGGTTCCTGTAGCCTGGCAGTGCTGGCAGGGGTTGTATCATGCAGAGGGGAGTTTGGTCAGCACAGTCCTTCAGGAGCTGCCTGGGTCAGGAGTGGTGGAGCCAGAGACCTGGGAGAGGGCAGGGGAGAGAGAGGAGACAAAGCTCCTCCAGGAAATTGGAGGAGGACTAGGATGGAGCTTCCTAGCCCAGGGAGATATTAAATGTGTAAAGCTGGAATTTGTAGCACTGAAAGGATGGAATTGATGGGAATGGACACAATAAAACACCTGAGAGGGCTGCTGAGGAGGATTAATCTATGGGAAGATGCTCGCTGATAACCAAGGGTGAGGATCCCGTGCCATGATGGGGTGTTGGAACCAGATGGTCTTTAAGGTCCCTTCCAGCCCAAGTCTTTCTTTGATTCTGTGCTAGGAACATCTGGAAAGACAGTTGGAACAACATGACCTGGAAAGCGCCACCACCAGCAGAAGAAACTCTTAACTTCTCCCTGCGTGTTTTAATTGCTCAAGCCTCACCCAGGAGCCTTCAAGGGGTGCTGGGCTTTGAAAAACCCATTGCAGTATCATGAATTCCTTCACAGGTCCCAATTAAATCTATTTATAGCCTCTTTGGAGCCTGGGTAACAATCTCTCCCTTGCTCAGCAGCCACGCTCCAGTGGCCACGCAGGCACCAGCTCTCATTAAGCCTGGGCTGGACCTGCATTAATTGTGACAGGAGGATGTTTTTTGGAAGGCTTTTGAACACAAATGTTTAGCCAAACCTCATTTGTTTCACAGTTTACGGGGAAACACTTGAGCAGGGATGAAGATTTAGTGTCAGCCTGGCAGGGGAGGATGTAGAGGAGGGTGTGAAGCTACCTGGATGCAGCAGGGAGAAACATGGATGGGATGCTGCAGGCAGAGCAAGGCAGGCAGAGCTGATGGTTTGCAGGGTGAGGAAATTCATCTCTCTCTCCTTTCACGACTCTGAGCTCTGATTGAACTCTGATTTTTATGAGGAAATGTAAAGATTTCCCTGCCTTGTGGCAATGGGATGCAATCCCAGCTGAGGAAGGGTTTGGTGACTTTGGTAGGGGAAAAATGAGTGAATTTGGTGGAAATCTGAACTGAATCCTCTGAGCTTGTGAAGCGCTTTTCAACCTCCAGGATGTCAACCAAGCTCCCAGCAGGATGCTGTGTCCCCTGATCCTCCCGGAGTGATGATTTTGGGAGGGGAGTCTCCACAGAGAGGAGAAATTCTTTGAAGAAGGGACAGCGCGGGGTGGAGGCTGAGCACTCATAAAGGGAAAACTGGGAAGCTGCCAAACCTTAAAGAAAAGTACTGAGACAATCTTTGTTATCTGTCTGTTCCCTTGTAAAAACAGCCAGAACAGAGAGCAGGGATGAGGTTGGTGTGAGGGCCATGTGGCAGAGCAGATGGGGAAAGGCTCTTGCTCAAACATGGCCCTGCCACCACACAAGGGCAGTGGTTTACAAGCTATGGAACACAGGGGATTTCCCACAGCACTCTCCAAGAAATTAAAGAAAAATAATTTTTGTGCGGTGGCTGGTTATTCTGGTGCTGCAATTAGGAGAAGGGGAGGCCTGAACATATTTGAGGATTGTTCTCGGTGACAAAATTGGAGGAAGAGCAGAAAATGAAGTGTGGCACGGGTGTGGGAGTCCACCCAGTGACTGTGGTGCACATTGTAAATGTCTCTACCTGACCTGGCTGTCCAGACTCCTTTATATTCAGTGAACAAGCACAGGCACATCCAGGGTGTGATTTATCTCATCCCTGCTTGACATCTGAAACAGAGAGCAGACAAATCCTGCCCTGCAAAAGGTCTCTCCTACAACAGAGCATGAGTTTCTAGCTCAGAATTAGACTCTGATGTTGCAGAGAGAGTTTAGTGAGAAGGCAAAGCCCTCACTTTTCACACCTGCCATGACAGAGCTGTTCCCTACAAGCTGCAAGGCTGACAGACTGATAGATCAGAAATGAGGCCCAGCATGGTTTGTATAGAAAACCCCTGATCTGAGGGGTTTTCTGAGCCAGCTGCAGGGCAAGGTCCTGCCAAGGGATGCATGAAGAGGAGAACTGCACTGCAAGGTGTGCAAAGCATATTTCACTGCTGTAGGAGCAGCAATCTCATCCTGAGAGCTTCTGATGGGAGCTGCCAACACTCAGCCTCACCTCTAAGTTTCCTGGACCTGTTGCCGCAGAGGTTGTTGGCATCAAATCTTTCTATTCCTCTTCCTGCTGTACCTCTGTTGGTGTGAGAGTTGTGTGGTTGTGGCTGGGGACTTGCTCTGGCAATGCCAGAGAGGAGAAATCTCTCTCCAAAGGTGCCCAGAACAGAGACAGGAGAGGAGGAGGAACAGCAAGCACACAACTGGAGGTAGGGGGCCCTTGGTGAACAAGGACATTTGATCAGATAATTCATCCTGCCACACAGCAGGACACTGATCCCCACTTTAATTATTGTGTCATTTGTCCTTGACAGCTACTGCTGCTTCAATTAACGCTCTTAATTAAAGCCCCCAGTTTTCCAAGGATGTAAGCATGGATTTACTGGGAAGAGGGTTACAAGGAAGAGGCAGAGCTTGCAGGTGTCTGATGAGAAGTGACATTCTCTGTCCCGGTGGGACTGGCAAGTTCTGTGCTTATCCTGCAGAATTGGCAGGCTGGAATCAAACCCAGATCCTCATCTCAGTCCCCCAGGAGTAGCTCCTCTCCCACCATTCTGACATCTCCCTGCCTCTGAGTCCAGCTTTTCACCAGGGTAAATAATGCGCTTCAGCTCCCTGGGCTTTGCTTTTCCCTGCTCCTGCTTTTTTTTTGCCTTTTTTTTTTTTTTTTTTTTTTCCTGGGTCTGCAGGTCAGGTAATAAGGCACAGGATATCAAACATGACAGAGGAAATCCAAGTCCCTTTGTCCATCGTTCAGGCCACAATAAAATCATCATCTTGGGATGCTGAACAGGTGACTGAACACCCTCACTGACTGTTAAAGGTGAAGAAGTGCTTCAACCTGTGGTTCTTTCAGGTTTTTTTTTTTTTTTTTTTCTCTTCTTCCTCCATTTAATAAACTGTATTATCATGAGCACTCTATTCAGGGCTTTGAAATCAAATAAACTCCACTCTTAATCTTGCTGCAGTTTTTCGGGGCTGGCTGAGCCTCGAAAGATAGCAGCATTCACAGAGCCCACATGGCTTGACAGAGCCCCTGTTCAGTGTTTTGGAAATGTATCTTTTGACTGTTGGGAAGGAAATTGGCTACTTAAGATGCCTTTTTGTACATTTAAATTAACTTAGTCCATCAGACTGAATAAATCCTGCTGCTGTATTAACATCCAATTATAACAACAGAGATTGAGCAATGATTCGGGTTTTGACCAGGATGTTGGCAGTTTAAGGGGAGAAAGAAGTAATGTATATCGAAATAAAAAAGGCAAAAATGGGAGCCAGAAAATTGTGACTGAGCACATAGCAGGAGCTTTTGTGAACGTATAATGGCAGAAGCAGTAGCCAAATTTCTAACAGGATTAGCTGTTACTGTCTATCAGATCCAGAAAACTCAATCATTTTGTTTTAAATGACTTTTTGTAACTCATTCACACTAGAAATAGGGAGGAGAAGGGAGGCTGGGAGCTGGAGAACCTGCAGTTTGGAATTTAGGCAGGATCAGAGGTGAGGTGGTGTGTAAAACACCCTGAAGGAGCAGTTGAGCTCTGAACCATTCAGCATTTCGCAGATTCTGTCGGATTTTTAAGAATTCCTTGTGAGCCAGAAACTCGTGAATGATTTTTTTGGGGACCAGTGAATGAATGTGTTGACGAGGTGAAATATCCCTTCAAATCCTGCTGCAGCCATAGCAGCTGAGCCTGCCCATTGTTCCTTTTGAGAAGGACAGAGATTCATCTTCCCTTTGTCCAACCCTGACTCTGGGATTGCATCTCACTCTGGGTCACAGATCATCAGTCCCTCTGCTATGGACAGACCTTGGGAAGCACAGCAGCTCCTGGATGCCCACCAGGTGTGCGGACAGGCATCTGAAGAGGCCTTACCTTCATATCTTCAATATTCCGATAAACCCAGAGCCTAAATATGTTGTACTTGATAACCTGGTGCTCACTGAGCAGGTGTTACCTGAACTTTCCTCTCAAACTTGCTCAGGTGCCATCAGCCCACACCTTCAGAGACATTGAGACAGCTCTTCCTGCTGCTGCTGAGCCCTCACTTTCAGCTTCAGCTCTCCTTGTTAACGTGGGGAGATGTGGGGATGGAATCAGGCAATTTCCTGAGTTGGGAGGGACCTGTGAGGATCATCCTGTACAGCTCCTGGCCCTCCACAGACACCCCAACAATCCCACCCTGGGAGTGCTGTCTAAAGGCTCCTGGAGCTCTGGCAGCCTTGGGAATGTGCCCATTCCCTGGGGAGCCCCACCACCCTCTTGGGGAAGAACCTTTTCCTGATATCATGTATTTTCTTAATAGATGGGATATAAGCCCTGAGAACAACAGCAATCTGGTCTTACATCCATATATTGCTCTGGCACAGCGAGGCTAAAACATCAGTGAAGCTGTGACCTCTGCAGGAATATAAATTACTCCAAACTGGCTCCTAATGCCCCAAAAGGAAGGACACTTTCCTTTTCTAATCCTGCTGAATCCCTGGTTATGTCTGGGCAGCCCTTTCAGGCACGTGGTGGATTCTTGGAGCAAGGCTAAGGGTTGAACTTCAGTGACCCTTGTGGGTCCCTTCCATCTCGGGATATTCCAGGATTCTGTGATGTTTGCTGCAAAATGTTGAATGTTTCACTTCCATGAAGAACCAGGGGTAGGGACCCTCTCCAGGGTTGGGAAATAACCTCTAGGAGTTTGTCAGGCTTCCCAAGGATGGAGAAGGAGTGGAAGGGGTAACCACAGCCTGGTTTGCCATGGAGATTTCCATCTCCAGCACTGCCTGGTCCTTTCATCCAAGGGAATAATGGCAAGGCTTTATAACTGGGAGGCTGCATGGACTTCCCTTTTGCTGATATTTTAGTGGCAGCACAAAAAGCTAGCTGTTCCCTGGAGGGACACAGTCAGCTCTCAAACCCTTCAACGCGAAAAGCTGAGCTGAATTAATTACAGTTTATGCTCCAAAAAGGAAAATAAGACCTCTGATGTGCCTTATTTGCTTGATATTCTTCCTCTTTTCAGCAGACGACCCTTAGGTGGCTTTTCTTTCAGTTGCAGCTCCTTTGTTTTTTGTGGTTTCTTTCTGCATTAATTGGAAGGTCTGACACTTCCAGCCCAAGACATTTATCAGCGTGGTACAGTTTTAATTAATCTCACAATAAAGCTGCTAGAGGTGAACTCGTAAAAGGACTTTTAGGGCAGGAATAACGCACACGGTGACACGGGACACACTCTGGTGGGATTGACGGGATTTGGGATGTGGGAAGATTGTGGCACATCCCCGTGGGCTCTGGGGCAGCTGCACCAGCCAGGTGTGCTCCTAAAAACAGCACACATCCCAAAAAAATAAACCCAAACACACTGACAAGAAAACATTTCTGCAAAGATGAAGATCTGAGTTCCCAGTAGGTTCCTCCTGCCACTGGAATTAGCTTGGATATCCTTTGATGGCTAATTAGCTAATAAGAATAAAACATACAGAGACCACCTTTTACCTACTCTTTTTACTAGCAATTTGCTAAGAAATGCCAATTTTCAGTCCTCTACAACTTCTTTCTTGTACCTGTATCAGAGCCACAAGTGGATTTTGACTCAGAACATTCAAGCCAGGATCACCAGGTGTTGGAAAAGTTCATTTTCTGATCTAAACTTCTTAGCCGAGGCTCAGTTCTATCAGACAGGTGCAAACAGGCCCAGAAATGAGGTTGGATGGAGCTATCTAGAGCTAATGAGGATAAATCAAGCAGCACCATATGTCAAACTGAAGGTGGTTTGGGTGGGAACTGCAGAGCCAAACCCAACTGTGCTCACAAAATTCTAATTGCCAGGTGGGAAATGCATCTGGATTGAGGAATGGCAGATTTAAAGTCTTTCAAAACTAAATTATCTGCTTTTTCTTCAAGTCTTCTAGTGGCCACAGTGCAGACACGGCCAAGCTTGATGTGATCAAGATAAAATAACCCACAATATATTTTTTCTCAGATGGAAATAAGAAGTGAGAATGGCTGACATAATAAATTATAATGTCTCCACCTTTTGGTATCTTTTTGTAGAATTGTTTACTTTTACACAAAAAGTGTCTTTTTGTAATTTGTATTCAAGACCGCCTATTGGTTTCAACAAGTTTAATTGGGTGAAACCCTGAGGCACAACATTTATTCTTCATGAATAGGTGATGCCTTCTTGATCAGAACCTTAAGCAAGGTGGAACAACCTCATTCATGGCCAAACAATCTTAATTTTTAAACTTCTTGAAAGAACCATAGAATCTTGGAAAACACTTTTAAGATCATAAAATCCAGCCATTAACCCACCACTGCCAAAGCCACCGTAATTAGAGAAGTCAACATGACTCCCTCCAAGTTTTGTTCTTATAACTTTTATTGCTCTGTGGTCTGTTCTGGTTATGTTTTTATGCTCATGGCAATGGATTCCGTTGAGAAAAGTGAGTTTGTGTTGTTTTTTGTTTGAGTTTTTTTTCCCCCCGTTCTCACTTTTTCATTAAAGGCTTTCAGTAGTCGCAGTTGGTTCCTCTGGATGACTTGGCACAGGCAGTGGTGCAATGGTAAATAAACCCCATCGTGTTTCTACCTGGAGTCTTCTAAAGCTTCTGCCACTTGCCAGAGGCAAAACTGCACATTTTCAGCTTTTGCTTATAGACTATCACCTGGGATTTGTGGGTAGGAGTGAGAAAAACAATTTCTGATACAACCAGAAAAGGTCTTTGTATGGAGCTGGAATTTTGCCTGCTATATATTTATATTAAATTAAAAAAAAAAATAAATTAAAAAGCCAGTTCTTAGTTCATTTACAGATGCAATCAAGATGGATCTGAGTCTGCCACTCCTCAGCTCAAACTCTCCTGACTGTTGCGCCAAGTGAAAAATTGTCCCTGGGATCCAGGTGTATTCCCTCATCATTTGTCAGGAGTAACTGTTCTGCAGTTTAGAGCTGGCAGTTCTCAGTGGTGTTTCATCAGGATAATACCACACTCCATCATCTGAGGGAATAAACTCTCCCTGCTGACAGGAACTGGGGTGAAGACGCCAGCAATTGACTGGATATTACAGAGGCTCTCTGAAGCTTATTCAATGGAAAAGGGACTATCAGGTCATTGGGCCCAAATTGTGTGTTTGGCTTCAAAAGCTGCGAGGGGCTTACAAAACCTAAGAGGAATCAAAAGCGCTGGTCTGTGAGACAGGAGGTCAGGCTGGGCAGTCCCTTCACCCTTTGAAACCTCTCGCTGAAACACTTTAATTAAAAAGGAAAAATAAAAGAAAAGTAGATGATAAAATGCAGTGTTTTGGCAGTACCTGGGTGTTTCAGGTCCTACTCTAATGCCTTCTGAGCTGCAAAAGTAGGGCTGCAGCAAGAAAATACCCAGCCTGGTAGCCTTTGTCCTTCTCCTGCTGGGAGCACCCTCTCCAGGGATGGGACAAGTGATGGTTGGAAAGGTGAACGGGGAGTGGGGAGCGGAGCTGTCACTTCCCTGGCACCAGCAGTGGTTGTGGAACTGAAGACTGATGGTGTTAGGAGGTCATGGGAGGGAGGCAGACATCACAAGACCTCAGCTCTCACAGGAAACCAGAAAGCGACAGAGCCCAAAACCAGAGAGATCAATGAGATCCAGGGAGTTTAACTAGCTGCAGAAGATCTCTCTTGCTGCAGAATTGAATTGAAACGAATTAATTGAATTTCAAGGTGCCACATCCCCACAGCCTGCCTGATTTACTGATTGCTGGGAAATCCTGCAAGTGAAATCATTTAGATGAAGGGAAAGACCACAGGGGACATGGAGCAGGACGTGAACTGCACCAGGCTGAGCTCTGGAGGAAACCACCCCCATCCCTCTGCCTGCCCCACGCCTGCCCAGCACCGCACGGGCGTTCCTGCAGGAGAACAGGCACCAGGGGAAGAGGGCAGGGAGGCTGGCACCTCCACCAAGCCATGTGGAAAGCCTGACAGGTTGTCCCCCTTTTCCTCCCACAGCTCACCAGGGTGCCCGTGGAGTCGTGCAGCCAGTACGAGACCTGCGGCGAGTGCCTGGGCTCGGGGGACCCGCACTGCGGATGGTGTGTGCTCCACAACACGTGAGTACCTGCTGGGCTCTGCCGCCACCCCAGCCCTGCCTGTCCCCGTCACCTGCCCTGTCCTGACACAGCTGATGCCTGGAGAGGCTCCCCCGAGCAGAGGCTAGGCAGTGCTAAAGGAATAAAGTAGGGGTTTATTAAAAATCCTTCAAGGGACGCACCTTGGGCTCATAAAGCCTGGCAGTGGATCCACACAAGACGGACTCCGAGTCATGAGTTTTCACACTTTCACAACTTTTGGTCTATTGTAACAAAGCAGCTGAGAGTGTATTTTCTTCGTGCAGCAAAAGCTGATTCTTTATTCACACAACTTATTTTTATGCAGTTTTTGCAGACCTCGTGTGTAACTCTAATTGGTTAAAAGATTTCTTGCCAATTATTCTATTGGTTAGTAAAAGGTATTTTATTCGTCTATCGAATTTCTCTCTTTTTTTTTGTTAGTTTACATAGTTTGCATACTTTGTTCACTGATTGTCATAAAATAGATTTCTTGTTTAATGCAGGTGCAGTGGTTTTTCACCCAGGAGTAGCTTATTGTTAACAAACTCTCACTCTTAAATTTGTTTTTACATGGGAACCTACAAGCCACTTAGCTGTACATAGAAGAAGTGATAAGATATTTACTAATTTAGCAGAGCAAGGCCTAATTTTTTGAGGCCTTTCTCTATAATTTATCTACCTGTACTACAACATTGGTCCATTAACACATCGGGGTTAATTGTCAAATTACATCTCCAGGTTATGAAGTCCCAGGCTGCTCTCCTCAATTCTCTGCTGTTTGCACTTTTTGGGCCTGAAGCTGCAGCGTGTCCTTGGTTCTGGGGCTGCAAAAGGATTGGTGTCTGTGCTGACACTTCCTATAAGTTCAGAGCTATGTATTAATGCAGTGCAGAATCTGGGACATATGAAAGTTAAAATTTAAGGCATCAAGGTAGAGGGGAAAAATTGTGTCTCAGTTCCTGGCTGAGAACTTCCAAAAAAGTTTCTGGGACTTGCTGGAGAAAACTTTGCTTAATTATGAAGGGGTGCTTTGGAAGGCAAGGGGAAAGAAGGTTGATAGAGCCTGGACAGAGCTTCTCCACCTCTTGATCCACATTTTGATGACTGCACTAGCAAAGCAGCCTGATGTGTTTTGAATCCATCACTTCAGCAGCTCTTCTCTGGGTCACATTTTCCTGGTGGCTTCCATTCCATTCAAGGGGGTTTAACCATTAGCCCTTGTCTCAGCACCTCCAGCTTTCCACTGCTGACCTGAACCTCTCCTCACTAGGACTTTTCATGAGCTCCCTTAGAGAGGAATAAGATCCCAATAAACAATATGGGCTCCACTCCAAAGTAGTTTTCACTGGGACCTTATGGTTTAACAGGCCAAGCAGGGGCCTCATTCCACTCTTCCATTATTTTGTTGTGCTGGTTTATCCACTGCCTCACAAGGAGAGCTGGGTCCAGGTGTCCTCAATATTGGGGTATCCATTTCGTTGGCTTGTTTTTCCTTAGGCTTTTTAGTGATGCAGCTGATGTTGAAGTTGCCCCTCTGCAGCCTTTCCCTGAGTGCTGTCCTCCTGCCAAAGCAAAGAGGGAGGTGTTGGCTTGGCTGAGCTCCTGGCTCTGAGTGGCAGGGAGGTCTCACTTGCCAAGCCCCTCTCAGCAGAGACAGTGGCTGGGAAGAGCATTGGATGTGTCTAAGCCAAGGCTCCAGCTGAGAGAGGCTCTGCAGGGTGCTGTCATGCCAAGCCTTGCCGTGTCCTTGGCAGCCTTGGAGGGTTTTCCTGATGGGCCCTGCTCTTGCAGTGTGTTGTCTTTTCTCTCTGAATTCACCTGAATTCTCCCAGTGGAGCTGCAAACTCTCCAGGTGGAGACAGGGATCTGGTTGAAGTGATAGACTTTGCTACCTCTCCTTGCTGGAACAGAAGGGAGCAAACCTGGACCATATTCCAACCTTCTGTCGATGCTCTGAATGCTCTGCTTCTGTCAGCTTGTGTGACCCTCATCCAAAACCACTGCAGTCTGCCTAATTTCAGATCAGATATGGGGGATCCACCCCAAAATGTGTAAAAAGATGTGGCTCATGCTCTGGAATTGTTCAAGAGAACCTTGGCAAGCCAGTCCTGAATTGTGGTGTGGTGGGTAAGAGCCCAGAGAACTTCGATCCTGCCGACCTGAGGATATTTCCATTTGGAACAGAGCTTTATAGTGTGCTCCCATCCCATCTCATTGTGCAGCCATCCTCCAGGACACTGAGTGTTTGCTGTCAGTGAAGGAACATCACAGGGATGTGCAAGCAGCATGGAAAGGCACAAATTTATCCATTGCTTTTACCACAGCAATGCTGGATATTTCATCTCCTTGCATGCTGGGTCAGAGGCAACAAGCAATCAAAACGTGCAGCAGTAAATCCCCAAAAGGGAAGAGAAAGTGGCACAGACAACTGCAGAGTGTGCAGCAGCTCATCCTGAGGAGTACTGGAAATGAGATGGAGGGTGATGGGTGCGGTTGGCAGGTCCAAGTTGGGTAAAAAAGAATCTCTGTGCAGGCTTGATCCTTGAGAGAGAAGTGTGGCTGGAGTCAGGACCTGGCTGATGGCAGCATCCCTGTGCCCTCCTCCCTCTGGTCACTTAACCTCTGATTCCTTATCTGGGAAAGAGAAACACCTCTTATTTATGTACCTTGCAGCCGGGACACTGGGATTGATTCCCTGGGGGGTTTTTGGAAGTACTTTGAAGGCAAATGTTAACAAATCCTATTTCAAGTCTGTTGCTTCCCTCCAGTTTTCCTCACAGTTAAGAAATCTGATTTTCAGTCCTAGTTTGGGAGGGGTTTTCAGTGCAGCCTCAGGTGTTCCTTTCTGAGTCTCAGTTTCCTCATCCTTTTGGGCAGCCCTGAGAGCAAGGGAGCCAATTACATCCCACTCAACAAGTTTGGGCTGCACAGGATATTCAGCGTAATGACATTGGAATACTGAGTCTCTCATTAGAAATTTTTGTACATCAGGACCCCTCAAGGCTCATTAACAGACTTTTCCTCAAGTGGGATACACCATCAACAACTCCTGCATGAGGATCCCAGGGAAAAAATAAAACATCTTCCCTCCTGGCCACTAACCCTTCCCTCTTGTCTCCCATTCAGGAATGCCAGGGGATTCCTGGGATGAATCGAGGGATGTGGAAGGTGTGGAGGAGGCAGCTGGGGTAGAGCAGGGCTTGGAACCAGATCTGTGGGCAAAGCCCTGCCATTCCCTCCTCCTCCTCCTCTTCCTTCTCTGGTACAAACCATCGGGGGGAACTGTGGTGGGATGGGAGACAGGTGAAAACTGCCCAAGGGCTTACAGCACTGGATTTTTGTCTCTCCCATGCACACCTCTCTTATTTTGGAATTTTTCCTCCAAGGGCTGATACAACCCCTCTTCCCCAGACCCACATTTCCGACTACCCTCAGCTCTCACCACCTGAGAGATCCAGGGATGTGGGGGCAGAAGAAGGGATTGCAGTGACTTCATCTCTGATAAGTCACAGCTGCACTAATTACCAAAGAACAGTCTTGCCCTTAATGGGTTGCAGCTGTGACTAATCAGCATAAGTGGTATAATAGGGGTGGCTTGGCCAGTCAGGAGAAGGTGGAGGAAAAGAGAGGACCTTGGAAGGTGGGAGGAAGAAAGCCTGGAGAAGAGAGACCCCTAAAAAGTTGGAGAAGGAGGACTTGGACAAGAAAGAACCCTAGAAAGTAGGAGGACGAGGCCCTAGAGAAGAGAGGATCTTGACTGATGAATAAAGCCTGTGTTTTTGTCCTGATGCTGTTTTCAGACAGAGGAAGTAACATCCCTGCAGCCACAGCACACCACGAAGAGCTGGGGCTGCTGAGGAGGCTGTGAGTAGCAGTGTGGCTCTGGGCCCTTCTGTGGCTTCACCCAGCCCAGTTTTTCCTCCTGGGAAGCCTGGGGTAGGCCAAGCAGCACTGATCTCCGGCTGCCCATCAATCAGCAGAGGTGAGCAGGGCCTGGAAAAAGTAAAGGAGCCCTGAGAGAGCAAAGAAGAATGAAACACGGAAGAGAGTGGCTGCTGTAAAAAGCTGTGCCCCGAGCTTGGCCTGACGGGGCCAAAGCTGTGCCCTGAGCTCGGCCTGATGGATCCAAGGCTCTGATGGAGCCAAAGCTCTTCCCTGAGCTCAGCCTGATGGATCCACAGCTCTGATGGATCCAAAGCTCTTCCCTGAGCTCGGCCTGATGGATCGAAAGCTCTGATGGATCCAAAGCTCTGCCCCGAGCTCTGCCTGGTGGAGGCTCTGATGGATCCACAGCTGCTGCTGGAGCTGAGCTGTGCCACAGATGTTCCACTGTCAGTGCCCTGTGACTCCTGGGCAGCTTCCTGAGCTTGGTCCCTGGAATGGCCACAAGAACCTAAAATCGTCATCACCCAGTCGGTGAAGAAGCTTTCTCAGAAGATGCTTGGAATCAGAGCAGCAGATGTCAGCGTGGCTCTTGTCTCTCACTGCGAGTCTTGGTACAGCAGAAAATGACCATAGGCAGGGTCTGCAGTTAAACCTTACACTAGGAGCTTGCTGTGACAAGACTGAAGGTGGTGAAGCCAGAAGAAGAAGAAACCAGGACCTTTTTCAGGATATTAAATGAGAGTCAGGGTGTTGGTTCTTTTCCACCCCTACCGGGAGGGCTGTGGACCACGGGGCTGGCTCCCCATCCATCTTTTCCTGGCGGAGCTGTGCCAGGGCTCGGGAATCGATTTCCACAGCTCTGCTGTCCTAACCTGACACCGAGAAACCCGAGTCCTCTGAGAGAGAGAGAGAGAGAGGCAGACAGACCCACAGACGGCTGCAGGAGAGAGAGGGGGCCAGGATTGATCGGCTCCTGCCCCGAGGAGAGGAGCTGATACCGAGCAGGTCACCGGAGCTTTGCATCTCTGCCCTGATCTTGTCCCCTCCTTTCCCAGCTCCGCTCCCTCCCAGGCTCTGGCCAGGCCTCTCTCCGAGGGGCAATGAGTCATTATTAGCTCGGTGTAAATTGAAAACGTGGCTCTCGGAGGGTCTCTGGGGGAGGGACAGGGCTGGGGTGGCAGCAGCAGCAGCAGAGATGGAGCTGGCACTCAGTGACTGCTGCAAGGGCATGGCAATGTCACCAGCCCGCTTGGGAGAAGGGGGAGAGCAAAGCCATGTCTTCTGCAACCCTGAAAGGAATGGATTCAGCATCTCCTCCTGCCTCGGATGCAGCACTGCCCAAAGGTGCCATCCAAACCTGGCCACTATTCTGATCCCCTGGCAAGTTACTCTGTCTCACCCTTATCCAAGCTGTAACCACCCTTTGTCCTTCTTTCCCAGCAATAGTTCAGGCTTTTTATCCCCAGAGCAGGAATAAATAAATCCTTCAGCTACTGGAAGAGCCCCCCCTGAATTCTAGATTGGATATTTGGAAGAAATTCTTCCCTAACAGGGTGGGGAGGCCCTGGCACAGGGTGCCCAGAGAAGCTGTGGATACCCCTGGATCCCCGGAAGTGTCCAAGGCCAGCCTGGACAGGGCTTGGAGCAGCCTGGGATGGTGGAAAGTGTCCCTGCCCATGGAAGGGTGTGGAATTGGATGATTTTTGAGGGTTCCTTCCAACCAACCCATTCAATTATTCTGTGTGCATTCACTGGTCCATCTCCTTGTGGTCACCCAGGTTTTCAGCCCTCCACACCATCCCCAGGTTGTCATTGGCACCCCAGCTGCCATAAGAATGAGTATTTGAGGCAGAAAAGCAGCATCCCTATAGAGAAAGGCAACATTTTATTACAGGGAAATCAAAGGGTGCAAAGGGGCCTGTCCCAGGCTCTGCCAGTGACACTCCTAGATTTTGGCTTTGCTGCCTCATTTCATCCCTTGCAACATCCATCTAATTCCAAGAGGAATAGCTGAGCACACACAGGCTGTATTTAGGGAGGATGCACCCCCAGGCACCAGCCTCCTTCTGCTGCTCTGGAGTCTGCCCCCTTGCAGGTCTGGGGACTCCTTGGCTGGCGGGTCATTAATTGCAATCAGAGAGGGAAATGGTCCCATTTTCTGGGAGAACTTGTGATAATTCAAGGGTTTTTTTTGTTTTGTTTTGGTTTTTGGTTTTTTTCTTCCCTTCTCCCCCCCCCCTTCGCAGTGGTTTTTTTTTTTTTTTTTTCCTTTTTTTTTTAAATAAGAAATGTTCTTGAAACCTCTTCTGGAAGGGGCTGATTCCATTTAGTAATTGGAGAGTGATTCATTTAGACTTTGGAAGTCCTTGTTTGGGGGTTTGGTTTCAGTTTTTAGCAAATTGCTTGAGATTTCAAAATAAAAAGTCATTCTGAAGGGAAGCATTAGGGGTTTTTTTAATTTTTTTTTTTTCCATTAGAATAGAACATTTGGGCATCTGTGATTTCTTTTTTCCCCCAGAAGTCTTTACCAACCCTCGAGACTGAGCAAAGCAGTCACCAAGTGCTGTTGGTTTGGAGGAACTGACATTTGCTGTGGAGGGAAGAGGGATTGTTGAAGCATCTCCAGCCTGTCCTGCTTGGAGATATCAGAGCCAGGAGCTGGCTCTGCTCCCCGCACTCCTCTGCTCAGCTCGGAGGAGCTGCTCGTGTCCTCTGTGTGTCTCTCTGGCACCCAGGGCACCCGAGCTGGCTCTGCAGAGCCTGTCCCAGCAGACCCCTGAGCCTTGGGAATAGGATCCAGTGACCTCCTGAAGGCATCCTCACCCCTGGAAGAAGCAGTGACAGAAAACTCTCACAGCTAGGCCACACCAGTCACCTTCCTGGTTCCCTTTGGCTCTGGGTTAAGCAAGGGATGCCCAAAATCTCCCCCATGCAATTCCTCAGGTGGAGCTGCTCTGGATTAACTGGATCCCTGCTGTTATGAGAGATGGAATTCTCCTCCTCCTTCCAGATTATTCCATTTTTTCATAATAACCCTGGAGAATCATGGAGCTTCCCCACCAGAACAAATTCCTCCAAAAAATTTTGGAATCCAGGCTGGGAATGCTGAGCTAGAGCTGAATGCACTTTATGGGGTTTTATTTTTCAAAGCCATAGGGGAATTTTTTTGTTTCCCAACAGAAAAACCAGCCCTGCTCAGAGGGGTTTGATGGCATTCTCTGGCAGCAGAAACCCACCCCAGCATCTGGGGAGTGACCTCCTGCTTTCCACCTCTTCCCATCCTCCACAGCTGCTTGTGTGGACGCCTCATGCACCCCAAAACTGCAGCTCTCCTTTCTAGCATGGCATGGAGAGATAAAAAGGCATTTAAACAAGCTGTTTTCTAGTGATGGCTGTGGAGGGGGAGGGAGGTGTGTTATCCACACTCAGACTCGCTGCCAGACCAGGAGGGGGAAAAAAAAAGAAAAAGGAAAAGTTCCAAAGTGCAGCTCCTGGTGTCTGGGCTCAGCAGGTAACCTGAGGCGCTGCCTCTGGCAGAACTCATTGATTGTCCCTGGCTTTAACTTTCTTGGTCAAAGTCTTCTGAACCACCAGAGAGTCTCAGGTAACCCCAGCTGCCTGCCCAGACTGCAATAAGACCCTTCTTGAAGGGTCTTTTTCTTGTTCGACTTTCTGCTGTCTGAAAGCTTGTGACTCTTTCAGGCTGAGGGGTTTTGTTCTTTCTTTCTTTTTTACTTTTTTTTTTTTTAAATTTTTTTTAACCTCCTTGTTTTTGCTTCTCAGTCTTTTCTTCCAGTGTTGCTTCTGGCAGGGGCTGTGTGGGTCAGGCTTCAGGGGCCCAGCGGGGCAGGAGGTTGGAATATCACACCCACTCCTGGGCCACTCTGAGCCTTAACAGTGAGAAAAGAGGGATTTCCTGACTCTTGTAGGGGTTTGTGACCCTATAAACCCTCAGCTGTCCCTGCCTTGTTCTCCCCGAGGTGCAAATTGGAGTTCCTCCAATAAGGCAGCAATTTCGAGGAGTTTTGCACTTGCCTGGAATGATGAAAAAGTCATAGAATATCCTGAGCTGGAAGGGACCCATATGGATTATCAAGGTCTGACTCCTGGCCCTGCAGAGAACAGCCCCAAAAATCACACCAGGCATCTGGAGAGCATTGTCCAAACTCTTCATGAAGTTTGGCAGGGTTGGTGCACATTCCTGGGGGGCCTGGTGCACTGCCTGCCCACCTCTGGGTCTCACAATCATGGTTTGGGCCATTTTTATGGGAAAATCCTTCTCTATCCTTTCCTGCCCCAACATTGTCCTGCCATGGGGCAGCTCTTGAAGCCTTCAGAGACCTGAGAGTTCTGATAATTGTCCTAATCTCCCTGAGCATGGAGCAGCCACATGGAGAATGTGGTTTCCAGCTCAAATCCTGCTTTTCCTTGGAAATCTGTGCCCAGCTGGGCTGTGCCTCCCCATCAGAGGGGAGGATCTGAGCTACTTCAGCTTTTAAGTTCAACACCCTGGTGGGTCTGAGGCATTTGTGGATATTTCTCACTGTAAAGGAGATTTCTGTGCTGCTGCATGATGGGAAGAGAAACAAAAATGCTGAGAGGGAAAGTAATTCCAGGAAATCTGAAGCCTTTCGTTTGGTTTGAAAGTCTCCAATCATTTGTTTGGCAGTCAGCGGTGGCAAAGGCCGGAGTGAGTGAGCTGTGTCAGGATGTCTTGGACTGACTCCTCCCGGGCCACAGCTGGCCTGAAAACCCCTTCCACCTGACAGCAGGGGAAAGTGGAGTCATCTTCCCGAAATTGGCCCCAAATGGGCCTTGGCACAGAGTGATTCCCCCTTTTTTTTTTTTCCCAGGCAGATATGGAAACTGGAGCTGGCCTTTTGGAGGGACACAGCAGCAGGGGGGCAATCAAAGCATCCTGCCTGAGCCCAGGGAAGCTCTAATCTGCCTGCTGAGGTACAGCCAAAGTACCCATCCTTTCACACCTGTGGAGCTGAGGAAATAGCCCCAAGTGTGACAGCTCTGCCATGGCCTTTTGAAATGAGAGCGGGGCTTTAAGCCCAGGAAGGAGGAGGGAATTCTAGAGAAGGACTGGGAGGGTGGCTATTGATGGTGATAAAGCCCAAAGTGAGCCAGAGGCTCCTGGGAATGCTGTTTCTCTACAGGTAGCATCAAATAAACCCTTCTGAACCAGCCCTCTGAGCAGATCCCCAGTGCTGGAGGACCAACCCATCGCTGCATCTGTTCCCTAAATGCCATTGTGGCCCCTTTGGGGGCACTTTTCCTGCTCTGGTGAGCCAGGCAGTGCAGGGCAGAGCTGTGCCCTTCACAGGTTGATTGTCTCCATGGCTGTACCTGCCTGAGGCAACTCAGGGACAGCACTGGGCTCTGTGGGCCATGAGGCGCAGGCGTGTGGTAAATGTGTTTTGATAACAACCTTTCCTTTGATTAGCTTATTTTGCTAGAGGGCAGTGGGGAAGGGTGGGAAGATAATTAGTTTGTGCAGGGGGTTCCAGCAGAAGCTTTCTCCTCATGCAGCCCTGTGAGTTTGGTGTCCTACTTGGGATTTGTCACCGTCACAGGAACGTCGGCAGCTCAGGTTTAGCGTTGCAGAAAGTTCAGCGCCTTCAGGGGAAGGTCTCTGGGTGAAATAACTACATAACCCACGGGAGACATCTAGGGAGGGAACAGGGACGGGGGAAAGCTGCACAGCCACCCTGAGCAGCCTGAGAAATCCTAAAAATCAGGTGTGCACTGGAGCTGAGATGCAGAGTTACAGGGTCTGTCACACGAAACGAGCGTTCCCTGACTTGAGCTGCAACGTGGATGTTGACAGAGCCAGCAGGGAGATTCAGCCATCAAGAAGCAGCAGAATAAGGAATAACTTAGGTGTTTAAACATGGATATATGGAGAATATAAGGAGATTTTTAATTATGCGTGGTTTTATGTGCACAAGGAGTTTGATTCAGTGGACCATCCCTGCTGTGCTGAAACTGGGGATCCTCAGGTGTGAGACATTCACCTGGGGCTCACAAATATGACACAGAGTCTACTTTTCTTCTGGAGGGTAAGATGGAGTCCTGAAGACATCTCAATAGACTTTAGAGCTCTGTAAGTTGGCAACAAAATAGAGCCTAACCCCAGTTCGGGATGTTTTCCCTTCTCAGATTCTCAGAATAGACACAATTCTGTGGATTTTGCAACGTGACCGCTCTCACTCCTCACATTTTTTGGTCTTGTTTTAGGGTCTTGCAACACCCTAATTAGCAATGAAGCTGGGCTAGGCTTTGCTGGAGGGTTGTGGCACTCAGGGGGTGTCAGGGAATGTGGGTGGCTCAGGGAGCTGTCCCAGTCGCTGGGCTCTTTGTTGTCCAAACTCTTCATTTAGGGGATCTCTCTCTTTTAGGGAATCTCTCTTGCTGTCATGTGGTCCCCAGTGCCTCTGCAGCCAAAGAGCTGCCAGTGAGGGAAAATGGCAGTGAAAACAAGCCCTCCCCAGGGTGGGGGAACATCGGCCCTGCGCTGCCACTGCTGCTTCTGTGGCATTTCATCAGCCTCCACCTGTGACAAGTCTCAGAAGGGAAGGGAGCAGGGGAGGATCGGGGAGAAATTCATCCTAAAGAAAAGCACAGCAAACCTTGAGGGTGTGTCTTTATCCAGCCTCAGCCTCTCCATGGGTCTGCACACAATCCTGCCCATGAATTCAGGCCATCAGAGAACCATTGATGTGGGGAGAACTTTTCAGAAATCATCCCATTCCACCCTCTGTCATGGGCAGGGACACCTCTGACTATCCCAGGGTGCTCCCAACCCTGTCCAAACTGAGCTTGGGCACTTCCAGGGATCCAGGGGCAGCCACAGCTGCTCTGGGCACCCTGTGCCAGGGCATCTCCACCCTCACAGCCAGGAATTCCAAGATGTTCTGTAGCCCATTCCCACCTTCAGTGACCTGCTTCCCAATCTCTCTTTGTGCCACCAGCACAGCCCCCAACCCTCCCTGTGGCTCCCACATTTCCCTGCACTCCATCCCCCAAGCAGAGGTAGATGCTTCCCCCTTTGACTTCTGTAGCAAAGAGATTTTTATTTATTTATTTATTTACTTACTTATTTAATTATTTTTATACTTTTGGATACGATAATTGGGTATTTCTGGAACTGTCTCCACAGGGCAATGGTCACAGCCTGAGGCCTGCCACAGTTCAGTAAAGTTTGGGCAATGCTCTCAGGGATGCCCAGGGTGGGATTTTTGGGGCTGTTCTGTGCAGGGCCAGGAGTTGGGCTGGATGATCCTTGTGGATCCCTTCCAACTCAAGATTCCCTTCCAAGCAGAACTGTGGTCCTGGAGGGAGCTTCTGAGAGTCCACTGGAGCTTCTGAGCTTGAAGCTGATTCTCTCATCCTGCTGTGAGGCTTTATTTTGTGGGGATCCTCATTACAGTCTTTTCTTCCTAACCCCAGCAACATCTGCATTTCTTTTGTTAGGTGAGTGGCTCTGAGCAACTCGTTGTCTCGTGTTCTTGAACATCTTCTCTTCCATGGTTTTCTGTTTCAGATATGAAAGAAACCAGAATATTTAAAGAAAATGTGTTTTCTTGCCATCCTCTGCAGGGAAGGCCAAATTTCCAGTGTAGAACAGAGGTATTGGCTGTGAATTTCTCCTGCCACTGGCAATGGGCTCCCTTGTGGGCTTGTAGGGACGTGGGACAGCCCCACAGCAAACAGCTTGGCTGTGGCTTGCAGGAGAGCATCCAGCAGTCACTGAGAATGGAAGGAAGAGCAGGTTTCTTCTCTTCATTTCCCTGCAACGTTTTCTTCCCTGCCTGGGAAGTGGCACCAGCAATTAGCACGTCTTTTTGTTGGTTGTCTTATGGAAAAAAACCAAAAAACAAACAAACAAACAAAAAAAAACCAAAAAAAAATTAAAAAAAAAATCAAAAACCCATGAAGAGAAAGCTGAGGAAAAGTTGAGACAAATATTTTGAGGAGGAGGGGAGATGCTGAAAGCTCTGCTGGGACAGAGTGGAGGAGCTGGAGGATGGTTCTGTCTAACCTGGATAGAGGGATCTGAGAGGTCAGGGAGTGGGAATTGCTGGGGGCTGAAGGACCGAGTCACTGCTGTAAGACAAGATCTGGCAGAGGTTCTGGCTGGAGAAAACACGTCCTGGACCCTTGGTACATTCAGAAAGGAACGTCAGCATGATCCCCTGGTTCCAGGGTTTTCCTTAGGCAAGAGAGAGCTGAATTAATTTCCTAGCTCTGCCATGGTACCTTGCATGCTTTTGGACAAATTGCTTCAGATTATTTCTCTCACCTGTTCCTCGGTTTCCTGTCTCTGCAGACAGTGGAGACAGTGAGTTTTTCTGAACACATTCCTCCTAACCCTGAGGTGTTGAAGGCAGTGGAATGAGTTGCCCTCTGGACTTGCCAGTTTCTTTTAGCAGCTACTGAGGAACCTTGAACGACATTTAAAAAAATGCCTGACTTAAAATTACTCCAGTCCTTAAATTCCCTGTGTTTTACCCCCTTGTTTGTAGGACAGCAACAGTTCCTCACCTCGTGAATGAGTGTGGGATCCCAAGGCTAAAAGTGTTTTGGACAAGGAGTGTGTTGCAGAAGTCCTGTAGGGAGCTGGATGTGGTGATTGCAGAAAAAAGAAAAACCAAAGAAATATATATACACACATAAATATACACATATATATACATACATACATATATATATATATATATATATACACACACATATATATACACACACACATATATATATAAAAATAATATTTAAAGCATGCATAAAGCATATATAAAACACAAAAATAATAATTTAATCTCACAGGTGGCTGAGTAGGTTTTGAGTTTGTTTAATTAGAGCAGAAGGAACCTTGGCAGACATGGCAAGATGCAAACACTCATGCAAAGCCTTGATTATCCCAATGAACACCCTTCTGTTGGAGCAGGGGTGGCACCAGAAGGGTTAAGGCACACAGGGATGAAACAAACCCTCCCCATGCCTTGCTTCTCCCCCCATGTTTCATTCCCAATGCCTCCTGCCCCTCCGCCCCAGGCAGTGGAGGAGATCTACATTTTAATTGAGACATGTGAAGAAAATAATCTCAATTTAACTCAGCCTAACTTCCCATGCCTGGAAGGCTTCTCCCTTGGTAGCTTGATGCATATTTTGGGGTGAAGGTGGGTTAGAGCCCCATCCTACCTGACCTTGGATGCTCCCAAGGATCCAGGGGCAGCCACAGCTTCTCTGGGGCAGCCTCTGCCAGTATTTTAACCACCCTTATTGTAAAAAAAAAAATTTAAAAAATAAATATAAATAT